>VZQC01001789.1:0-375102 GCA_009823505.1 Rhizomys pruinosus | reverse complement strand
TCCTAGAGCAATTAAATACTTCAGTTAATTGTGACGGATTTACCCAAATAAAAGTTAATAATCAGTAGCCTTTCTTACAACAACAACAAGGGAACTGAAGAAGGACACAAGGAGACCCTTCCCACTCACGATCGCCCAAAACAAAACAATAAAATACTAGGACCAAACCTAACCAAAGACACAATGATCTCCTAATCAAAAATTTTCAACCCTGAAGAAGGGATATGCGGAAGACATCGAAGATGGGACAACCCTCCCATTATCATGGACGTGTAAAAATTAAATATAGTAAAATGACCCATTCTACCCAAACTCGTGTACGGATTTATTCAATCCCAGTCAAAATCCCCAAGAGCTTCTTAAAAGCTTGGAAAAAAAAAATCCTCAATTTCATTGGAAAAACAAAAAGACCCCGAATAACCAAAAAGCAACCCTAGCAAAAGCGCAATAGGGGGGATTGTCTTACCAGAATTCAAACAATACTACAGGGCTCTATAGTCATAAAACAGCTTGGTACTGACAGCTTGGAACTGGCACAACAACAGACCTGTGACCCCAATGGAATATAAACGCTGAAATTCCAAACCCTAGGCAATCCAATTTCAGTTCACCTCATCTTTGGACAAGGGTCCTAAGAAAAGGCAAAAGGAAAGACAGAATCTTCAGTAAATGGCGCTGGCAAAACTGAATCACCACCGTAGAAGAATTAAGTTAAATCCCTACCTCTCTCCCTTTACAAAAGTCAATTCTCGATGGATCAACGACATCAACGTGAAACCCAAAACTCTGGAGGTAATAGAAGAAAAAACTTGGCAGCAGACTACAAGACATAGGAATAGGAAAATACTTCCTAAAATCAAGCTGCACAAGAAATATGATCTACAACTGACAATGGGGACCTCAATTAAACTCAAACCTTTTTGTACACAAAAGAAACAATATAAATGAAGTTGAAGAGAAAACCCACACAGCGTAGGAGAAACCTTCACTGCAGAATACTACATCTGATTCAAGCCTTAATTTCCAGAGTATACAAGCTACTCAACAAACAAAGACGAAAAGAAAACAAATGAACACTAAAAGATGGAGCACAAGAACTGAAATAGAGATCTTCCCCAGTGGAGGGAATGGACTTAGAGATGGCTGAGACCACTTTTAAAAACTGTCAACTGTCACTCATAATTAGGGAAATGCAAATTACGACCACTCTAAAATATCATCACACTCAGATAAAAGGACTGGCTAGGTCAGCAAACCATGATATCAAGTGGGGAAAGGGGAACACTATCCATTGCTGGTGGGGAATGTAAACTTGTACAGCCACTATGGAAAATCAGTGTGGAGAACACTTGGCAGACTCAAACTGCGCTTCGCATTTGACCCCCGCCCTACCACTCCTTGGTATCTACCCACAAGACTCATCTACTTCAGAAATACATGCACAGCTATATTTATTGCAAACTCTGTTTCACAATAAGGCAAAAAGCTGGAACCAACCCAATGCCCCCTTCAACGACGAGTGGATAGAGAAAATGTCCATGTACACAATGGAGGTTCTATGCACGTTAAAAAAGGACACATCATGAACTTTGCAGGGTAAATGGCTGAGCCTAGACGATATATAAGTGAAGTAACACAGTCCCAGAAAAACAACCGACGAAATGGTATCCTTCATTGCAGTGTAGCACCAATAAACCAGTTGTAAATATTTCTCGTGGAGAGGGATGCATTTAAAAGCAACAACAGAAAGACTCATCAGAAAACTGATCTGAAATGGTGAATCGGGAAGAGTGGGAGGGGCGGCGGAGGCGGGGAGTCGGAGCGGGCAGGGTATTAATTCAATTAATGTATATTTAATTGACGTTGAGTTCAACAAGTATCCAATATTTCCCAGACTCTGTCTACAGATACATGGTGTTTTAGGACTTCAGTAAAAGTAAATATGTGTCTATTAAACAACATTGGTTTAAAGGTTCGATAAAAACGGTAATTGCCACCTTAGTTAATTGAAAATATAAAATTGTTGTTGTACCACTTTGTTTTTACTTTAAAATCTGTATAAAAACAACTTGGGATTGGCACTACAAATGTTCTCTATAATTTTTCTGTGTTTCAGTATCACCTTGTGGCATTTTCTCTTTACTGTAGGAAGAAAGAAATTAAGTTTGCTTCCCAAATTAATAACATACCGTCACCCCAAAAACAGCATGGGTGACTTTGATGAAATCTATCTGCTCCTTGCTTCCTGCTATAGGTTACGTGTACTACACTGCCTTTTGAGACTCAGGGTCAAAAACAAAAAACCTAAAAATAAAAAGGGGGGATACAGATATATATGAAACCTTTTGTCAAAAGCTTTGCAATTCAATCCTAAAACTAACTACGGGAAAAGATTTGTCTGTTCACAAGGTAAAATGTCACCAACTTAACATGAGAAAGAACAGACACAGCTTTGCATTGTGTGGGATGTACCAGAAAGTGCTAGCAGAAAGCTTGTCCATTTGAAAACATGAAAGGAAGTAAAGCTTCAGATTGCTACAGGCATCAACCCCTCTGTGGATCCTACTTGTAACAACTATTTATATTGAGTCCTAATGAAAACTTACCTTCTAGTGCCACAACCTTTTAATATGAGAGATTTTTTACCTCTCCTTCATAGACAAGGAGGAATATGATTGATGATGAGGTCGTTCTCTAAACTGTAAATTGGAGCCAACTGTTATAGCCAACTCTTATATAACTGTATATAATCTTAATAACTTATATAATCTTTTATAACACTGGTAAAACTGCCTTCTTTATTTGACTAATAGACAAGTAACTGTGAAAAGGATTCTTCTCTATTAAAAACCAAATATAATACTAAAAGTCTCCTTAAGTGTCTGCACTTAAGAAAACTATATTAATACAGGAGAGCTCTGATATCAGCAGTGGATTATTCAGCAAGGAAGGGAGATGTTGGCCCGGGGATCCAAGCCCCCAAAAAAAGTAAAGGCCTCTTGCCCATAAGTGGGATATAAGCAAGGAGAAAAGCAGTAAGGCCCTGCTGTCAAAGAACTGATGTAAGCATGGGAAAGATGTATTAGTACGCACGTGCCAGTGTACAGTTGGTCTCTGAATACCAGAGCTTGTTACCAAAGGCCACCTAACCAATAAAGCACATATAGGCCTCCTTGTGTCAAGCAAGACTCCTCCATCAGCACCTCACCTGCCTGATAATACTATGCAGCAGTGGCGCTCATATGCCTGTATATCCCAAATCTTAATTGGCTATAGTCTCTCCTTGGAGGAAATAACCATGGCTGATGCCACAATCCTCTACATCCTCTACCGGTTAGGAGATGTTATCAGCCACAGTAAGATCCTGTCATATTTTAACAGAAAAAAAAATGTAATTCATGAAAAAAACTGTAATTCATGGACTAACATAACCAAACATGTGTCCATGCTAAAGTAACCTACCATAACATTTAGTACTGTTTAAATTACCTATATATCTAATTGCCTGTGCTTCATTAGTAGGATGAAGGTTATTCCTGGAACCTGCCAGCCCATGGAAGGAAACAGGCAGAATTGACCAGAGTCTGAAACCACAGCTCCAGAGAAAGATGACTGTTTTGCCTCTTGTCTACCGGTATCCCCTTTTCTAAGCCCTAGGGAACAAATCTGCGGAAGAGGGGCATGGTAGAACGTAAGGGCTGCGATTGGGGTGACTGGTGAAACTTACAGCAATATAGACTGTATACTTATTTGATCAATTTGAACATATAAGCCCCCCAGTTGGATGGTGGATCCTTGGGCTGTGTGTGTTGGGGCACAACTGCTTGCACATCGGTTTTACATGAAGGATGGCTTCTGTACGCAGAAATTAGTACGAGGGGTAAAAATGGAAAGAAAACAATAACTAAAAGCAAAAAGAAAGAGAAAAAAAAGAAAACAATTGTTCCTTACTGTCCTACATTACAAAGTCAAGGGGGGATAAACATCAGGTATTATATTTACTAAAAGAACCAAGAAAAAGGAATTGTTCAGTTTGCATAAAAAAGAAATTCTTATATATTAAAACTGCGACATAAAGTATTAAAGCTCGTCCCCTTCCCCATACCCAGTCCTCCTTCTAACATTGAGCCTAGGCTTCCTCTTGCCCTTTCTTCTAGAGATCTTTGGACTATCCTTAAGTGTCCAAATATGCCCACTGTGTCCTGATTCCCTGCACTCAGACCAGCTCAATTCTCCAGCCTACTTTGTTAGACCTACCACAGGCTGTCCCCACCCCAGCTTTCCCTTGACTTTTGAGCTGCCTGCCACAAACCTGCTTAATATTCTGACAAGTATACTGTATACCATTCATCAAAGTAGGTTCTTTTTGCAATAGTTGGACACTGTTACAGAGCTCCAAAATTGTTCACAAACTTAGAATATATGTCTGAGAGATACTCAGCCCTAAGTGACACATCTACATTGGAATATCTATACCTAAGGCTCATGGAGCATAATGAACCAGGGAAGAGAGAATACTAACTAATACACCCTCAACTCTCAAAAGCGAAGCTTCCTCATACAACAGAGTGTGACACACACAGAAGGCCACCACTATCTAAATTTTAGAGAATAGGGGACTATAGAGTGCGTGTCCCTGAATAGGATTTCTATAATAAACCGTACCCACCCAAGGTTTGAGAACCATTGTGGAAGAAGGGAAAGACTGTAAGAGCCTGGATTGGTACTTGACTGTAAGGAAAGAGAGGATTTCAGGTCACTGGGAACTTGCTCATATGAACTTGCAGCAGTGATGACAGCATGCACAAGACCAAGGCTAATTCAGTCAAACGAAAACCTAGCATATCACAGGGGAAAATGGGCAGCATGCCCTAACTCTAGCCAAGGAACTATTGGCAAATGGTTACTATGGGTTGAAGGAGAGTAGATCTTGTTGAAAGTCCAAGTAGGCTGACTAGATTAGTGGATAACCTTGCTTGAAGGAACATAACCAAAAAGAGAAAGAACTCTTAGTCTAATGGATTAATAGGGTTAATATATGAAAATGGCCATCCTACCAAAATCTATCTACAGATTCAGTACCATCTCCCATTAAAATTACAACACATTTCTTCACAGAAATTGAAAAAAAAAACCTAAAACTTTGTATGCAAACACAGAGACACAGACATAGACACAAACACAGACAGACAGACAGACATACACACAAACACACACAACAGGGCACCACAAAATTCTGACAAATAAAAGAAGATCTGGGTGTATTACCATCCTGATTCCAAATCATTCATTCTGCATATTTATGGTAATAAAACCAGCATGGTACTGGTACAGACAGATTTATCAAAATAATAGACATGACGACTCAGGTTTAAGTCTATGCACTTATAGCCACCTGATGTCTGACAAAGAGGCAAGAAACAGACATGCAGAATGACAAAAAAATCATACTGATTAAAATGTTGCTTCATGTAGAGGAATGAAGCTAAGTCTTTGTCTTTCACCTTGTATCTATCACATATGAAAATTTATCCAGGACCTGATATTCTGAGTCTGGTAAAGGAAGAAGCAGGGAATACACTGGAACATACAGATACAGAGACATTGTTACTAGGACTCAGATGGTTTAGGCATTAAGATCAACACCTGACAAGTGGGGCATCATGAAACTAAAACACTTCTGTAAAGCAAAGGACTCCATCATTTTAGTGAAAAGGCAACCCAGCGATTAGGAAAAGTCTTTACCAACTGTACATTTTGACAGGAGTTATCTAGAATATACAAATAACTCAAAAGAATAATCATGATACAACAAACAGATGCACACACACAAATAACAGAAAAAGAAACTACTCAATTAAAAATTATAGAAAGGAACTAAACAGACAATTCTCAAAAGATGAAATGCAAATGGATGAGAAATCATTGAAAAATATTCAAAATTTTTAGCTGTAAGTGAAATGCAAATTAAAATTATTTTTTTAGATTTTTATTGTACCCAAATCAGAATGGCTATGATCTGAAACCCAAATGTTGACAAATCCTGGCAGGACCATGGGGAAAAGGGAACACTTATTCACTGCCGGTGGGTATGCAAACTGCTGAAGACACTATGGAAGTCATTGTGGATGTTCCTCAAAAAGCTGCTCATAGATATACCACATAGTCTAGCCATAACTCTCCTGGGGATATACCCAAAAATCTCTACACCATGCTACATAGTTACAAATTCATCCATGCTCACTGCTGCTCCTTTCAGAATTGACAGGGAATATAAGCAACCTACATGTCTATCAACTGGTGAGTGGATAATGAAAGTGTGGAATGATTACAGGAAAATTTCATCTCTTTCTTGAAATATTCTTTGATTCACTTATTATTCAGTACTGTGTTGTTTAAGCTCTATGGGTTTGTGTAAATTCTAGAGATTCTTTTGCTAAGGATTTCAAGCTTTTCTCACTTTCAACAGTATATAGTTATTTCAATTTTTGTATTTATCGAGATTTACTTTGCATCTCATAATGTGCTCCATTTTAGCGAAAATTTCCCACGAAATTATTTTTATTATTATTAAACTTTTTCCATGTCTTACATAATTTCTCAATCGAGTCTAGAGTTACTTCCCTTTCCATGCCCCTCACCCCCACCGTGTCCCTGTACTCTGTCATACATGTCCTGCATCTTTTTCTGAGTCTTTCCAGAGTTTTCTTCCAGTTCTTTTGTTGTTATTGTTCTCTCGTACTTGTATTGCTTCAGCATATATATATATATATATATATCAAGTGATACACATATCACTTGAATTGGAGGAGGGTTTTTTTTCCCTAAAAGATGTCACATTTTCCTTAAGGAAGTGCTTGAAGGTTCCTCTTTGGCAAGCCCAAACAACCATCAATCCTGCACTTGTACTCCACTTTGGGATCTTTCCCTTCCGTAGTCCCCCAAATGAAGTCCAGTAAACACACTTCCTGTCTTGATCCCCCTGCACTGGCCTCCATGATACAGCCAAGGTAATCCAACAATGGCAGTCCATATTCTGATGAGACTGAATTCCCATTAGCTGCTTAGTTCACAAGCTGGGTATCTCAGCAGTCCTCAGTCCTTTAACATTGGAAGGTTAAAAAGTAAAAAAGCTGTATCTCATGTGTTTGAGGAGTGCCAAAAGCAGGGGCATCCACAGACGTTATGCACCTGCCTGTAAGAATTGAAGATCTTTTTGAGTTCAAGGCCAGCCTGGTCAACAATGTGAGTTCCAGGAAAGCTGGGGCTACAGGGAGACCCTGTCTCAAAAAGACCAAAAAAAAAAAAAAAAATTGAAGACAGGACAAACAACAGTGTTCTCTTTTTTCTTTTTGTCTTTTTGCTGATCTCAAGTATTATGTCTGCATTACAGTTTCTCTGGTATTATTGATTATTATTTCTGGTTGTACTTTCCTTCTGGATACTTAAGGCCACACAGTTAACCCAGATTAACCAAGGTTTTGTATTCCCAAGGTCAGTTGAGGATCTGATCCTCAGGCATCTCTCAGGGTTTTTGGAGGGATGAGGGTGGGAGCCCCTTGCTTCTTTCAGCTCCTCATCCACCAGTTCCATCCACGTGAGGATAAAATCAGGTCTTGGTAGACCAGGCTTCCTTTTCTGAAGGATGAGCAAACTTTCCTCTTTATAGACTGGGCACTGGCTGAAGTGCCCTTAGTGGCTCTCCAAGCCCTGCCTGAACAGGAAGACTGGTGCCCCACCTCTGCAGGACTTTTCAAGAGATGCCCCCATGCATAATCCCCTAAGACTTAGTTGACCTCTGAGGGCAAGGAACAAAGTTGTCCCCCAGGTCCCTCAGCCAAATTGGTACAAAGATTGCTTCCTGGGTACATTTTAGAGAAATTTTATGGGCTGCCCAGTCCAGTAGAATGGGTGTTCTTTTGTGTTTGGGTGGGCTATTCTGTAAATACATCTTAAGTCCATTTGAGGTATGATGCCATTTACTTATATCTCTCTGTTTATTTTCCCCCAGATGACCTGTTTATTGGAGAAAGTGAGTTATTGAAATTAACCCACTATTACTGATTTTGGGTTTGTCTGTTTCTTGAAGTCCAGTATTATGTTTTTAATGAAATTGTGTATTCCATTCTGGTACATATATGTTTAGGACTGTAATGTCTCTGGATTGGATTATTTGTTCACTTGATCATAATGAGGTTTTCTTTAACTCTTCTGATTAATTTTGGTTTGCAGTCTAGTTTGCCTGATATTAGAGTAGTAACAACTGCTTGTTTCCTTGTTTCATTTTCTTGGAATATATTTTCCATGCTTCATCTGTAAGGTGGAACTATCCTGGTAAAATAAGTTAATTGTAGACAAAAAGATGGTTATGTTTCTTCATCCATTGTCCTAAATTATATCTTTTGATTGTGGAGCTGACATCATTCATAGTTAAATCTATTATTAACTGGTGATTATTGATTGCAGTCAGTTTGTTTCTTGTTGTTTGTGTTCTTAGTCCTATTTTGCAACTGGAAATTGCAACATCTTTTCTTTTTCTTTCAGTAGCCTGGTGGATATAGTTGATATTCTCATTAGCATGAAGTATTGCTTCCAGTATTCTCCATAGGGCTGGTGTGGTGAACATGGATTATTCCAGTCTGTTAATATCATGAAATTTTTTTCTTTCTCCTTGAACTGTGACAGTTAATTTGGTTGGGTAAAATACACTGGATTCACTTCTATGGTCTTTTAGAACTTGGAGTACATTGTTATGGGCTCTTCTGTCTTTGACCTTTTCTGTTGAGAAATCAGCTATTATTCTGATAGGTTTTCCTTTAGTTGTGACTTGTGAGCTTTCTCTTTCAGGTTTATTGCCCTTCATTTGTTCTGTATATTTAGTATTTTATGCCATTTGGGGCTTATTTTCTGATCCTATCTGTGTTGTTTTCTAAATGTATGTCTTTTCTTAATTTGGGGATGTTTTCTTCAAAAATTCTATTAAAGATTTGTTCCACACCATTGACCTTGCTTTTCCTTCTTCAATGTTTATAAGATTTGGTCTTTTATGATGCCTTAAAATTCCTGCATATTACTCTGATGTAAAAAGAATAAAAATATATCTTTACTGAGAGATCCAACTCAGATTTTCCTCTGAGCTTTATTGATTACTGAAATGTTCAATTCTGTATTAATTCAAGCTTGAGTTTTCTTTAGTATATTTATCTCTTTATTGAATTTACTTTTCAAATCCTGAATTTGTGTTTGTTACTTTAGTCTTCTCTATGACTTATGTTTTCTTGGAATTCAATCAAATTTTATTCTTATCTTCTTTAAGTTCATTTGGGTGTATGTTTATGTCTTCTTTAAACTCTTTCAAGTATTTGATTATTTTTATAGTTTGTTCCTTCAAATTCTGTGTTCTGGGGTTCATCTACATTGGTTACAATTTCCTCCAGACTGCTGGGTTTGGTTGGTAGAGCATCTTTTCTTGATATCATGTTATATGAGCTTTTTATTTTGAGATATGGGGATATGAATTCACATTTTTGTTTGAGTATATTATTTGAAATTCTAGCCTGCATCTTGTTACTTTAAGTTTGGTTTTGTATTTTCTGTTGCCAAAATTTGGTTGATCTCAGATTAGGTTGATTAGAAGAAGTGTTTGAAGTTTAGTCCATTAGGCATTCAGTGTTAACTTTTCATGAGAGAGACTGGGGTGAATCTGCCCCATTGCAAACCAAATAACTGTGTGATTTTGCGTCCTGGATGAATCTGCGTATAGAAAGGTAGTGCAGGGCAAGGGATCTGGGGTACACTAACTGACTGAACATATGAGTGGCACTCCTAGTTAGCTTAGATATGAAGGGATGACATACACCAAGGGACTGGGGCAGACTGAAATAAAGAGGACAAACACGTAGGTACAGCTCCTATGAAGGGTCAACACTGACAAGCTTTGTGACAATTTTCCATCTGATGAATATTCAAGGGTATGACTGGAGTTGGACCTGTGCATATGGAGATGACATGGGAGAGGTTTGGGGGCAACTCATTTGACTCTCTCACATGCAGGGTACAACTCAAAGAGGGCCAAGGTATGTCAAAATATCAAGGAGAAGGGTTGGGAGTGACTCATCTTGCTGGCTTGCATATGGACACAACCTGGGCAAGGATTGGGTTTGTGGGAGAAGGGCATTTCAACTTTTGAAAAGAGTAACCCTGCATGATGAATAATAGATTGTCTCTGGATATTTTATCTTTTCAAATGCCACAGCTAAAAGATTCTGATTACCATTCACCTATGAACAGAGGAGTGGGAGTAATTCTATAGAAGGCCACCATTTATAAGCTCTGTGTGACCTTGAGCGAGTATCTTAAAATTTCTGAGGTTCAATTTCCATTTCCTTCTGGACAGATAATTCTACTCACTGAAGGCAGCAGTAGAGTCTATGTTGCATATGAATGCTGAAAAGGTTTTTAAAGGAACGGTCTGCCGATAGCTAATTTGTCTTCAATCCTCTATATCATCTTTTCTTCTCTCCTTGAAAAATGAGATTTTCCTTGGATTTCCCTCCCCAGCCAATAATCTAAGTTTCTCACAGAGTGACTTCATCAAAGAAGTAAGAAATATGTATTTGAAACTGGAGAGAAAACAAGGCCAAAGTATTGCACAGGGGAATTGGATGCAGGAGCAGTTCCACCCCGTAGTCTATATCCATTTTCTTTAGATTATAGTGGTCACTTTTCCTTCCCTCTGTGTTTTTCTTTTCATTTCATCATTATCGTATTTTTACCTCAGTTCATGGCTAAAGGAGGAAAAAATGAAAACGAAAATTAATTTTACTTTCAATCCCACAAGGACTTTTAAAATCAGTTTTCAAGTTTCTTGTTCTGCTTTTATATACAGAGTATAAATTAGAAAAAATGTAAACTTCTATAGGTCTCTTTTTTTTTAATACACAATGCTCACTACTCAAGGTGATTTAAAGTAGAACAAGTAGGTGGGATCATTTCTGTTTTTCTCATAAGGAAACAGGCTAAAAGAACTTGAAAGAAAAAAAAAAACCAGTGGTTTAAGGTTTGCAGCTGCTTAAACAAATAGGTAGAGTAAAACCAAGAACTCTTGGGCATTTCAGAATGCAGAGCCATTCTCTCTTCAAACACTACTGCTTGATTCAATGTAAAGTAATATTTCTTCTTACTTGCATGTAACTCGACTGTCAAAAGGCAAATTGCTAAACATGTTTAAGAATTAACCTATAGTTTATTTTCAGACATCATAATTTTTGTATATGTGTAGAGTGTATACAGGCATATCTTGAGGTAATATAAAATTAAAGAGAACAACAACAAAAAAGACTCATTCAAAGAACTTGACTGAAATAGTAAACTTCTGTCCAAAATAGTAAACTTCTACATTGAAAAATTTAATAAAGACAGAAAAAGGTGCAAACCTGTATGGCAGAATGCATGAGCTCTAGCAGGGTGGGGTGCATGGAAGGGGGGATGTCTAAATTTGATTAAGAAATGTTGTATGAAATGCACAAAAGTTCAACAAAAAATTATGAAAGAAAGTTTCCAAACTTCTACAAAAACTGATGTCATGTGAAACTCACCTAGCTCTTTCTTACAACAGAAAAACACAAAATCATTTTGGGACCTGCCTATGACTTTGTGGCCAATTTGAAACTTTCCTTTTTGGTGTTGTGTGTGAGCCCTAAGCACTTGAAGTTATCTGGAAAGAAAAGGTATTATTCTCTAAAAAGCAGGCTACTTTCAGGATTTTCAGTATGTGATAGGTAGTCATCATACTTACAAGCATTTATTTGCATATTATATACATAATTTTATAATTACTATATATAACTGTTTCTTGACATTAGTAATTATTTTATTCATTTGCTCCTTGTTCTTACATAGGGCAGCTATTCACTGTGTTACTGGAGACCACTGATCCCTACAGAGCTACACCATTGATGCAGATATCCCTTGACCTGCACAAAGCTCAATGCACTTTGGGATAATAATGGGATTCCAGAATAACATGACTTTTGAGATCCTGATAAAGATAGAAGAGTTTGCTCTCCTCACATCTGGAGCATTTTAAATCATGGTGTTTGAAATACATAAAAATATGCACAGAATAACTAAATTCTATTACTAATGGCTCTTTTAGTGTTACACAGTCCTTAAATTCACCACCAATTTAAGGACTAAAATGACATTAAAATGTGTTATTATTGTTTAATAAAAACCGTGCTATTTTAGCTCAAAATTCTTAAGGCCAGAAAATAAAATCCCAAGGCCTATAAGCTAATAATAAATCCCATGGGACTAGACACCTTACTTCTGATAGAAGTAAAATGTAGAAATTGAGGTTTGGGGGATAGTTCCAGAAAAAAAAAAAAGATATCTGGTTATTCCTCAAGTAATCTAGTGGTGTGACATACCTTAGACACAGAGGTCTGCCAAGATCCTTCTGCTCTGTGGACCTGGAAACTTGAACTTGGAAGTGCATATGAGTTGTTTTGATACAGGGAGACTGATTCATGGTGGAAAAGCTTACAAGAGACCAAAATACGTATACAAAAATGAAAACAGATGCTTCATTTTTTTGATAAAGAAGACTGTCTATGCTTCACAATGGGAAATAAGGTTTTGCTGGATACATATAGGTTTATGACAATTGTTAAAAGAACAGAACACTTAATGCTAAAACTATTTTGTGCAATATGCCCTTTGATATCTAGGGTATATGTTAATATGGAACTCTTTTTTTATACAGATTTAATATAGTTTAAATATAGATTTTATACACATGACTTCTGTGTAACTGTGCCCTCAAAACTGCAACATTCTCTTCTGTAAGGAAGGTAGAAAGCTTATGAAACTCAGGAATCCCAGAAAGTTATAATTTTAATAAGGTTCTTCCAGAAGGTTGTATGAACAGTCAACAGTTACAGGGGAGGAGGCAAATCGTTGGTGCAGCTGCCTGTAGGTTGTTAAGGATTGTCAGGGATGCAGCTTGCATTCATTTTCACACATGCTAAGGTGGGATTCACAGCCATTTACCTGCCTTTGTGTCACTCAATCTCCAGTAAGTAGCCCTTCATCTATGTTCCTATAAATGAGTTCAATAAACTCATTGTGTTACCAGGCTACTCTTGGGCAGGGTTCTTTGATTTGTCATAGATGGCCTATCTGGCTCACTTGAATTTATCTGGAAAACTGTCTTTCCATCTGGACTCATTATGTATCACTTCTGTATACAACTTGGACTAATTTTATAATTAATTTTTGAAAATTTATATTTCTTTGCACTTGTACAAACATTATATGAACATTTCACTGTTTCTAATCAAAATGTAGAAATGTTTAGGAAGAGCCGAAATCAACAGAAATAGTGGAAAAATTAGGAATATTTTCAGTTTCCTCTAATGCTTAACTGTATGCCTACTGACACAAAAGAGAGCTTATGGAAATAATAAAGAATGGGGGTGAATAATTTATAAAGTCTGGCTTAACCTGAACAGATACAAATACAGTTCAGAGTTAGAAAGTTCAACTGGGGGAAGGCAGGTTGAAGACACACAGGTGTAGGTATTCTGGGATGAAAAACCACAGCAAGAATCAACCTGAAAGGAAGAAATTTTGTACAGTCTTACAAAGGAAAGGAGGAGGAAGTCTTATCAGCAGTAGAGCACATAGTGACTGGGGTTTAGTCTGCTTCTAGCCTCCTTCAGGATAAGAAGAGAAGGCTTCTTATCATAAAGTCTAGAGGAGGAGACAGCAAACAATTAGAAATAAACTACTTTGGGGGGTTGGAGAGATTGCTCAGTAGTTCAGAACACTGAGTGCTCTTTCAGAGGACCCAGGTTGGAATACCAACACCCACATGGTAGATAACAGACATAGGTAATTTTACTTCCATGAGATCTGAGGGTCTCTTCTGGCTGCCATGGGCACTGCATGGATGTGATGACCTTAACATGCTCCTAAGCAAAACACTCATATACATAAAATACTTTTAAATACTGAGCCATCTCAAAGTCCCAGAATGAGTATATGTATTTTTATTTAAAATTATTTTTATAATAAAATAATTTTATAATAAAAATAATTTTAAATAAAAATACATATACTCATTCTGGGACTTTGAGATGGCTCAGTATTTAAAAGTGATTTCTTTCAAGCCTGAGAACATGAATTCAGTCTTTGGAATCCACATGTTGGAAGGACAGAACTGATTCCTTTAAGCTGTCCTTTGATGTCCTGATGCTGGCCTACATGCCAGACAGACATTAAATATTCATTTAATATCACAAGAGTCAAACCACTGTGAAATAGAAGTCTAGGATTCCATAGAAAGGCCTCAGAGTATAATTAAACAGAATCTGTAGGAGGTTGGATTCAGAAACTCCTTTCTGGAGTAATAAAATGATAGATTAATTTGTTTATAATTATGAATCTTCAGTTTCAGCATGGGAGATGCAATACCTAAAATACATAATAGTTTACTGTGAACACAAAGGATTTGGAAGTCTTCTTTCTAGTTTAATGTTTTAATGTTGTCAGTAGCATAAGGCAAAGTTCTTGGGAAAACCTTTCCGACACTCACTGAATGCTGAGACTGATAACGGGTCTCTCTGGGATTCCAAACTCTCGTATTTCTAATGCAGTTAATCAATGACCCTGTGCATGTCACAAATTCCAAATACCTACACAAAGATTTCTCTACTTTAAAGTACAGAAATATGAGAGACTTGGACTTGGTACTAATGAACTGTACCTGGAAGCTATAAAATTCAGTGGGGAGCACATGACAGGGGGAAGTGGTGCTCCTGTTCCTCAGTCACTTATTCTACAAATTGTCATTCACATCTAAATGTGCAGCCAGGTTTATAGTTGGATTCTATGGAGACTGCTCATAACAAACCATTTTCTTGCTCCCCTCCTGAGACTGGAAATGTCACCAGAGCTTTGAAGTGCAATAGAGGAGTTTAATGTACATTCAGGTATATGATGCTTCTATTATCTTTCTGATTATTATTGTCATTATTCACATCCTATTAGCTTTTCACCTTGAGCTAATGTGACATTTCGGTGCTATGGAAAATCAATGAGGCAAAAGTTTCTCATGTTACCACAAACAATTACTGTTGATTTAAGTACAAAGACTAAATACCGCATGGACTATATGGATAAAGAGATTAAAATGCACACATATACGTACCATCCATTATCGAGAATCTTTTAAGTGGTTTTCAAAATGAGTGTTTTCTGCTGGGAAGAAAAGATTCCCTTATTGAATGACCACAACCTGAACTGAAACTGGCTTTCTGCATAATTAGCTATGTCCTCACTTCTGATAATGATACCAAACTTCAGATTTAATTAGACTCTAATTGCTGTTTTAAATTGTCTCCTGCCTTATACTTTGCTTGCTTTGCCATCTCATTCTATTTTTTTTTCCATTTTCTATTTTCATTCTGGTATTGAGAGCACAATACCTAACAAGTTGGTTACAAAACTTTTTAACAGTGTGGTCCTAACAAGAAAACATGTTTTCCAGGAGTCCAGCTTTTTTTTTTTTTTTTAATTTTAAGCAGTTAATGATATATATAAAATTCCTTCACCCATTTCACAATAGATAGTTTAGCATCTCTGCCGGTTTATAATTATAAAGTAATGCCTTTAGTTATGGTCTGATGATGTGTCGCACATCTTTCATTCCGTAGATGGTTGACTCCCTAAACTTATTGACCATTTGAAACTATTTACTAGCTCTAGACGTTTGCGCTCGATGACATTTAATCTTCATTTCTAATTAGAGATGATCATGGGGATTATCTAGATTCTCATTAGAGTATAGAACAGTTTGCTCTCAATTACCAGTGTGTATCGACTAGTAAAGCCTTGGATAGTGTCACAATGAAGGATCCATGGTTACCGGAAAAGCACTCCTAAGCTAAATCACAACGAGAGCATCACATTATTGGATTCATTTGGGGGGACCCAGCTGGAAAGGGTATATACGATCTGACCAAGTGTCAGGAGGCACAGAAGAAAACGTGCCACTACACAAGACTATGATGGTTTTTGGCTTTGACAAGGGAGGAACCTTCAAACAGCAGCTCAGCTTTACGCTGCGATTAGAGACCCATACTGCTGTTCGTTACTGCCCAGCCACATATAATAGAATATTAAATGTTACTAGTGGATATAATCAAAATTCTTCTCGCCAATGTTAGCTCGCATCGTAAGCATGTCGCCTTGTAAAATGGGCTCAGATCACTCATTTTATGTATATCAAGTAGTAAAACTCATGTACTACTCTGACAGCCATATACAAGTTAGAACTCACAACTCGAAAGATACTTGCAAAATGTCTGCAAAGCTCTCAGATAAACCGCACTCTCTGTCGTCGAACATCGTGTTGAGTATGATGTATCTCTCTACGGGACTAGTGTCGGTCGTTGGGATGCTAGTGGAAATCGTAACGCTGACTCTCTAAACTCGTACATCTTGGAATAATGTAATGTTGTATCCTGGAAAAATTTAATAACTCACATAAAAACACTTTCAAATCAATTAAATAAATAAAAATAAATATTTTTTTAAAAAAGCTAGTCTTCGGTTTGACAACTCTGACATGAAATTCAAAATTCCATTATAGGTTATTAAATAAATAAATAGGTCTCGCATTGCAAATCACCTGGAACTTGAGTTAACAGATGGTTATTAATGCCATTATGTAAGGTGCTAGGATTAAACCCGGTCCTTTTCTCTCCTTCTCTCCACAAAAACAACAACACAATGGAGCATCATATGGCCTAAACCAACACCTCAAGAGAAATTCTCTGTTTCTCTCTGTTTCTTCTCTCTCTCTCCTCTTCTCTCCTCTCTCGGGTCTCTCTCTTCCTCATCTCTCTTCGTCACACACAACACACACCTACACAGTTCCACATACACACCCCACAACTATATACACAGACATCCACCACACATGACCCATCAATAATGTTATATCTCTTTTCTGGCGAAGACTGTAACAAAAGTATAAAGACCCTGGTGTAAATGTCCATAAAAGATACTGCCAAACACTTGAGAGATTTAAACCTTGCTATAGGACAGATGGACTTTGACCTCTACAACTTGATCCATTAGTTTTTAGTCACTCACCTAGTAAAAAGCCTATCAGAAAGCGCAGGAGGAATTAATGCAACTTCATAGAGGACTGAAAATTGTATGACCGTTCAAAACACTTGGACGATGGCAAAAGACAGATGCTAGGAGAGAGAGGAGAGAAGAGTAGAAGAGACGAGAGAGAGAGAGAGAGAGAGAGAGAAGAAATGGAGCATATGGTCCAACCTCACAGCTCCATTGGCCAGGACTAGGTCACATGGTTACACATTACTGCACTGAGTCAGGAGTAGCTGCTTAGCAAACACCAGAAATGTGTGTGAAAAATGGGCATTCTGTGGGACATCAGATCAGCGTTAAATTTTTGCACGAAGGATGCTTGTACTCATGGATTATCACTTATAGCTAAAAGAAAAAAAAAACAAAAAAAAAAACAAGAGAAAGATGCAAGACAGTATGGCCAGAATACACATGATCTGGGATGGGGTGGGGCGGTGGGGGGAAGGGAAAGGGAATAATGCCTGATCTGAATTGGAAACTGATGTTCAATTGCACAATAGCATCAATAAAAAAAAATATATATATTAATTATATAATATATATTACTTATATATATATATATATTTTTCANGAGAGAGAGAGAGAGAGAGAGAGAGAGAGAGAGAGAGAGACAGAGAGAGAGACAGAGACAGATACAGAGACAGAGAGGGACAACAGAGACAGAGACAGAGAGGGGCAGAGTTTCTCTTGAGGTGTTGGCTTAGGCAGTTAATGGAGCACTGCAAGACTGAAATCCACAGGAACATTCTAAAGGCTGGAGACTCAAGCAGGCAGCAGGACCCTGGTGTTGAGGAAGAATTTCTTCCTGCTCAGAAAACCTCAGCTGTGTTATTACAGGTTTTTGGACAATTGTATAAGGCTTTACTACATAACTGAAAACTTATTATTTAAAATTAAATGAGTGCAGATGTTAAGTATATCAACAAAGTATATTCACAGCAATACTTGGATTAATATTTGAGTGGGTAACTAGCTCATATAATCTGGCCAACCTAATTCATTATACTAATCATCATGCTCTGGTTAGGAAAGCTTCCTTTAGTTAAATCCAGAACCTCAACAACCTGGACTTGTAGAACTTCTTATTAAGTTTGTAGAAAGGTCTGAATAAATTCTTTCCTAGCCGGGGTTGGTGGCACATGCCTTTAATCCTAGCACTTGGGAGGCAGAGGCAGGTGGAGCTTTGTGAGTTCAAGGCCAGCCTGGTCTACAGAGTTCCAGGACAGCTAGGGCTACAGGGAGACCCTGTCTCGAAAAAGAGAAAAAAAAAAAAAAAAACAACTTTCCTAGAGATCTCGCTTCAGCAGCACATATACTAATATTGGAACGATACAGAGAAGATTTGCATGGCCCTTGCACAAGGATGACATGCAAATTCATGAAGCATTCCATATTAAAAAAACACTTTCCTAGAAATATGCTATTTATCTATTTGAGATAACTTTACAAGTATGTGCCAGGAGTTGCTACAGTGAGCCTATAGTGAGTGACCAACCAGACAAAATAAATATGTGAGTAAGGCTGAAGAGAGCTCTACAAAGAGCTGCAGTAGAAGGACTGGAGAGATCATCACTCAATGGTTAACAGCACTGGCTGCTCTTGCAGAGGACCAGGGTTCAGTTCCCAGCACCCACATGGTGGTTAACAAACACCTGTAACTCCTGTTCCAGGGGATCTCACTTCCTGTTATGGCTTCTGAAGGCATTGTACAACATGTGTGCACTCAAAGACATGCAGGTAAAACCTTACACAGATGAAATAATAATACATAGAATGTAAAATGGAGTGGGTAATCTAATTACAAATATACATGATATTGTGAAAGAAATGATCAAAATTATCTATGAATTGGGAACAGTAAACACTAAAGCTCTAAATAATAATATTTCTTGCTTTTCCCTAAAAATATTTACTGTTAGAATCTATAGTTTTCACTAGAAGTGGTGACTCAGGAGATCCAATATAATCCTTGATCTAGAAACAAAAAAAATGTGGAGAATAGAGTTCATTCACCACATACACACTGTGATTTGGATGGAGATTATAGGTGTGTGATACTGGTAAATGGGATGTGGATTATCCCCTTAGTCCTAGCAGCAACAGAAAAGAATGATTTCATATAAGGAGCACAAACCAATTTTTGGAATTAGGCCAGGAGCCTTCTATTGCCCAGTTTGCCTCACAAATATTTATAAATACAAAGAAATTTCAACCTGTTTTGAACTTCCAGTTTCCATCTGAAAACTCAAAAGACATAAGACTGATCACTTCATTTTATGGTCACTCAATTCTGTGTCTTTTCTGAGTAGTGGTCTGTCTTCTTACTCGCCTCCTGGCTACTGCAAGGTATTACAGTCTATTGGGACTTAGACATTCTTAAACTATAAACGGTGTGACTATTAAATTTCCATCCCTATGTACTGAGTCTGTCTAAGTTCTTGACAGTTGATATTCAATATCATATTGTCAACAGAATAGCCCAATCAGGTTTGGAATACTAAACCAATGATGTAATAAGTTACATTAATTTTTAATATCACACAATTAAAAAGTGGCAGTGTCAGCATTACAACCAGGTGTCATGACTTCGGGACCCTAATGGTGTCACTGGGTTGTCTTGTCAGCTTTTTTTGTGTAGCATTGCAGCCTGGATTTTCATCTGCCCATCACAGATCTGTCTTCAGCTTCACCCACTCCTGCCTCCGCTTGTCTCATTAGTTTCCTGCTCATACCCCTGCATATGTCCCATCGGTTTTTGCCACCCCTTCATAATGACAGCTGAAATTCTCCCCCTTGCAAATAGCTTTTCACCGCAACCACTTCTCAATGGCCAGTGTGAATTTTATAGTTTGTAAAATCAGCAAAGGGAGCAGCACATGGATGGAAGCTATTCTCTGTTCCTTGAAACTTTGTAATTGGTTAGGCAATTTAGAGAAAAGGAGAGGAGTTGAAATGAAACACATGAAACACAGTAAAATAGAAAAGCAGAGAGATTGCTTCTGAAAGGTGGTTAAATTGCCTGGGTCAGTGTCCTCCATGGAAAAGCTAATGACTTCTTCCCTGAGAAAGACTGCTTCCTTTCTTGCAATAAAAAAGCTCTTTCAGGACCACAAACAGCCCTCTTCTGCCTCATCAGGGTCACCCTTCCTGTGTCCTCACCTCACTCATTATGAGACGTCTGCTCTATGAGGGATCATACAGATACAGTACTATGCTAATGGACTGAGGTCTTCGTTAACTTCCTCTTAGCAAATGTTTTTTACAAATAGAGTTCTCAGGCTAGTTTATTTTTGCTAAGGTGTCTACCTCAGCATTCCAATGCTTGTTACACGGCAAACTTAGAAGGTGTTCCTTTAAAAATGGTTATGCATAGGCTAAAATTCAGACTAAACATTTCACATGTTTGCATGGCAATTCTTTGTCTTCTCTGATTGACAATAATCTAAATGAGGTATTTAGTATTTTTGCCTTCATTAGAAAATATCTCTAAGAACTGTGGGGGTTATCCATGTGTTGTTGCAATTTATCCTTATTATCACAACCTACTCCAGGTTGGGGACATTTCACTAGCATAGAACATCTGCTGAGAAAAGCATAGGCACTGCAATGAGCTAGCCCAAGAGAGGAGGCTTAAACGACTGTGATATAATACATACCAGTCACTAATCAGCTATTTGGATTATAACAGTGAGCAAAGCAAAGCTGACAGGGCAGTGCAAGCTAAGCTTGTTGGAACCCTCATCTTCCTACGGGATATTCTGGGTGCTGGATATTGAGCTACGGAATTTAGTGTTTGTCCTAGTTGGTTTTAGTCATGTTTTGGTTTCATCCTTCTTTTCTATTCTATTTCTCCCCTTTGGAACATGAATTTTTACTCTATAATTCTGTGTCTTGGAAGTATGCAAACTTCTTTGTGATTTTTATAGAGACTGACAGCTAAGAGCATGCCTTGAATCACAGAGGAGACTTTGAACTTGGGGTTTTGAACAATTTTTGAATCTTTAAATGTGTGTGTGTGGATTCATGTAAATGCAAAGAATAAGATTTGTATTGTAAAATGGACTTAAACCTTGAACATTTTTGAGGCCCAAGGCGTAATATGGTGTAAGGAAATGAAATTTGTTTCCGTACCAAGTTCACAAATAATGGACTTGTATTGATTAATCTTGTCAGTTTGATTTGATTAATAAAAAACTTAAGAGATTACTAATGTTCACTGCTGGATGTGTCCATGTGTTTCGTTTGGTGATAACATCATGAGAGGACCAATATAATTAATAGTGTAATCCATTAATAAATTCCAAATCTGAAAATATTAATGGAATGTGGCAATACTTCCTACTTGGCTAGAGGAAGTTAGTGTTTGGGGGAACATGTTCTGGAGCATTCTGCCTTTCCCTGACTCTTTCCTATTACTGCTATACCTTGATTCCTGATTGCCTCGATGGGAGACTCTCTTCTACCACATGCTCTGCTACAACGATGGTCTATCTAAAACACAGGGCAAAGTGACTATGACCTGAACACTGTGACGTGATGAGCAAAAATGAATTTACTCCTTTCCATTGTTGACTTGGGCATTTTGGTCATAGCTGTGGATGAGTAATTAATATACTTGGGTATCACCATTCCTGCCATGTGTAACATAGTCCCCTTTCATTTTTGTATGTGCAACCATGTTCTGCTGCTACTGTAAAATTTACCATGAACTTTGTTGCTTAAAACAAAACATATTCATCATTTACAATTCTGCAGGTGAAAAACTTAAGTACAGACCTCAGCAAACTAAAATCAGATTTGTGAGAATGGTTGGATTCCTTGATAGAGGCCCTAGAGGAGAGTTAATTTCCTTCTTATTTATGGTGGTTGATGGAATTCCGTTCTTTGCAGTATCTTTGCAGTTTTACTCAGTCACCACAGTAGCTGGCTTTTGATCTCTTCATCTTCAAAGCCAAAAGTGATGATCCAGTCCTCTTATGTGGCATCTGTCTGACTTACTTAATCTACTTTCATGTCAACTTTAAGAACATGATAATTACCCTGAATTAACATACAAGATAAATTCTCCATATCAAAGTCTTTAAACTGAAATTTGCGCATTTGTTATAAGGCAACACAATCATAGGTCATGGGGATGAGGATGTGTGTGTCTCATACTATTCATTATGATATATAAAGCTACTTCAAATAATTCTGATATCAGCTAACAAGTCACCATCTGAGTTGATCTATTCTTTTTTCTCATGTAATCAACATGTTTTAATATATATTCTCATATTTATATCTATCCAAAATTGAATTTTTGTGAAATTCATATAATATATTTGATATTTAGATGCCCATAGGAATGGAAGATCAAGGCCAGAATAGGCATGAACAACAACATCTTTAACATATCTCAAGCTGCTATATTTGGAACAGTTTTTATATAAAAGATAATTTTATATAATCTATGGGTCTTGTCTAAGAAATAGGGGTTGTTTTCTGCTAAACAGTAAAGCATATTAAATTGATACAGTTTCTTGTATATTTTAAAGTAATTTCAAAAAATTATTTTATTTTCATCTTCTCTAATCTGATTTTCCTTTTTCAAATATTTTATTTATTTTTTGGTGGGCATATGGCTGTATTGCCTGCATGTATGCCCATAGACCCATGTCATGCAGTATCAGAAAAGAACATTTGATTACCCTGTAACTGGAGCTACTGATGGATGGCGGCTACTCTGTAGGTGCTGAGAGCTGAACCCAGGTCCTCCGCAAGATCGATCAGTGCTTTTAACCACTGAGCCATCTATCCAGCCCCATTTTCCTAAACAATATTTACTGTTTATTGATATTTGCATTTTTCATATGATAAATTTGATGGTATTTAGATCCTCTCCAAGAGTCCCACACTTGAAGAAGACAGTCTCTGCCCCCCCCCCCCAGGAGCCATCTGTTGACACCCTTTACATAGATGTGGTTGGAGCATCTTACCCATTTTCTCATGTCTATGCTGAAATGTTTTTCTGGTTTGAGCTTTCATGGGACTTGTGTTCTGCTATCACTGTTGCTGTGATGGATAGCTCTTACGTTGTTTCCATCCTCTGTCTCCTCTTCTTTAATGATCTCTGAGCCTTGGGAGGTAGAAGTTTGATAGACCTATCTTATTCTAGCTTCTTGCTGTCTATACACTGGCTTGTTGTGGCTTTCACAGATTAATCTCCATCTGTTGCACAAGAAAACACTGGTGAGAGTTGAATGATGAATTAATTTATGAGTATCAAAATAAGTCCTTAGGAGTCAGTTTCATCCAACAACAGCTACTTAGTAGAACAGCATTAAGTTCTCTCCTATGTTCTGTGTCCTGTTTAGCCTCAGGTTCCTAAGCCTATTGTCATTGTCAGGTATGGGCTCCATCTTAGGAAGCAAACCTTAAATCCAATTAAAAAGTAATGAGAACACCTTTAATCACAGCCCTAGAGATACAGAGGCAGGTAGATCTCTGTATAGGTGTAGGTCAGCCTCGTCTACATAGTGAGTTCCATGTGGGCTGAGATGAGGAAGACCCTGTGAAAAACAAAACTGGTGAATTATTGCCATAGTAGTTGTGACACACTTGCACAAGTGGAACATATCCAGTTGTTATTGGAACTCACAGGCTTTGCAGCTGGGTAAGAGTGATGATTATTTTTTCTTTTAACTCATTTGCATAGCACCTTCCAGCACCATGAACACTAGCCCCTAAAAAATATTAAAGGAATTCTAAGATTCAACACTAATAACAAATTAAATTTTTATCTAGTTATAGAAATACCTGAGGTAGTATAAAGGTATTTTAATATACATGAGGCTCTGAAGACAGGATCAGCTTGATTTCTCCTTGTGTGTCCTGTAGCTCACATACCATCCAGTTATGGTGGGGAATCAAGAGCTATGGTAGTGCCCAGTATTCTTTGAGGTCCATGTGACCACTGCTTAAAGCTTCTAGAGAAGGATTCTAGCACTAAGGTTTTCTTTTCCATTCGCCTATGTTGAGTAGAAAAGACAATGTCCTCCTCTTATAGGCTAACTCCTTTTAATCTATTTTTATGATCTATATGTATATAATTTAAGATGCTTCTATAGTTGTAGGTTTCTATATGACTTAAGAAAAAGTCTTATAGTGAAGCCAGAACTTGAAATTTTGGCACATGAACTATATGAACAATGTGAGAATTATGTCACATGACTGTCTCCCAAGAATAGACTGGATCCTTGCACAAGTTTTACAGATTGAATGTTGAATAATTATCACCCCGTTTTTACCTTCAGAAATATATTGTTTATCCATCAATTCCTGTTTGAAAAATTTATCTGGAAAGTTATTATTTAAAGAGGCATACTTTCAAATTTCACTTATGCAATCAATTTCATTATCATAATTAAACTCAGCATGAAGGCTTTTCTTTGTATTTATCTGATTTGTTAAATAATTGTGACATATTCTTTTATCTTTTTTTCTTTTTCTTTTGATACTAAGCAAGAACTAGGAAATTTAATATCCTCAACTCTGTGTATGGAAAGCTAAAAGCAGACTATAAAAAATGAAGCCTCTGGTTTTCTTTGTAAATGCCTTGAAACATGATGTAATATCCTGAGGAGTCATTACAATTTAAGTGAAGGAAAGAGTGACAAGAAGATTTATTCATTATTGTATCATCTTCCTGTGAATTCCAGAACACTTTTGGCTTTTTTCATTACATAATCGGGAATAATTGATGTTCAATGGAGTAATAATTAAATAATGAATAGGATGATGAAATAGCAACATGTATTAAGGCATAGGAAGTATTAGGTCACTAGGATCCAACACTGTAACTTAGATTTATGAGTCCAATGGATCCATAGAGTAGCCACAAGATAAAATGTTTTTGCCACATTTTAAGATGAATTTACTCTCTTCTTTCTCTTTAGATTATTTCAAAGAAATTTTGAATTCCTATCTGGCACTATCTGTCTCTATTTAGGGCCCACTTCTCCCCTATTGTTAGGACTAAATATATTTTCTAATGGGCAGACTTGACAAAGGGATAGGATGAGGGCTTTATGGGATTCCAATGTCCAGTAAAGATATTTTTTCGTCTACATTTGCTTTCAAATAAGGACTCCATGGGCAATAATTCAGAACTCTTGTAATATTAAATTGTGGATTTGAAATCCTCCCATTAATTGTCTTTTAATAAACATAACTTCTTTCCTAATTCAGAACTCATCCTTTCATTCAATCTCTGGGGAAGCATAGCCCTGAATTTAGCAGTGGCAGACCGAGCTATGTGTGATTGTTTAGGAAAAGCAGCTATTTATTTTTCTTATTAAAAATAAATAGCCTCATTCAAGACTAGAAATTTTAGAATTTTTTTATTTGAATGAAGAGAGGCTAAGTCTAATTTCTTAGAGTAGCTATTCTAGAGTGGTTTTGAGTATAATGGGATGATCTGATTGAATGCAAGTGAAGAATTGAGTACATGTAGCCCAACGGTCATCATAGACGTATTGGAGAATAAGAAACCTTAGCAAATTAGATATCAAGCTAAAAGCAATCATAATGAATTCCACTCTCACTCAACATATAAATGACGTGTTCATTGTGCCAGGCACTGACTCAGAGAAAGCCATCAAGTAGAAATCTCTTTCCTTGAGGGGCGATTTCCTAATGAGGAAAATCGACATTTACAAAAATAAAGTTGACATCATGTGACAGATGGTTGATGTTTGAACAAATTCTACAGTTTAATATTAAATGAATCAACTTAAATTGAGTAAATCCAGCAGAGCTTCAGAAAAGTGCATGTATTTGTGCTGGGATCAGTAAAGACAGGGACGTGTTTGTTGAGTAGTTCAAAACATTTCTACACATAAACAGTGGAAGGACGGGGACATTTGAAGTGTACCATGGATTTGGGGAAAAGTGGGACTCCTGGAATGATTGGAGGATGCAAATGGGAAACAAAGGGCTGTGAGTTAGTGCATCTGTGTCTGTGCTCGTGTCCACACACAACCCAAGTGCTTTGAACTAATTGGTATTTGGAAACATTCAGGTGACAAACATGAGAGATATCATTTTGAGCTAGGAATTGGGGAACAAGGGTCATTAACAACATCTAACGGGCATTCATCCCATTATTGAAAGAAAACTCATTTACTTTAGTTTTCTTGCTCTTACACACACACACACACACACACACACCTGATTAGATGTCAGCCTAAAATATCATTTATTTTGTACTAATTAGAGATCCAGTGCAGCAAAGCGAATGGACTTCTTAGATTGTTTGATATTGGTAAAGATATTAGTGGGAAAAATAGATAATGGGAATCAGACAAGGAGCAACATCACTCATGTAAATTTATGGAAGGAAATCTTAAGTCCAAATGGGAGTGCTAGCATATAGAATATTATCTCAACAAGAACCTGCCTTGTATGAAGGTTAAAAATTGTTTCTTAGCTTATGGGGTTGGTAATTGCATTCACAGCAGGAAAGAATGGACATAAAATTATCACCACAATAAAAATTCTGTCTTTCAGAGCTGTAGTATAAGCCTTTGCATTTTGGCTTCAAGGAATTTTTTTTCTAGCCCATGATTTCTGACAAGTAGAGGTGAAGGGATAGGTTAGTAATGAGTATTAATATTTATTTCTAGGTGGAGCTGAATTGCTATGGTTTGATGTACCTCAAGCACTTCCTCAATATGATTTCGTTGAATGAGTTTTATATGGGGATATTAACATGGATATGGAGTGTGAAGATGGGAGGTTTTATATGGGATCATCTGTTCTATATGCCAGTGATCATGCACAGCAAATTACAAAGCATGGCTATGAATTCCCTGTAACATAGACTGTAGACCCCATAGCAAATTTGTTCCTCCTGAGAAAGAATGGACTTCCTTTCTTTGTCTACTTTAATCTATGCTGGCTTGCCAGCTTGTTTTCCTAATGAAATTTAGTAAATGTAACACTCTAAGAGTCCTACATCTAGTGCTCCCTGGGACGCACCACTTTTGCCTCATATTACTGGAACAGAAACCAGAGACCCAGGCTTCAGAAGAGGAATGATGACAGAGAGAATGTGGGTCAGGCCAGCATAGACCCTTCAGCTTTAGTTTAGCTCCAAACTGACTGTTACTGATATAAGTGATTGCACAAGGACTGGTTGACAAAAGCTATCGAGGAGTATCAGGCTCAAATGACTTCACCACTGTTGAATGACTAAATAAAAATGGTTGTTTCTAACTGTATTGTTTTAGGTGTAGCTTGCTATGTAGCAGTGTAAAAGCACAAGCAACCTCTTTATTATGCACTCTGTACATCTCCGGCCTGGTTAATTATATGATACATAAGTATTCTTCAGTTTTTATTTAAAAATTTTCTGGACCAGAAGATTTGCTACTTAAAATAATCACATGAGAAAAAAATTGTATTCACATTATATCATTATTTTTGAAGAAGGACGTTTAGAAAAAGGGGCTGGAGAGATGGCCTAGCGGTTAAGAGCGCCGACCGTTCTTACAGAGGACCCGGGTTCGATCCCCAGCACCCACATGGTGGCCGAGAGCCGTCTGAAACTCCAATTCCAGGAGAACTCCAGCTCCAGGGGAATCCGAGACCCTCTTCTGACCTCCGCGGCATTGCACGACATGGGTGCACAGACCTGCATGCAGACAGTACATTGATACACATACAGAAATAAAAAAAAAAAAATAAAAAAAAAAAGTTAAAAAAAAAAAAAAAAGATAAAGTTACTGGTCTACATTTTGCCAACAGGAAACAGATGGCAGGAAACATATAAACTGTTAAATTATGAGAAAGAATTCAGTACAAGGTACTAAGTTCGCAAAGACGGAATAGAAAGGCAATTTGTAAGTATGAAAATGCTTGTTAAACCCACGGCGACTAAAAATAAAAATAAATAAACAGCAGGATGAAGAAGAGAAAGAGACAGAGACAAAGACAGAGAAAAAGAGAGGAGACAGTGAAGAGTAGGGAGAGAGAGACAGAGAGAGAGGAGGTGAGGGTGGAAGTGGAAGAGAAGAGACAGACATGAGAAAAAAGAGAGAGAAGAGAGAAAAGGAGATGAGAGGAGAGAAAGGAAGGGAGGGAGGTAGGGAGAGAGAGAAAGAGAAAGAGAAAGAGAAAGAGAAAGAGAAAGAGAAAGAGAAAGAGAAAGAGAAAGAGAAAGAGAAAGAGAAAGAGAAAGAGAAAGAGAAAGAGAAAGAGATTCTGCTTACCTAGCAGGGATAATTGTGGGAATGATACTGGAAAGAAAATGTAGAATAGGCTGCCTTTCTCATTGAACATTATACTGATGAATTTACCTGCTTGAGTACCTTTGTAATGAAATCATGGGATTAAGGAGTATGGAAAGGGTTCCAGGCAATGGCAAATACACAACAGCTATGGTCTGCTGGGACTCTGGTCTGCTGACCTTGATGACCCACTGCAGTACATATTTGACTATGTGGGTTTAGTTATCTGACCTCTAACACTTCTAGCCTCAATGCTTCTCAAGAATAATTGCCTCAGACATGTCTTCATGTTACTGAGGTAGTTCCTTGCCCATTAGCAATTTAATTAATCCCAGTGTGTGGCTGTGGTGGGAGCCTGGTGATGTTTGTCAAAGTGAGAAAAGCTTTCTGTTCACATACATGTCTCCTATGATATTTGCATAGTGAGTGTCCCAAGGAAGATTGCTCCTTGGGGTTGGAGAACACTCTTGACAATTGATCCTCTTTTTGAGCAAAGTTGGTGCAATTTCTTTTCATTCTCATGAAAGAAGAAAAAGAAGTTTTAAGTTTGCAAAGATAGGCACAGGAAAAAAAAAAAAAAGGCCTGAAACTGCTCCCTCCCTTCTACATGGTGGATTTTATTCCATAAAGTGAAAGTGGAAACAGTGAATTTCAACTGAAAAAGCTAACTTGGTCATAAAATTTGTAGTTTGCAATGTAGTCAGGATGGTTCAGCAGAAACAAAATGCTGATTTGGGGATCTATTCCTAACCTGTCTGCTGAAATGCATGCCACTATCATCCAATGATTTAAAACTTAAGTCCATTTTCCCATCTATGAAAATAGCAAAAATCTGTCATAACACTTTATTTCAAAAAGCAGGGAGGGTCCTATTACAATGACAATGGAGTATTTCAAGCACACTGAAAGACAAGATCCCTTTTTGTTGTTTGTCCTTAAGATATTTTTCTTCTTCACAAATTGTAATGTTTTGTACTCCCCCAATAGAAAACATCAAACAAGTGGCTTGTTTCTTTGAACAAATCCAGTAACTCTGATAGTGTCCATTCTGTACTGTGCCTTTGAACACTGTACTGTGTGGAGTGTGAGGCAAGCCAGTCACAATCAGGTTTCACCTGTACGCATTCTGCCTAGATGGTGAAAGTTTGAATTTGGTGGCTTTGGGAGCTCCAACCCATAGCAAGTTACGATTGATTCATAAGATCCTTGGCTTGGATAATCACCAGAGGCAGAAGAAGTTGGACCTGGGTTACAAGATTTATGAGATACAAACTTCACTGGTAACCTCTGTCTCTCTTTTGTTGTAGTAGGGTAAGAGCTCAAGTTACAGGAAATGGAATAAAGAAAAAAAAAAAGTAGCCATGGTAGGCTGTGACCTGCCAGTCTTCTGGCCAGAATCCACATGTACATTTCCATACAGGAAATATATAGTCCATAACCATAAGATACATAATACATAACCTTACAGAAGTGAGGAAATGTAAAAGAGTCATCTATTGTATCTACTTGGAGGGGTTTGACACCAAATGTATTGAAGGAACTCTTTATTTTCCTTTTACTCTGGCTAGAGGAGTCATTAACATGCAACATGCGTGTTGGAGAGCTTCAGTGTCAACTTGCACCCCTGTGTTAAGGGAGCCTCAGTTGGGGAATTGCCACCATTGGACTGGCTTGTGGCCATATCTGTGGGGCATTTTCTTGATTGTTGAGTGATGGGGGAGGTCCCAGTCCACTGCGGGTGGCACCACTCTTGGGCAGGTTGTGTGGTATCATGTAAGAAAGCAGGATGGGCCTGGGCCAGGGGAACAAACCAGTAAGCAGTGTTCTTCCATGGCCTGTGCTTCAGCTCCTGCCTCCAGGTTCCTGCCCTAAGTTCCTACCTTCTACTCCCTAATTGATGAACTGGGAGCTGGGATATGTAAGACAAATAAGCTCTTTCCTCCCCAAGTTGGTATTGGTTAGAGTGTTTTGTCACAGAAATTGCAAAGAAACTAGAACAAGATGGATAATCTCAAACCCAAAGAGAGCAAGGAGATAACCTGCAACATTCATGTCCTAGAACATGCTGGGCCCCTCACATTATCTACAGTGTTTTTATTGTTTAATGCCCCTTTCGACTCTAAATAGCTGAAAGTGTGTGTGTGTGTGTGTGTGTGTGTGTGTGTGTGTGTGTGTGTGTTTGTGTTTGTGTGTGTGTGTTAGATTCTCCACTTAAGCTAAGCTCTGGAAGTTGACCAGTATAGCTTGCCACAATTCTGACTCCAGTTATACTTTAACTCTTCAAACTATGCTGTTTCTTTGTGAATGATTTATATTCTAGGGGATTATCTGCAAAAATCATTATGGGCACATTGTAATAAGAAATCATGTTTCAATCAACAGGAGACTTTCTCACTGTTCTGAAGTCCAGAAGCCTGAGATGACTGCAGGAAATGTGGTGTGTGGTGACCTCTGGCTTGCAGCAGACAATTTTCTTCTATCCTCACAAGGAAGAGGGCAGAGGCAGGGAGCCAGGCCTGTGTCATTTTGTTCAGAGTTCATTTATAAGAGTTCCACCCTCACGATTGATTCCGTGTTCTAATATCATTGCACTGGAGGTGAGTGTAGGCCAGGTGTATACATAGGAGGAATCAAATGTTTAATATTTAGCAGCATATAACCTTAATACCTTTATTATTTTAGTTGTCATTAACATTTTATTTGTAAGATAACTATATACAGAAGAATGTGCATGCATGGATATGTTTTATTATCAGCACAGGAAGTCTTAGGTTTTATCCTGACATTTCTGAAACAATTTGCTTTTGTGTTTCCCTCCCCTTTTCTCTGGCCCTCCCCCACACCCTGATGCCTCCAGTGGTGTCTTTAGCTTCCATATTCTATATTCCGTATGTCTTTTCAACCTCCTCCCTTTACTTCATACCTCTGTTCTCATCTCATGGGCTCCTGTCTAGCTCATGGCCTACATCTACTTTCAGACCCCTATAAATAAATACAAACATTAAAAGTTAGTATCTACATATGACAATATTACGTGTTTTACCTTTCTGAATCTGAATAACTTCACTCAATTTTATAGGTTATGCATCCATCTATTTTCTTGAAAATTTCATTATTTCACTTTTCTTTATAAGTAAATAGAATTGTATTGTCTGTATATACCACACTTTCATTATGCATTCATCTGTCGATGGATGTCTGGGATGATTCTGAGGTTTCTTTGCTATTGTAAATAGAATGGCAATGAATATAGATGCATAATTACTCAGTGGTATACAATATAGAGTCCACTGTGTATTTACACAATACTGGTACACGTGGGTTATGTTGCAGTTTTATTTTTTAAAATTTTGGGAAACCTCTACACTGATTTCCATAATGAATGTAGTCATTGTGCATTCTCTACAGCAGTGAACAATGATACTTCTTTCCCCAAATCTTCAACAGCATTTGTGGTAATTTGTTTTCTTGATTTTAGCCCTTCTGACTGGGGTGAAATAAAATCTCAAAGCATCTTCAGTTTGCATTTTCCTGATGGCACAGGAGGTTGCATACTTTAACACACTTGTTGCTCACTCACATCTTTTGTTTATTTTTCTGAAAACTGTCTATTAATTCCATTATGTTTGCCCATTTTTGGTGTCTAGTTTTTGTGGGGTTTTTTTTGTTTTGTTTTATTTTCTATATCAATTCCCTGTCTGATTGATAGCTGGCAGTGATTTTCTCCCCCCTTGCAGGGCTTCTGTTAGCTATGTTGGCAGTTTCCTTTACTATGCAGAAGCATTTTAATTTCATGCAGTCCTACTTTTTATTCTTTGGACTTCCTTTGCTGTTAGATTTCTGTTTAGAAAGTTCATTCCGCTACTTATAACTTGAAGAGTATTCACTGTTTTCCTCTACTAATTCCAGTATCTTATTGTTTAAATTCCAGTCTTTAATCCACATTGAATAGGTTTTTGTACAGAGGGAAAACCATGGATCCATTTTTATTGTTCCGAAGGGGAATATCCAATTTTTTTTCCAGTAATTTTTGTTTAATAGACTGTCTTTCTTTTCCAGTGCATGTTTTTGGAGCCATCTTGAAAAATTAGATAGCCTCAACTGTGTGGGTTTTTTTATCCTCTGGGCTATTCCATTTTTCTGCATGCCTGCTTTGGTGTAAGTGTCAAGCTGCTTTTATTATTATTACTCTGTGATATGATTTGAGGTCAGGTATTGTGATTACTCCAGCTGTGTTCTTTCTTCTTCACATTGTTTTGGCTTCATGTATTCTTTTGTGTGTCCAAATTAATTTTTTGTATTGTTTTTCCTAGTTCTGTCAAAGATGTCTGTGCTGGATAGCTTTAGTGTCAACTTGACACACCTGGGTTGAGGGAGCCTCAATTGGGGAATTGGCTCCATTGGATTGGCCTGTGGCCACATCTGTGGAGTATTGTCTTGATGCCCAAGCAGTGTGGGAGGGCCCAGCCCACAATGAGTAGTGCCACCCTGGGCAGGTTGTTGTGTACTGTATAAGAAGGCGGGCTGGGCATGAGCCAGGAGAGCAAGCCAGTGAACAGCATTCCTCCATGGCTTGTGCTTCAGTTCCTGCCTCCAGGCTCCTGCCCTGAGTTCCTGCCTTGGGCTCCCTAAGTGATGAACTGGGATCCAGGAGATGTAAGCTGAATAAACCCTTTCCTCCTCAAGTTGGTGTCGGTCAGAGTGTTTTGTCACAGCAATGGAAGACAAACTGGAACAATGTCATTAGACTGCTGATGCAAATTGGAATGAATCAGTATATTACCTTTAGTAATATAACCATTTTTATCATATTATTTCTGCCAATCCAGGCGCATAGAAAACTGGAATCTTCTAATATTTCTTTTTTATTGGTGTGTGAAGGTTTAGGTGGTAAAGAACTTTTATTTTCTTTTTGAGGTATATTATTACACATCTTTTGGGGAACACCGTGAATATATTTTTCCTGTTTTCCATCTCAGCAAGTTTGTACTGGTGTATATGAAATCTACTGATTTTTATAAATTAAGTTTTGTATCCTCTAACTTTACTGAAAATGTACATTAAATCTAGCAATTTTTTGGTGCAGGCTGTAGATTCTTTAACGTGAGGACTCAGCAGATAGGCAAATAAATAAAATTTAACTTTTGAGACAGGGTGTCCCTGTAGCTCAAGCTGGCCTGGAACTTGCTATGTAGACCAGGCTGTTCTCGAACTCATCTAGATCCACCTGTTTCTGTCTCTTGAATGCTGGGATTAAAGGCATGCACCATCATGCCCAGCTTCTTTTCCTATTTTCAGTTCCTAGTTGCAAAGCAAACTGAGCATCATCTATGTTATATTTCTTTTTTATATGAAAGCAGCAGTATGGTTAAAGGGTGAATCCCTTAATGAGCCTGAGAATTAACCTACCACTTATGCTCAGATTTTGTAATATTGGTATATGGGTGGAGGATATGTATGCATATTTTGAAATAATATAAAATTAAAGGGAGAAAATTTGAAAAAAAAGACTGAGAGAAAGACTCAAGACATGTATGGCAGAATGCAGAAATGGGGTGAGGTGGGGGGGCATGGAAAGGGGAATGTGTCTAAATTGAACTGAGAAATGATGTACTAAATATGCAAAACATCAATAAAAAAGCCCCCCCCCAAAAAAAATTAAAATTAAAAAATAAAGCATTCCATTTGAGCAGGGTGCAGGAAAGCATTATTAAGTACTCATACTCTCTGCCTTCATACATATAGATATTCACCCCAACCACCAGCATGCAATTGCATGTTGCAATTTCTGCTTTTATAAAATGGTTTCATCTCTATGATGTACCTCTATGATCTAATGATCAAATTTTTATCTAAATTTTGTTTTGAGGAATAATATTAAATAGAAAGAGATAGACAGGCAAATACAATGGGAGAAGAGGAGAGGAAATGAATATATTTAAAATGGTTGAAACATCATTCTCTACATTTGGTCACTCATTGTTCGAATAAATTCATATTATTTTAACAACATACTAAACAGGAATTTTGGTGTTATTTTGTAATATTTCATTGTGGTTCATTTTTATTTTATGCATATGAAAGAGAGTTTTCACAATAAAATCATATCTAGATCACTTTTACATGTTTTGTAAATGAACCCCTCTTTTGAAATATGAAAATTCACATTTTAAATTTAGTATTAAACATTTAAATTTTCCTAAAACTGACAAATATGTGCTTTAGTATGTAGGTTTTGTTTACTTTTTGGGGTTTTTTTTGTACTTATTAGGGAATTATATGACAGGATGATACTGGCTTTCAATTTGACAAACTAATATTTATTTTGTCATTATTTCCAGGATTTTTGTTTTTATGTTTTTAATTTTTCAAATCTTACCCTCAATGCTCTTCGTATAAAATATATAGCTGGTTATCTTGGGAGAATTGGGAGTGAGAGATAATTTTTAACTGATATACAGTTAGCAGATCAATAGATAGATATTGGATTCCTGTCAGCAATAACACATTACTGAAATAAGACAATTATCCATGTCATTTGAGAATCCTTTTCCCTTTATTTTATGGGAAAAATGTATACACTACATGTGAGCTTAAATACACAAGCATTCACCTAAATTATAATGAAAATAAGCTAACTAGATATAAGCTAAAACTTCAATACTAGGGTATAAATTGCTTGAAACATCACTTTCTGACCATTAATTATTAATATTAAGCCAAGTCGTGGAATTGGCCTAGATATCTATCGACATATGATTAGATAAAGAATGCATGGTGTATATACACCTGTAAGAGTGTTTTTTTCTGCCATAAAGAACAAAATGATGTGGAAACAGAATGAAATAGAGAATATTTACAAAGACAAAATATTGCATGATGCTGCATTTTTTTCCATATACCAAGTCTAAACTAAAAACAAATATGGAAAATAAGACAGTAGACAGGGCTATTTGTGAAGAGAAAGGGGACCTGAGGGAATGGGGGAGGGGTGCAAAAGAACATCATGAGTAGGCACATATGAACATGATACACATGTGTTGAAACTGAAATTATATCATAAATTAATCATTGTGTGAAATGAAGGTATGTAAATAATTACTTTAATGCTTAAAGCTGATTTCTTTTGCAGTTGACATACTTCCATCTTTCATAGTTATTCTCTTGATACAGTCCATAGAAATTTATTTCACTTTTGAGGGAGCCATTTCACAACAGTAAGAAAAAAATGAGTGTTGAGCACAAAATGCAATGTAGAACTTCATTCTGGAGCAACTCCTGAAGGAAGAATGTGGCTCACGCTAGGAAGACGGGGAAATGCCTGGCTGACCAGCAGCAAAGGGCAGCATGCGTCTCTGCTTTTGGCCAGAGTACTTTACGAAAGATTTGCTCACATTTCTGTATTTCAACCAATTTTATGGGTAATGTAACTTGACTATTTCTACATACTTTTATTGCATATTGATTTTTGTTCAGAACTGGACCTCTCTATATAAACTTTTCTGAGTCACAGAGACTGAAAATTAAAAAACATGTATCTAGAGATCTGCAATTTTTTTTTGGTCTTTTTGAGACAGTTTCTCTCTGTAGCCCGAGCTGTCCTGGAATTCACTCTGTAGACCAGGCTAGCCTTGAAATAAAAAAAGATCTGCCTGCCTCTGTCTCCTGAGTGCTGAGAGATCAGCATATTTTATGAAGTTAAACACTAAAAACTAATAATTGGAAAGATTCGCTGAAACTTTATGATGGAATGCAATATCAGAATTGTAATAAACATTGTTTCAATGAAGGTAAATGAAAGTTTGCTTGGTTTAGTTATAAGCAATTTAGCTTAAGCAAAACACAGTGAAGAAAGGGGAACAACTAATGTCAGATGCAAAAAGGAAGGTCTTTTTACAATCACTTTACATCATTAGAGTGCACGGATGCCATTAACCTCCAGAAATGTTAGGGATTTACTTGCTTATTGTATACTCTTTTAATGATTACCCTATATTTATAGAATATGCTGGAAGCTTTGCTCTAATGAAGACTTTTCCTTTTAAGCATACATTTATTTAGATTAGGCCTTATAATCAAAATGACACAAGAACAAGACAAAATTTATAATGACATAATTATGGGAATAATGAATTTGGTAGGTTTGAATTATCTACCACTGGCTACTTTGTGATCTTCCTCAGGCTGTGTAACCATTTGGAATCTTATTTTCAAATCCCTACAATGTGGATAATTTTACCATTCGTTTTTGTTTTTGTTTTTTTTTTTTTAACCACCAAGGCAAGTTTGTCAGTAGGCAGAGGTCCACTGTGCAAAAGTGAAGCACACATAGAAATAGGCAAGCTACCCACTTCTTTTTTAATTTTTTTTAAATTTTATTTATTTACGTATGTGTATGAATGTATTGTCTGCATGCAAGTCTGTGCACCCGTGTCGTGCAATGCCACGGAGGTCAGAAGAGGGTGTCGGACTCCCCTGGAACTGGAGTTCTCCTGGATTTGGAGTTTCAGACGGCTCTTGGCCGCCATGTGGTTGCTGGGGATCGAACCTGGGTCCTCTGCAAGAGCGGTCGGCGCTCTTAACCGCTAGGCCATCTCTCCAGCCCAAGCTACCCACTTCTAGCTGATTAGTTCTACCCTCTTAATAAATGTGTCATCTGAGATAAATGGTTTTTGATGTATTTTAAAACAAGATAATTTTGGCATGACACCTTATTCATATTTTCAAAACTCCGTCCAGGTTTCTCTTTCTCTATTTTATTTTATTTTTTTTAATCTTACTTTTTCTAGACTTACTTCTCATTTGATGCAAGTATTATTATTATCTAGATGAGATTCTTCCAGGTTCTCGTCATCTTCCTTGTGAAATTGAAGAAGAAGACACAAAGAACAAAGAGCAGGGATTGTACACTTGGAGAAATGGTTCTTTGGCAAGGTAACCTGACACTAGTGGGATGTTTCCTAACTTTGGCTCCTTCTTGTATTTGTTTTAGGAGAATGTGGTATCAAAACAGAGACTGAGGAGTGTAACCAGCTGCCTTGCTGGGATGGGTATATTCTAAAGAACTACATGTGCCCCTCTATTTAATTATCTGACTATTGAAACAATAGTTCCCAAGAAATTAGAATTTCCCTAGAAATCTGCTGGAGGAAGAAAGGGTAGAAGCCCTGGGGCAAATAGTGAAAGAATTTGGTTCCAGCACATTGTCTTCAGCAAAGCCCAGATAGCTCCACTTTTTTATACAGAATTTTAAATCTTAAGCAAGGACAATTGTGTTGCTTCACCCTCTAGTGTTACCAGGGAAACAGGAGGTGGGTTCCAAAGCTTATTATGAGGCCATCTTCAGTGTACTCTAAACTACCCGATGTCAGCCTGCCTACCTAACAGAATTGCATAGTGGTATGTCTTTGCTATTTAGAAGAAAGCCTCCTCTAGATGGTACCTATGATCTTCCTGGCACTTCAGACTTCTTGTCTCCATGTAGATCCAGATACCCAGGTAAGGCCAGTGCTTAAGTCAGGCCCAATGCTTAAATCAGGTGCAATACTTTTGAACACAAATCATGTAACAGACCCTCAGTTGCTGTTGTCATACACATGTGTGTACTGTGGTATGTGCTATTAATATGTTTTTAAAATGAAGGTCAAGTTATTTCTTTTAAAAAATACTTATGTGTAAAATATACTTATGTGTGTCTGTGTTTGCCCAAAGAGGCTAGGAAGAGGTGTGGGACCCCTTGGAGCTGGAGTTATAGATATTTGTGTAGCACCTAATGTTGGTGCTGGGATGTGAACTTCGGTCTTCTGATAGAGCTATAAAACTCTGAACCATTTATCTAGCTGGATTAATATGTTTGAACACATTAGTGATACAAATCATGCAGAAAACAAAAGTAGTGCTCGCTTTTATTATGTTGTATCATATCATATTTGATTGTAATATTCTATCTTACTTTTTGGATGTAGACAGGTTCTCATGTGGAGTAGGGTAGGCTCATCCTCATCTGTAGCATAGGCTGATCTTCCTGCTTCCGCCTGCAGAAAGCACTCCTTTTACACAGGCCATATGCTCATCCTTACCAGAGACAGTTCTGCATTTTGCTTTGATTTGCTTCTTCATGTCCTTCAGCTGAACCGACAGGATTCCCCTCAGACAGTGCCTGCTATAAGAAATAATTTCTATGGTTTTAAATTACACAAATGATGGCATAGTGGGTCAGGGGGAGCAAGAAGATGTGACCCCCATCTCTCATATCCAAAAGAGGCATTATGAGGTAAGCCTGGCTATATAAGGAATTGTCTGGGGTAGAGTTTTATCCTTATACTGCAAGAAAAATTTGGTTTGCTGGATAGCAGTTGGACTTCAACCTTGGATATTGTTGGCCTCTTGGAATCAGACATTGCCATTGTTAAGGTGTGCATATGAGATGTAGCAATTTGAAGTGTTTGAACACTTGGTCCCCAGCATGTTTAGAGACATTTAGAGAACTTGTAAGACCCTTGAGAGGAAAGGGCTAGCTGGAGAAAGTAGGTCAACGTCAAGGGAGGACTAAGAAAGCCATGTAATGCCTACCACATTCCCAAGTCACCAGCTCCAGTAGTCATGGTGCCTCCCCAGTTCCCCAACATTCTGAGGCAAAATAAACCCTTTCTCTAATTCAAGCTGCTTCTTATTCAGTGTCTTGTCATAGCCATGGAGAAAGTAGTTAGTATACAGAATGCACTTTGGGTTGAGCCCACTTGGTAGCACAGGAGTACAGGGGTAACACAGGGGTACACTCATACCCATGCAGGCTAAACACTCCTACACATGAAAATATAAATAAATAAATAAATCAGATCTGAAATAAGTAGAAACTAAAAGGATGCTACAAAACAATCAGACAAAGAGAAGGCTATTTGAAAGGATAATCGAAACAAATCCTAACCCAAATTAACCAAGAGTGAGTGATAAGACACACAGAAATGTACAGACAGCAGAGGGTGATGGTTTTAATATTTACTACTAAAATCCAGAGGATCACTGGTGAATGTTTTGAAAGCTCGTATTTCAGTCAATTGGAAAATCTGAAAGAAATGGAAAAACTTTGTGGTGGTTTAAATGAGAATGCCCCCCATAGGATTCAAGTATTCAGACATTTTGTTCCCAGTTGGTGGTGCTGTTTTGGAAGGTCTTAGAAGGTGTGGCCATGCTGAAGGAAGTATGTCACTGGGGATGGGCTTAGGGAATACAACAAGCCTTGCAGGCTTCAGGTGCTCTCTCTTGGCTTCTTGCTACTTGCAAATTGGTTTTACATGAAGGATGCCTGTATTCATTACTTATGACCTATTATTAAAATATAAAAAAAAGAAATAGTAAAAAAAAAAAAAAAAAAAAAAAAAAGATTGGGAACTCCTCGGCGTTCTCCTCCTTTCCACTGCTCCAGCTCCTGCCACCATGCCTCCCCACCACAATGGACTCTATTTCCCTGGAACTGTCAGTGATAAGCTCAAATAAACTCTTCCTTTTACAAGTTCCTTTGGTCATAGTGGCTTTATCACAGCAACAGAAAAGTGACCAATACAACCTTTTTATTGAATAAGGTTATATATAAAACACCTAAAGAAGCCTGGCATAGTAGTCCATGCCTTTAATTCCAGCACTTGGGAGGAAGAGGCAGGCAGAACTCTGTGTGATGGAGGGCACCATAATCAGTATAGTGAAGTTTTAGGCCATCTGGGGCTACAAAAATCCCTGTCTCAAAATGACAGAAAAACCCACATACAGAGATAAATATTAAGGACCCAGATTGAAATAGTAATAAAATGTCTCTCAACTAAGAGTCAAAGAACTATAGATTGATTGATGAATTAAAGATGAATGAGAACTAATACTGAATCAAGATCATCAGAGATAGAATACTTTAAAAATCATTCTAAAAGCCAGTAACATTCTGATATCAAAACCATGTACAGGTACAATTAAAAGAGAACAGTATAGATCAATTTCCTTCATGAATATAGATGTGAATACACTTGATCAAATTCAAGACTATATTAGAAATGATGATGGTTGATAATCAAGGTGGGCTCCCCAAGGGTGACTAGGATAGGTCTTTAAATACATATTGATAACGTAGCATATAATCAGAGCCAAGGGAAGATCCCCACACTCAGTCATAAAGAATAGTGAAAATTTCTCACTTAAAGGAGAATAGATAGAATTGGAAATCACTTTAGGTGTAACAAGCTAGTTAAACAGCTGTGTTTTCTCTAAATAGTGAGGTAGACAAATGGGGGGATTAATGTAAAAGGGAAATTAGTAAGAACAGGAAGAGACTATTCAGAAGCAGAAATAAAAGTAAAAAATGACAAGCAAAAATGGTTGAAAAAAATTAAATTAAACAAATACAACAAATAATAATGAAAAGTAAAGCAGTAAAGCACCAACAAACCCCAAACTAAAACCATTAAAAATAAAACTAAAAGCAAATGTTCACAACAAACAAACAAACAACAATGACAAAGAAACAAGAGCAATAAACTCCAGGTATTAGAGTCAAAAAGATCTCCAAGGTCTTATTCCAAGAGATCAACAGAATCCAGTGCTGAAGTCCACCTACCATCCAGCTAAGCAACAGCTTCACTGCAGTATAAGGACAAGACTCAGCTCCAGGCAGTGCCTTTGATAGATTAGTGTCAATATACCTCACAATGCCTCCTTCTGATGTCACAGCAAGAAGGTTCATACCCATTCCAGTTGAGCACAGCTTAAAATGGTATCTCTTACTTTCTGTCCTGAAGATAGCGCTGGTTTCTTTTCTGATGCCTGTGACCAAATAGCTGTTGAGAAGCAGGGTATTCTGCCTCAGACTTTCAGGGCCCTGGGCAGGCTTGGTGTCTGGAGGAACTGGTAGCTTCAGAAGATGGTGCGTGTGGCAGTTAGTTACCTAGTATTGGTGTTTTTCAATTCCCATTAGAGACTCAGATTCTCCAGTTAGTCCCATCTCCAAAGGGTACCAAAATTTGCCACAACAACATTTCCTTCTAGGGACCAATCATTCAAATACCTGAGAGACTACAGGACATTCTATATTGATACAAAAGAAAAGAAAAAGCACAAATCAAAGCCAATAAATAATGAAAACCAAAACCCAGAAACCAAGAGAAAGAGTCACTATATTAAGATCGAACATGGGGCTGGAGAGATAGCCCGGGGTTAAGAGCACCGAACACTCTTTCAGAGGACCCGTGTTCGATCCCCCAGCACCCACGTGGTGGCTGAGAACTGTCTGAAACTCCAATTCCAGGAGAACTCCAGTTCCAGGGGAATCCGACACCCTCTTCTGACCTCCGCGGCATTGCACGACACGGGTGCACAAACCTACATGCAGACAGTACATTCATACACATACATAAATAAATAAAATTCAAAAAAATTTAAGATCAAACAGATCACCAATACCCAATTCCAAGAGGTCAACAACACCCAAGATTGAAGTCCAACTGCTATTCAGCTAAGCAACAGCTTTGCTGCACTATAAGGACCTAATTCAACACAGACAGTGCCTTGTATAGCCAAGCTTATCTCCTAAGACTCCTTGTGCTGTGCCTACGGAGTCCAGAAGAAGGCTTCAGATTCCCTGGAACTGTAGTTATAGACAGTTGTGAGCTGACATGTGAGTTCTGGGAACCAAGCCCAGGTCCTCTGGAAGAGCAATCAGTACTCTTAAACACTGAGCCATCTTTCCAGACTGTCAGCTCTTATCTTTATTATGTGTTGTCATCTACTACTTTAGAGAATTTTTTGTCTTTTATTTCCTTTACCATGAAGTACATTGCTAGGTTCATTTAAAAATCTCTAATTTATACCTACAAGCTTTTTAGACTGGATCCTAATTAACATTATTTTCTAATTTATCATTCTATGGTGGTAGTGTACCTCACAGTTATAATGAGAGGAGTGGAAAAGGAGCTTGTGGCCTTCATGTGTGATGACATCATTACTAAACACTATAGAATTTTAATGAGTCTAGCCAAGGACTCCTTCACAGAGTTATACCTGGGTTCTCACCTCTATACAGACACAAGAATGGCCATCGTAGTCCTTTAGAAGAACAAAACAAGGCCTCCAACTTTGAGACTGAAGTCAAACTCCTGAAATTCTTTGAACACCCTACCATCCTGAAAAATCTTTCATGCAATTGACATAGGAATGATTTGTATGGTTGCAGACTACATGACAGATGAGGAGCCTGGTATGCCACATAAAGATCTATGGTAGCATCAGGGAGAAGGGAACCTGTGTTTTATCAGGTGATATTAGAGTTAATTACCTTCATCAGAAAAACAATGCCTACAGGGACATAAAATTAGATGAATGCCCATTAATGAGGAAAGAAAAATATGTCAAACTGCTATTTTGGTTTGTCCACGGAAGTCACCTATGAGGAGTGAGCAGAGGCTGTTTCATGGCATTCTGTAGTACACAGCTCCAGAGACTTTGATGGGGAGATATGAGAATAAATAGTCTAGAGATTGATATGTGGAACCTTGGGATTGTGTTGTATGGGATGGTGGTTGGAAACTTACCATATGTAGAATCGCCTGCTTCTGGTATGAGCCAACTGATTTTGACCCTAAGGTGTTACGTTCCACCTTACCTATCAAAATCCACTGGACACATAATGTGGCATTTGCTCAGGATCAACTCTGTAGACAGGATGCCAATAGGCCAGCTGATGAAACGCCCCTGGCTTTGGGACTAGGAGTTTCATCATCTCACTCTACAGCATCAGAACCCAGCACCCAAATTGTGAAGGCCATATTTATGATGGGGTATACACTTCAAGAAATCATTCATCTGTGGGAAATAAAATGAATAACAAGTCATGCCCTCTTACGACATTCTGAAGCACAGAACAAACCATGGAGACAGCTAACTGCTGACTGGGAAGCCATGAACCTCCTGCAGGTGACAGTACGCCCCCTCCCCCACCTTTCAAGCAGGACAGGGAGTGAACTTGCCCTTACTGGGGCAGAGAACGCTTAGCACAACCTTTCCTGACAACCTGGTGCTCTGATATCAGGAGCAGTAGTTTGGAGGACACTGATGTCAACACGCCAGCATGTGAGTCTCCACCCAGTAATCTCTCCTCCAAGAAGGCACCAAAGGCTGCTTCTGGCGGAGGCACAGCTTGTGTCAAAGTTCATAAGAAGAATGTAGTCTAGGGAATTTTCTGTGGCGGGCTGGAGCATTGGAGTTTGGCAGGATGAGTAAAGAGAAATCCTATTGTGTAGATCCTCCTCCTCCTCTCCTCACCCCTCCTCCTCATCATCCTTTCCCCTGCCTGACCCACCCTTGGGCAACTCTCCTTTCGTCCTTTCTCCAGTCCCACAGTTTATTCTCCTCCGTCCCTCTTTCTATACCAGAGAGAGATGTCTAACTTTCATTTTGTTAGACTATTGGAATGCTGCTACTCCCCTTCTAGTGGTTAAGCAGGCTCTGCTGACCTGGACACAGTGGAACCCACCTTTGACAAAAAGTCTGAAGTAACCTTTGCACACCATTTGGGTGAAGCTGTGAGTCAGTGGTGCTGTGTGGGTCCTGCTGGGCAAGGTGTTTGCAGTGTTGTCCGGGCTAGCTTCCAGGTAGGAATTATCTCCTGAGTGAGCAGGGGCTGCCTACCTGGTGCTGACAGACAGGCTGATGGAGGCATTGAGTCCACTAAGTTCCAGCTCGTGGAAAACAGGTGTTTCTGGGGCCTGGTCTTGCCTTGACACTAACCCAAATGTAGCAAAAGGAAGCATGAGGCAGCAGTGGCCAACCTGCCTCAATGCCCAGGGAAAGGTGTCATCAACTTGCCTATTGAAGAGCAAAGAGTGACGAGAGGCTTACAGAGAGGTGGCTTAGGAGGGCCTGTGCAGACTGTTTGCCAAGTACCATGTCTCCACCCATTCCTGCAAATGATCCTGAGCAAACCCTGATGGTGTATACCCAGAGGAGGTCACACAAGAAGGAAGGAGGCTTTGTACTGCCTTCTTTAGCCTCTGAACATCAGTCTAAAAGGAGATTGTTGCTCTCTGCAGTAGCTACTTGGTCCATCTTGTACCATGTAGCCAAAGTTTCCCTGACCTGTACTGTTAAGCCTTGGTAGAGAGGGTGGTTGTGATTTTTTCATTAAAGACACTGGTGTGTGATTTCCTGTGACACTGAAACCTGGACCTGGGGGCCTCATAGGGCCCTAAAAGACAGGGGCATGCCATTGAAGATGTCCTATTTCTCCCCCTGGCCCTCACAGAACTTCCTCAAGACATCTGGGGAATTAGGAGAGGATCTCTTTGGTGGGCAACATGGCCTTTAACAGCCAGGTGGCTGGCTGTTAAAAAGAGGCCCTTCAGTTCTATTTGCATTCTCAAAGTACAGAGAGGTCATTGTTGCCTCCCATCCCTCATGGATTCTCCAGGAAACCTGAATAAGGTAAAAAATGTGTTCCTGCTGTGGAAACGTTGACACACAACTTTGCTTCTGGAGAGGAGGATCATGTGAGGAAAGAGCCTAAGATACTACACCTCGTATACCAGGCAACTGCTAACATAAAGGTGGGAATTTAGGTCATCCAGCTGGACCAACCTCACTATTGTCTTCAGAAAAAAGGGAGGAAAAGGAGGAAAGGGGGAAGAAAAGAACAAAAAGAATGGAAGAAAGGCAAAGAGAGAGAAAGGAGGGATAGGAAAGAGAAAGGGAAGGAAAAACAGGAAGTAGAAGGAAGGAGGTGGTGTCAGGAAGGAGGGAGGAGCCCTGGCTGTGTGAAGATCCAGCCTCCACGCCTGCCTCCACCCAGGCTGTCAGCCTCTCCCTGGGAGCCAAGTTAGCAGTCATGATTGTAGGCTGGGGCTGAGATGCCTCGGGCCGAGTGAAATGCTGTGAAGCCCCCCAGAGAAAGAAGAGGCCACCCAGAGGCTTCCAGGGGCTGTCCTACCAGAGTGAGCAGCCACCTGGGAAGCCATGCTGAGCCCTCAAGATCAGGGAGATCTTTGAGATGTAGACCTTGTTCGTCTTTCTGATTAGGAAAAATGAAGAATGCCTGGCTCTCATGGAGCATTTTTCAAGTCTCAGCACCCAAAGCTTGATGTCAAAAGTCCTTGAACCTCAGCCTCAGAGCCATCTAAGCTGGGCATCATCTGAACCTAGCACCTGAAGGCATGAGTGTGTGCACAGAGGGTGGTTCTCCAGGTTCCTCATTCAGTGCACCTAAGGTAAGGCCCTGGTTGTATTCCTAACAATTTCCACAAAGTGAGTCTGGTGGCCCAGAAGGAATACAGGGCAATGGTTTCCAGTAATCTCAAAGCCAGGTACAGCTAGCTGGGAAAGTGTGAGACTCAGGGCCCCTGAGCTGTGTGTGTTCCATAAGGCTCAGGAAGATGGGCCTCGCAGAATAGCTGCATCTCCCTGAGAGTCAGCCAAGCCATGCCCCTGCCTCTGCACTTTGTGGGAGGCAGGAGGGCAAGGAAGAGGACGGGGTCCCATAGATACCACATAATTTGTCTAGCTTGCAGGGGACTGGCAGTCAGAGCTCATGCTGGAAGCACTGACCACAGGTCTCAGACGGTGGGGTGACACTAGGTGTAAGGGCACAGCCTCCCCAGCTCCCCACCTTTGCAGAACTATTCTGCTGTGCTCTGTGGCTTTTCCTCTGAGCTTCCATTCTCTGCTCAATCCCTACAGACAAAGGAGGAGAAGGAAGTTCAGATAAGAAGGCAGCACTTGAGAAGGAGCAAGCAAGCTCTTAAGTCTACCTTCTATAGTGAGCAATGCAGGGTGTGTTTCACAGAAAGATGGGTAGTCATCTGATGGCTGCCCCAGGTCCTGTGATGATCTCACTGTAGAGAAAGTGATAAGATCCCAGGTTCCTTTCATACTCATAGAAATTCATTTTAATATGGGGAGAGAAACCAGAGAGGCAAGCCCTTCCACAGTATTTTCAGGCTGAGGAGCATGGGGGCCATTGGCGCTGGAAATGGGTGCCTTTTCATTTGGGGACTGCCATCAAATGGTCTGGATCTCCTCCCGAGAGGCTTGCATGGGCACTGCTGGATACATGCGGAAATGCAGATTGCTGTTATTAGCCCTCTCCTTGCTAGATGAAAAAGCAGTAAGAGGGGGAGGAGCTGCCAGCGGCTTCCCGTGGGAGTTGGTGCAAAACACAGCACACCTACTAGCTGTGAGAGTTTCTGCTCCACAGCCCAACCCTGGCCTTGGGGAGATGACTGCCACCCCGTAATGGCTGCATTAATTTCACCTCTCAGGGAATGACAACACCGTGAGACAGATTCCTCAGACCGTTGGCCTCCTGCAAGCGTTTTTCAGGTCAAAACCCAGCTGGCAGCTCAATACTCTCTTCCCAGTTTGATAGTCTGACAGGACTTTTTTCCAACAATTCCTGGTAGCACTCAACACTCGACACAAGTCTGATGGGGTTAACTTATACACTCCTGGAAATAATGGATCCAAAAATCCTGTCAGGTGGTAATGGAGATTCGATTTATCGTGTGCAGCCCATCTTTTATATAAACAGAATGATGTCACTTCTGTTGGCCAATCTTAGACCTCTGCATCATGCACCCTGTATACATCACTGACTATTGTTCTGCCCCTGTGTCATGTGTTGTGTCACAAGTGATTCACCATTCTTACCCAGGGACAGAGTTAGATGTGAAGGACAGGCAGGCAATTTAAGACAGTGCAGCCACAGGTGGCCTGCCTCTACCTACAGATTTCCTTGTCTGGCAGATGGCTCAGAATGAACACCTTTTCAGTTATGGGAAGCACTTTGTGGCTTCTTTTGGACACATCAAAATTTCCAGTATCATTGTTCTTATATTTTTGACACATTATTGATCAAAATAAAGGATGAATTGAACACAGCACTGTAATTCAATATCAATACAATATCAATTGATTCAATAATTGGGAGGGTATACAGGAATGGGCAGGTAGTAGATAGTAAGAAGGTACATGGCAAAGGGCTGGTGAATGGAACACTGCCATTCACAAATGAAATTTCATTGTGTTACTCAGAGCAGAAGGGCTGGACTAGCATGCAAGTGTTCTGTATTCACTCCAAAATATCATACAAACTGGGCTTGCTGGCAAATGCCTGCAATCTTAGCTCACAGGTGATGGGGTCAGAATTGGAGGTTGAAAGCCATCTTCAAGTATACAGTTTGAGACTAGCATGAAACACATGAGACCTGACTAAAAAAATAATAAACACTGGCCAGGTGCCATGTTATATGCGTTTAATCCTAGAACCTGGGATGCAGAGGCAGGTGAATCTCTGTGACATCACAAGGCCATCCTGGTCTACACTAGCTGTGGCTAACAGTAGTAACAGTCTCAAAAAGTAAAAAATTAAAAAAAACAATACTGCTCAGGAGTGGTGGCACATACCTTTAATCCTAGGGAGGCAGAGGCAGGTGGATGTCTGTGAAATGGAGGCTAGCCTGGTTTACACAATTCCAGATCAGATGAGGCTATGCAAAGACCTGTGTCAAAGCAAAGAAAAATCTGAAACAAAAATAATACTTTAAATTTTACACTTTTGCAGTTTCCCATTTAATATTTTTTACCCATAGTTGATTACCGGCAACTGTAACTTTATTTTATTTTATTTATTTTTATTTTTTCGGCCACTGTAACTTTAGAAAACAGTGAAACTCTGGTATGAATCTGACAAAAGCCACACGATCATCTCAATTGATGCAGAAAATGCCTTTGATGAGATCCAGTATCCCTTCATGTTTAAAGAGAATAGGACTGAAAGGAACATTCCTCAACACGATCAAAGCCATATATAGCAAACCCACTGCCAACATCATCCTAAATGGAGAAAAATTGGAACCATTGCCCTTAAAGTTGGGAACCTGGCAAGGCTGTCCCCTATCACCACTCCTCTTCAACATAGTGCTTGAAACACTTGCTAGGGCAATAAGACAAGAGAAGGAAATTAAAGGAGTATTAATCGGAAAAGAAGAAGTTAAGCTATCCCTTTTTGCAGATGATATGATAGCTTACCTAAGGGATGCTAAAAACACCACCAAAAAACTTCTAGAAATGATTAAGAGTTTTAGTAAAGTGTTGGGATACAAAATTAACTTAGAAAAATCAGTAGCCTTTCTTTACACCAACAATAAACCTGTGGAGAAGGAATACAAGAAGACCTTCCCACTCACAATAACCTCAAAAATAATAAGATACCGGGGAACAAACCTAACCAAATATACCAAAGATCTCTACAACAAAAAATTTAAACCCCTGAAGAAGGAGATTGGAAATGACATCAAAAGATGGAATGACTTCCTATGCTCATGGATTGGGAAAATTAATATAGTAAAAATGTCCATTTTACCCAAGCTGATATACAGATTCAATGCAATCCCAATCAAAATCCCTATGAGCTTCTTGACAGACTTGGAAAAAAAATCCTTAAAGTCATATGGAAAAACAGTAGACCCCAAATAGCTAAAGCAACGCTGAGTGAAAAATGCAATACAGTTGGGATTGCCCTACCAGACTTCAAACTATATTACAGGGCCATAGTCATAAAGACAGCCTGGTACTGGCACAAAAACAGACCAGTTGCCCAATGGAACAAAATTGAAGATCCAAATTTGAGCTCATACAATTTCAGTCATCTCATATTTGACAAAGGGGCAAAAAACCCTCAATGGAGGAAGAAAAGCATCTTTAGCAAATGGTGCTGGCAAAATTGGATCACCATCTGTAGAAGAACATAATTAAACCCGTACCTCTCACCCTGTACAAAAATAAACTCCAAGTGGATCAAAGATCTCAACGTGAAGCCTGAATCCCTGAAGTTGATAAAAGAAAAAGTTGGCAACAACCTACAAGACATAGGTGTAGGAAAAGACTTTCTAAATCAGACAGCAACAGCACAGGAAGTAAGGTCAACAGTTGACAAATGGGACCTCTTAAAACTCAAAAGCTTCTGTACAGTGAAAGAAACAATCAAGGAGGTGAAGAGAAAACCCACAGAGTGGGAAGAAATCTTTACCAGTGACACATCTGACAGAGCATTAACGTCAAGAATATATAAACTACTCAAAAAACAAGGAAGAAGACAAAGGACCTACTCAAAAGATGGAGTAAAGAGCTGAACAGAGTCTTCACCAGTGAGGAAATAAAGATGGCTGAGAAACATCTTAAAAAGTGTTCATCATAATTAATAATTAAGGAAATGCAAATTAAAACCACTCTTGGATATCGTCTTACTCCAGTACAGCTAGATCAAGAAAACAAAAGACAACAGATGCTGGAGGGGTTGCAGGGAAAGGGGAACACTCATCTACTGCTGGTGGGAATGTAAACTTGTACAACCACTATGGGAAGCAGTGTGGAGGACCCTTAAAAGACTCAGAATGAGCTCACCACCTGACCCAGTCAAACCACTCCTGGGTATATACCCCCAAGACTCATCCTACCACAAAGATACATGCTCATCCATGTTTATTGCAGCTCTCTTCACAATAGCGAAGAGCTGGAACCAACCCATATGCTCCTCAACATACGAGTGGATGACAAAAATGTGGCACATCCACACAATGGAACACTATTCAGTGGTAAAGAAAGATGGCATTATGAAATTTGCAGGTAAATGGATGGAGCTTGAAGCCATTATGCTGAGTGGAGTAACACAGTCCCAGAAAGACAAATGGAGAATGGTTTCTCTCCTTTGTGGTTGCTAACACCAAACCCCCCAGAGGAAAGGCAAGCTGAATGACAGTATGGTTATATTTTTGTTTATCTGAAAGCAACTATGTTGTTATAATGTGAATCTCTCAATGGGCTCTACAATCCACCCACCAATTATTTTCAGACTCTGTATATGGGTGGAGAGTATCCATATTTTAGAGTAATATGAAATTAATGGAGGAAAATGTGAATTCCTAAGCATAAAAAAACCAGAGAAAGCTGCAGGACAATTATGGCAGAATGCATGATCTGGGATAGGATGAGGTGAGGTAGGAGGAAGGGATAGGGGAATATGCCTGAACAGAAATGAAAAGTGATGTATGAAATATATAAATCACCAATAAAAAAAGAAAACAGTGAAACTGTGGAAAGGGGATAACTTCTCTATCAAAGAGTGAACTGCTGTCATAATGGTATCTTCAGATGTTAGAAACGTACCCCGCTCAGCTTAGCTCTATGTGGTCAGGGCTGTCAGGTAGGTCCTCAGACGTGAGGGGACTGTGATCACACACTCCTAGGTAAAGTCAGGACATCTAAGTAGATCACAATCAGGGTGGACCCACTGGTATCCTGTGAGAAAATGGCTGCCCTCTCACAACTCTATTCTGCTATTCTGTTAGTGTCAGCCGAATCATGCTGCTGTCCTTAGAAAGCACCACTCTAGGTCACCAGATCTGTTACAAAGCTTGTGACAGAGGTGGGAACAGAGACAGAGGTTAGAATGCCCATCACCTCTAGGCATCTTTGAGGTCACTCAACTGTACATCATGCCGGGCATAGCATTGTGTCTGGGGACCACTCTACAATGGGTCACAGAACTCTCTATCAGACCCAATCCCATACATGCATGGCAAGCTCTCTAACATTCAACTCATTCTCCTAACTGGATTCAGTGTGTACCTAGTTGGTGGTCTCACTACTTAAAAAGGAGAGGGTCATGAGACCAGAACCTGGCCAATCAGGGCACGTCCTCCATAGCCAGTATAACTGGCTAGTGAGCATGTGACCAATCAGCAATCAGGTGGTGTAAGAATCTAAGTTGGAATCATGGAGAAAGGTAGCTCCGACAGTGTTTCCTGACTTGTGATACTGAGAACAGAATTGCAGCACTCGGGAGGCAGAGGAAGGCGGATCTTTGTGAGTTCAAGGACAGCCTGGCCTACAGAGTGAGTTCCAGGATAGCTGGGGCTACAGGGAGACCCTGTCTCAAAAAGACTAAAAAAAAAAAGAAAAAAGAAAACATAGTTGCAATGGTATTTCAGCATAGCCAGAGAATTTACCAAGCCATGTATCCAAAGAGGTGCTTCCTGGTCTTATCTAACATCCAGATATAACCTTCCCAATGCCACCAGCATCTCATGTCTTGTTTTCATGGAGCTTCATCCTTTGTTTATTTGCTTGTTTTCAAGATTCATCTTGATGCCTCTGGCAAGTGGTCCTACTGGCTGGTTCACCTGGGGTTCCAAAAGCCTGAATTTAAGGGAGCTGCAAAATGCCTTTCATCGTAACACCCAGAGTCTAAAAACTAATGCCCACAGGGTGATATCTGAAGATCTCCTAGATTTGAAGAGCATCTCTCATGGGGCAGCTACACTCTGACTTGCACTTCCAGGCCAATGCGAATCCTCAAAGGATGATCCTGTTAAGGTAACAAACCCAAACACCCACTTGGGCCAGAGAAAAAAGTAGTCTGAATGAGCAGGAGAGTTGCTGCAGAACGTGTGTGTTCTAGAAAGCTCTGCACTGTGGACTCTGGAGGCTAAGGCACTCTATCGACCTTCAGGGGTGGCTCAGGCATGCAGGTTGGGGTGGTTTCTATCTGGTGGAACCTCTCTATAGAAGCATCTTTGCTGATGGCAAACAAGGAGGGTGGTTTGAATATTTTCCATTAATATTTTTCTTATCCCAACCACACATCCCCTTCTCATTTGTATGATGAATACGGAATCCTTTTTTGCCTCCTAGGCATCCTTCATTTTCCCAAAGGCTGGTAGCATGCATGAGATGCTGCCTGTGTGAAGGCCAGGAGACAGTGACGGACTCCCCAGTCTACTGGGAGCTAGTTAAGTAAAGAGTACCTGTAGCCAAGCCTCTCATGCTGAATCATTTAGGAGTATGCTGATCCAGGGGACAGAGAAAATTCCTGATAGTGTATTAGACTAGAAAGGTATTAGAGTGCAGTGTTAGTGTTGACAGGAAGTTCTCTGGAGAACACTATAAAACAATACTATAGAAACTGCAGACTTTGATGGGACAGAGAAAAGAGCGATAACCTTAAGCTGAGCCTAGAACCCTCAGCCTGACTTCTGATTCTCAGGTCTACAACAGCAAAAGCTAGGTTGTGAGGAGACATCTGACCTTTGGCCAGACAGATGCTAAATATTTCGGAAAATATTTCTAAGGTAAGACCCAGAATGATCTCCCACTCAGGTGAAAAACAGGTCAGGCTCTGGGAGTTATCCTTTTGTGGGACACAGCTCAGCCTATCACATTGTTTCTCAAGAGAGATAAAAAGGAAGAATGACCACTGAAAGACAAAAGTTATGACATTAAAACAAATGAGGCAAGGTCAGGAGGCTAGATGAGAGGATTAGTGACCTTAAAACTACTATTCATAAATATTAAGTGTAAAACCTCCATACATGGTCTAGTAAGAAAATCATCTGCAAAAGGAGGAGCTGCTTTTCAACTGGCGGCCCCGGGCTTAATACATCCAAGATTTTCTTCTTCATTTGAGTGGTGAGAATAAACAGGTGACAAGGCTCATTCATATATTCTGGGCCAGAGTGAGCACTGAAATACAGGGGTTTGAGGAGTAACAGGGAAGATAGTCGAAGTGATAGAGTTAGTTAGGGGACTTATGGACTGTAGGTCCTCCTAGGAGAATGGTGCAAGAGTGGTAGGTACAAGGATTCTCTGACATCCGTAGCATGTGGTGAAATTCTAAACTTTTACCTTCTCTGAAATATCCTTTCTCCTTTCATTTCAAGTTCGGGGCCTGTCTCTCATTCATAAGGTGCAAAACTGAAAGACAGATGTGAAATCAACAACCAAACACAGGTTTCCAGGCAAAGGGGACAGTAGTGTGAAAGGTGATGCAGTTGCTTTGTCTTCCTACAGGGGAAGGGATGTCAAGCACAAGGCTGGAGCATGAAGCTGAAACAGACCAGGTGAGAGACAGTGAAGTTGTGAGCTCCCTGCAGAAGGGGGCAGGGCAGACACCAGGACACAGGCTGCTGTGGAGTTTGGTTTGAGTCTTCCAGATGTTTAAATTGTGACTCCATGTGGAGAAGTGTGTTTCATATTTCTGTTACTGAGGTAAAGTATGCTGGCAAAGAAGCAACTTTGGGGAAGAGATATTTGTTCTGCTTCCCAGTCAAGGTTCTAGGGCCTTATTGCAGAGAAATCAAGCAGGAACTTAAGGATCACATCCATAGTCAAGAGCAGAGAGACGCCATCGCACTCATGCAGCCTGCTGCTTGGTCAGCTAGCTGTCTTCATCCTTCTAGAGTTGTCCTAGCACTGACCAATCAGGAAAGTTCCCACAGGCCATCTTGATCTGGATAATTCCCAAGTTATTTGGGGGACTTATGGACTATAGGTCCTCTTAGGAGAATGGTGCCGGAGTGGTAGGTACAAAGATTCTCTGACATACACAGCATGTGGTGAAATTCTAAACTTTTACCTTCCCTGAAATATCCTATCTCCTTTCATTAAGTTCAGGGAATTTCTCTCATTCACAAGGTAGAAAACTGAAAGACATATGCGAAATCAACAGCCAAACAGAGCCCCCATCATTCTAGTTTGCACAAAGTTCACATTTAAAACTAACCAACACACTGGATTTGGTGTTTCTTGTTCTTGTTTGCAAAGACATCTTCTTACTTGACTTACCGGGATGCACTCAGTCATAGGGACCTCTTGTCAGTAACCATCTGCTCACTGTGGTTTGTCTTTATTGACACAATCTAGCCAATACATAGACAATTTTAGTAATCTTTTCATAAAAAAGAATTAAGGTTTCCTGATTTATCACTTCCTTATGTGGATCAATGTCCACCTTAATTTTGACACAGGGTCTCTCATTGGCCGGAAGCTTGCCCATTAACCTAGGCTGGCTGGAGATGCAGTCCCAGAGAGCTGCCTGTCTCTCTTCAGGGAGAAAAGAGTTTTCTTCATCCATGCTCCTTTAAGTAAAACTTACTCACATTTGTACAGTTAACCCTAATGAAACTCATTGTATCAACAAGATAATTTTGAGTGGAACTGTCTTGGTCTGCCATTGGTTCCTTATTTTGAGTGGATAGATGCTTGTTTTCCACAGAAAAGTTCACACAACATGAAGATCACAAGTAATGCATATTTCAGATCCACGACCCAATATTTGGAGCCATTAAACTGAACTGGTGATTCCAATGACTGAAATGGGGAGGAACCTTAGAAGTTCAAAGCCCCTATTGAAATAGCTAGGGAAGCACTCATTCTCCCAAGTCCACTTGGCTGCTTATTGCTTTAAGTTTACTCATCCAAGTATCAAGGCAGTTGCAGAAACTACCAGTTGGCTCTGCTCACCAGTTTTTGAATCCAGGTACTAGGTACAAAAGCACCATTGGAACAACTGTGAGGTAGACCTGAGTTTGTTATCAACATTGATCTCTTACCTGCCAGATCAGCTCCTGTTCCTGACAACCTTTAACCCTAAGACATTTACTCTGAAGAATTACAATAGGACTCCTTGGGCAAGGTATATGATAAAAATTTAGTATAAAGAGTTGTAGTATTTTTTCCCATTTTGATTTTATGTCACTCTAAAATATGCATACATACCCTCCACCCATATACACAAATTCCAAAGTATGAAAATAAATGGTAGGTTAATTCTAGAACTTGTTTCGGGATTCACACTATAAGAGCACAGTTGTTTTCAGATCACGAGGAGTATAACATTAATGTTGCTCAGATTGCCTTACACCTAGGTACTTGGTGCTAGCATCCACACATGAGGGATACCATTCCTCCTTTGTTTTTCTAGGACTGAGTTACTTCACTTAACATAATATCTTCTAGTTCTATCCATTTACCTGCAAAGTTCATGATGTCATCTTTCTTTACTGCTGCATAGAACTCCATTGTGTAGATGTACCAAGAATGCGCAAAGCAATTTCAAAGGACAGAAGAAAGGAGCACCTATCCCCAGGCAACCTAGAAATAGAAATATAATAAAAGCATAACAGCAGAAGTGAAAACCTAGACCAAAAATGCAAGTGATATAAGGTGAAAGGAGGACAACACACATCTTTCAATTCTAACCTTAAATAATGGACTAAACTCCCCAATCAAAGACATAGACTGGGAGAACTGGATTAGAATAGAACCCAGCCGGGAGTGTGGCGAGCCGCCGTTTAACCCAGCACTCGGGAGGTAGAGGAGGCAGATCTCTGTGGAGTTCAAGGCCAGCCTGGTCTACAGAGAGAGCCCAGACAGCTGGTACAAAAGGGAGACCCTGCCTCAAAAGGCCAAAAAAAGAAAAAAAAGGCAACGAACACATCTATATGCTCTACAAAGAAACACATCTCCCCTTCAAGGATAGGCACCACCGTAAAGTAAAAGGATGGAAAAAATTCCAAGCAATGGTATCAAAAAGAAGCAGGTGTTGCTATTTTAATATCCAGACCAAAATAGACTCAAAAGTAAAGACAAATCAGAAAAGACAAAGAAGGCCATTCATTCTTATCCAAAGGAACAATTGACCATGAAGATTTTCACAATCATGAATATGTATGCATCAAACTTTATAAAAGACAATTCTCCGGACCTCAAGTACAGATAACCTCAATACAACTCATAGTAGGGGACTAATAACCCCACTGAGTCCTTTGGACAGTTCAACTGGACAAAGAATAAACAGAGAAGCATTGAAACTGAATGATATGTTTAAACCAAACAGACCTCGACAGACATCTCTGAATATCCCATACTAAACCAAGAGAATATCACTTTTCTATCAGCACCCCAGCCCAGAACATCTCTCAAATCGACCACATAATACCAGGGGACACAGAAGAAACCCTCCACCAAATACAAAAAGATGTGAATATATTTCATACATTCTATCAGAAACAACAGTGCCAATAAAGCTCACTATCACCCGGGATAAGCCATACTATCTACAAAAACACTGGGATAACAAGACAGCACTCCTGAAAAATGAATGGGTAAGAAAGATAAAGAAAGAAATAAAATCAGTTCCTGGACTTGAATGACGTGATAATACAACACAACAAAACTATGGGAAACTTTAAAAAAGCTAGAGGTAAGTTTATACCCCTGTGTGCCTACATTAGAAAAACAAAAAGAAAAATGAAAAAAAATTAAAAAAACCAACGAAAGAACACTGAGAGACAACAACAAATGAAACCCTAAACTAACAGACAGAAGAAATAAAAAGAAAAATCAGACCAGAAATCAATGAAACGAAAAACAAAAAATAAAAAAATCAATGAATTGAAAAGTTGTTCTTTGGAAGAATAAACAAGATAGACAGAAACTCCTAGCCAGTACCATAAAGAATGAAAAACTCCAAATCAATAGAATCCATAGAGAAAAGGTAAATATCACAACAACAATGAAAATTCGAGACCAATCATACGGAAGTACTTCAAAAATATACTCGGCTGGAGGGATGGCTAGTGGTTAAGAGCACCGATACTCTTGCAGAGGACCCAGGTTCAATCCCCAGCACCCACAGGCAGTAAGAACCGCTTAATATTCCAGTTCCAGGGGAGTCCAATGGCCTAACTTCTGACCCGGCCGCCATTGCGACAACACAGGTGCACAACGTACATGCAGAACAGTTGAACTCATAGCACTTAAAAAAAACAACAACCCTATACTCTACTAAGTTTGAAAACCTAGAAAAATGGATGAATATCTGAAATCCTGGAATCACCAAAGCTCAACCAAGAAGAATCAACAGCTTAAAATAGCCAAAATCAGGAAGAAAGGAAGATGTAATAAGAAACCTCCCAACTAAAAAAAGCCCAGGCCCAGATGGTTTCACAGCAGAATTCTATAAAACATGTCAAAAAGACATACAACCATTTACTCCAAATTGTTAGAAGAAGTACAAACAGAGGAGTATCTCCCATATCCTTCTACGAAGCCCAGAGTCTAATATACCCAACCAGGGCAAAGATACAACCAAAAAGAGAACTATAGACCTATCTCATTAGGAACACAGATGCAAAAATTCTCAAAAAATACGTGCAATGACATACTAAACCCACATCAAGACGATCACCATCATGACCAAGTTGGATTCATACCAGAGATGCAGGAATGTTCAACATAGAAAATCAATAAATATCATTAACATATAAATGGACTGAAGGACAAAAACACACCATCATCTCATTGATGCAGAGAAAAGCTTTGACAAAATCCAGCACCCTTCATGCTTAAAGTCCTAGAGGGAATTGGATCTGGGGGATCATTCCTCATATGTAATCCATATACAGGAAACCCAAACCATATCATCCTAAAGTGGAGAGAACAACAAGCATTCAACGAAAAAATATTTTATTTATTATTTTTGTTTTGTGTGTATGAATGTATTGCCTGCATGCATGTAAATGCACCTATGCTGTGCAATGCCCATGGAGGGTGTTGAAAGCCAGGAACTGGAGTTATGGATGGTTGTTAGCTGTCATGTCAGTGTTTGGAACCAAAACTGGGTCATCTGCAAGAACAGGCATGGCTCTTTACTGCTGAGACATCTCTTTAGTCCAATGATAACTTTTTTTTTTGGTCTTTTTGAGACAGGGTCTCCCTGTAACCCCAGCTGGCCTGGGACTCCCTCTGTTGACCAGGCTCTCACAGAGATCAAGGCCTAAAAGTGTGTGTCACCATGCCTAGCTTCTATGTTGTTTGTTTATTCATGAGTAAGTATCTCAATTCTCCATCTAATAATGTTAATAAGAATGTCTTTTAATGAGTAGTTACTACTATTACATGTATTATTTCCTTTAATATAAGAGTACTAGGGCAAGGTGTGATGGTGCTTTAATTCCAGCACTCAGGAGGCAGAGGCAAGCTGATCTCTGTGACTTCAGGGCTAGCCTGGTCTACATAGTGAGCTTCAGGCCAGCTGGGACTAAAGGGAGACCCTGTCTCAAAAATACAGAAAAAAAAAAAGAGTTCTGTGAAGGAATTTGCAATTTGCTCACATAGCTAGACAAGGATGGACACAGAATTTGAATTCAGATCTTTTTGACATTGAAGTCCTTGTCTAGCCAGTATATTAACTTTCAATCTTGGTGTAAACTTCTAATAGACAGGATGTACATCTTAGGTTTTACTACATTGATTTACTTAGTCAAACATATTTATTAGGTACCCATTATATACAGTATATAGCTATAAAATAGATATAACCCATTCTTTGCAGAATCATAAAGCAATTATATAAAGTGTACATCAGAAAATGGTAATGTTAATAAGGTAGTCTTTCTTAGGCAGTATATTGTTTACTATATATGGACATTTTAGATTATGTGCAATCACTTGATCCTTAGAGTAGCCAATAGATAGGTATTACTATTGGAGTGCACAGAGCTTAGATTGGGGATGTCTCAGGACCACCTGAAGCACAGAGTACCAGGGCGAGGGCTAAACAGGCATAACACCCCACCCCCCACACCAACTGGAATTGCCGAGGGAGTGTCCAAGTGGATTCTTTTGAGAACCTTCAGAACAGAAAGGGAAGAGTGAGTTAGATTTCCAACAGAAAGCCTAAAACTTAGACAAGTCAACACTCCATAAACAAGGAGAAAAATCAATCAATCAATCAATCAATCAATCAATCAAACAAACAAACAACGAAGGCATCTGAAGGAGTCAAGCAAAGCAAGCCTTCAACACAGTGAAGAGGCATTTGGGATTCACATTGGAATACAGGCAAAGAGAAACCCACATGCTAGGGACACGATGAAGGGACAACATGGGAAAGGTGCAGGATAATTCCACACCAAGCTCTACCAACCTTGTGGGGGATTCCTACAGTGGGATCCCCCTGGGCATGGCCCAGGACATAGATCTTAGAAGAACAATTTCAGATATATTCTAAGAAATAAAAGAATGTAAAGAATAAGTCAGAGAACTAAGGAGAGAGAATGAAAAACTCGAGAAGTACCTAGAGAGAGAGATTGACAAATGCCAGAAAGAACTAGAGGGAGAAAATTACAAACTCCGGAAGGAAGTGGAAACACTGAAAAGACCCCAAGTTGAAATAAAAAAGGAAACCAACCAGCAAAGCAAAGAGCTACAGGAAGAGATTGAGAAGCTCCAAAAGGAAGTGGAAATACTAAAGAAATCAAAAGATGAAATGAAAAAGGGAAATTGAACATTCATTCAATCAAGAGGAAAGGAACGGAAAAAGCCTCAGGACTAGAATGGAGGAAGCAGAACAAAGAATATGAGACCTAGAAGATAACACAGAACAACTCAAGTAAAGATTGTGAAAATTTTTAAAATTCACAAAAGTAGAACAACCAGGAACTGTGGGACACTATGAAAAGATCAAATCAAAAAAAAAGATCAAACCTCTGCATCATAGGAATAGAGGAAGGAGAAGAATCCCAAGAGAATGGTATTGATCAGATCTTCAACAGAATAATAGATGAAAACTTCCCCAAATTAAAAAAAGACAAACCAATACAAATGCAAGAAGCACAGAGAACTCCAAACAGACAAAATGAGAAAAGAAACTCCCCATGCCATATCATAGTTAAAATGCTAGACGCCCAAAATAAAGACAAAATTCTGAAAGCCACAAGAGAAAAACAAGTTACATATAAGGGGAAACCCATCAGAATTACAACTGACTTCTCAGGGCAAACTATGAAAGCAAGAAGAATGTGAAGCAAAGCATTCCCAGTGTTAAAGGACTATAGATGCCAACCCAGGTTAATATACCCAGAAAAAATGTTGATTATACTTGAAGGAGAGAGAAAAATCTTTCATTACATAAACAAGATGATAGAATACATGTCCAGAAAACCAACCCTTCAGAGAATACTGAAAGCAATTCAAAGGACAGAAGAAAGGAGCACCTATCCCCAGGCACCTAGAAAGAGAAATTAATAAAAGCATAACAGCAGAAGTAAAAACCTAGACCAAAAATGCAATGATAATAAGGTGAAAGGAAGCAACACACATCTTTCAATTATAACCTTAAATATTAATGGACTAAACTCCCCAATCAAAAGACATAGACTGGGAGACTGGATTAGGAAATAGAACCCAGCCGGGAGTGGTGGCGCACGCCTTTAATCCCAGCACTCGGGAGGTAGAGGTAGGCAGATCTCTGTGAGTTCAAGGCCAGCCTGGTCTACTTTAATTCCAGCCACTCAGGAGGCAGGAGGCAAGCGATCTCTGTGAGCTTCAGGCTAGCCTGGTCTTACATAGTGAGCTTTCAGGCCAGCTGGGACAAAGGGAGACCCTGTCTCAAAAATACAGAAAAAAAAAAGAGGTCTGTGGAAGGAATTTGGCAATTTGCCTCACATAGCTAGAACAAGGATTGGACACAGATTGAATTCAGATTCTTTTTGACATTGAAGTCCTTGTCTAGCCAGTATATTAACTTTCAATCTTGGTGTAAACTTCTAATAGACAGGATGTACATCTTAGGTTTTACTACATTGATTTACTTAGTCAAACATATTTATTAGGTACCCATTATATACAGTATATAGCTATAAAATAGATATAACCCATTCTTGCAGAAGTCATAAAAGAATTATATAAAGTGTACAGCAGAAAATGGTGATGTTAATAAGGTAGTCTTTCTTAGGCAGTATATTGTTTACTATAGATGGACATTTTAGATAGGTGCAATCACTTGATCCTATAGAGTAGCCAATAGATAGGTATTACTATTGGATGCACAGAGCTTTAGATGGGGAGGTCCTCAAGGACCACCTGAAGCACATGATACCAGGGCGAGGGCTAAACAGGCATAACACCCCACCCCCCACACCCAAGCACTGGAATTGCCGAGGGATGTCCAAGTTGTTCTTTTGAGAACCTTCAGGAACAGAGAAGGGAAGGTGAAGTTAGATTTCCAAAGAACGCCTAAAACTTAGACAAGTCAACACTCCAAAACAAGGAGAAAAATCAATCAATCAATCAATCAAATCAAATCAATCAAAACAAACAAACAACGAAGGCATCGGAGGAGTCAAGCAAAGCAAGCCTTCAACACAGTGAAGAGGCATTTGGGATTCAACATTGGAATACGGCAAAAGAGAAACCCACAGCTAAGGGACACCGATGAAGGGACAACATGGGAAAAGGGTGAAAGAATTCACACCAAGCTCTACCAACCTTGTGGGGGATTCCTACAGGGGGATCCCCCTGGAGCATGCCCCAGGACATACATCTTAGAAGAACAATTTCAGATATATTCTGAAGAAATAAAAGAATGTAAAGAAAAGTCAGAGAACTGAAGGAAGAGAATGAAAAAACTCGAGAGTACACTAGAGAGAGAGATGAACAAATGCCAGAAAGAATCAGAGGAGAAAATTACAAACTCGGAAGGAAGTGGAAAACTGAAAAATCCCAAGTTGAAATAAAAAAGGAACCAAACCAGCAAAGCAAAGAGCTACAGGAAGAGATGAGAAGCTCCAAAAGGAAGTGAAATACAAAGAATCAAAAGTGAAATGAAAAGGAAATTGAACATTCATTCAATAAAGAGGAAAGGAACGGAAAGCCTCAGACTAGAATGGAGGAAGCAACAAAGAATATGAGACCTGAAGATAACACAGAAAAACCAAGTAAAGATGTGAAAATTTTTAAATTCACAAAAGTAGAACAACCAGGAACTGTGGGACAACTATGAAAAAGATCAATCAAAAAAAAAGTCAAACCTCTGCAATCATAAGGAATAGAGGAAGGAGAAGAATCCCAAGGAGAATGGTATTGATCAGATTCTTCAACAGAATAAGAGATGAAACTTCCCCAAATAAAAAAGACAACCAATACAAATGCAAGAACAAGAGAACTCTCAACACAGACAAAATGCAGAAAAGAACTCCCCATGCATTATCTAGTTAAAATGCTAGACCGCAAAACAAGACAAATGTTCGAAAGCACCAAGAGAAAAACAAGTTACATATAAGGTGAAACCCTCAGAATTACAAACTGACTTCTCAGGGCAAACTAGTGGAAAGCAAGAAGAATGTGAAAGCAAAGCATTCCCAGTGTTAAAGGACTATAGATACAACCCAGGTTAATATACCAGAAAAAATGTTGATTATACTAGTTGAGGAGAAAAAAGAAATTTCATTACAATACACAAGAATAGAATAGCATTCCCAGAAAAACCAACCCTTCAGAGAATGCGCAAGCAATTTCAAAGGACAGAAGAAAGGAGCACCTAATCCCAGACCTAGAAAAGAAATATAATAAAAGCATAACAGCAAGAAGTGAAAACCTAGACCAAAAATGCAATAGATAATAAGGTGAAAGGATGCACACACATCTTTCCAATATAACCTTAATATAATGGACTAACTCCCCAATCAAAAGACATAGACTGGGAGAACTGGATTAGGAATCAGAACCCCCGGGAGTGGTGGCGCAGCGCCTTTTAATCCCAGCACTCGGGAAGGTAGAGGAGCAGATCTTTGTGGAGTCAAAGGCCAGCTGGGTCGTACAGAGAGAGCCCAGACAGCTGGTAAAAAGGGAAGACCCTGCACTCAAAAATGCCAAAAAAAAGGAAAAAAAAAAGGAAACAGAACACATCTATATGCCTATCTACAGAAACACATCTCCCCTTCAAGGATAGGCACCACCTAAAGTAAAAGGATGGAAAAAATATTCCAAGCAAATGGTATCAAAAGAAAGCAGGTGTTTTGCTATTTTAATAGTCCAGACAAAATAGACTTCAAAGTAAAACAAATCAGAAAGACAAAGAAGGGCCATTTCATCTTTATAAAGAAAAATTGACCATGAAGATTCACAATATGAAATTATGATAAACTCTAGTAGCACAAATTCTCCGGACCTACAAGTCTAGGATAAGAACACTCAATTCAGCACACTAATAATAAGGGGACTAATACCCACTGAGCCCTTTGGACAGGTCAACTGGACAAAGATAAACAGAGAGACATCTGAACACTGATATGAATGTTTACAACCAAACAGACCTCACAGACATCTACTGAATATTCCACTCTAATACCAGAGAATATACACGTTTTCTACTCAGCACCCCAGCCCCACGGAACATTCTCAAATCGACCCACATAACAGGGGACACAGAAGAACCTCCACAATACAAAAAGATGGAATAATTTCATACATTCTAGCAGACACAGTGCAATAAAGCTCACTATCAACACCGGGATAAGCCCATACTAATCGACAAGAACACATGGAGACTAAACAACGACAGACACCTGAATAATGAATGGGTCAAGAAAGAAATAAAGAAAGAAATAAAAATCATTCCTGGACTGAAATGAAAGTGATAATACAACACAACAAACCTATGGGATAACTTTAAAGGAATCCTAAGAGGTAAGTTTATAGACCTTGGGTGCCTGCATTAGAAAAACAGAAAGAGCACAAGGTGAACATCTAACACTGCAGCGAAAAACACTGTGAGAGACAATAACAATGAACCTAAACGAACAGAACCAGGAAAAATAAAAAAAAAATCAGACCAAAATCAATGAAACGAAACAAAACAATAAAAAAAAAATCATGAAGTGAAAAGTGGTGTTCTTTGGAAGAATAAACAAGATAGAACAGAATCTAGCCAGTTAACAAAAGGAATGAACAACTCCAATCATAGAATCCATGGATGAAAGGGTTAAATATCACAACAGAAATGAAAAGATCTGAGACAATCATACAGGAATACTTCAAAAACATAACTCTGGCCTGGAGGGATGGCTTAGTGGTTTAAGAGCACCGATGACTCTTGCAGAGGACCCAGGTTCAATCCCCACACCCACATGGCAGCTAAGAACCGCTTAATATTCCAGTTCCAGGGGGTCCAATGGCCCGTCTTCTGACCCTGCCGCATTGCACAACACAGTGCACAACGTACATGCAGACAGTGCACTCATACACTGTAAAAAAACAACAAAACCCCTATACTCATACTAATTTTGAACCTAGAAGAAATGGATGAATATCTGAAAAATCCTGGGAATCACAAAGCTCTACAAGAAGAGATCCACAGCTTCAAGAACCCATAAAACAGGAAGAAAACGGAAAGAGTGTAATAAGAAACCGCCCAACTAAAAAAAGCACCAGGCCCAGAGGTTTCACAGCAAGAGAATTCTATAAAACTTGTCAAAAAGACATACAACCATTTTACTCAAATTGTTCAGAAGGAATACAAACAGGGAATTCTCCCAATGCCTTCTACGAAGCCAGCAAGTCTAAATAACCACAACCAGGCAAAGAAAACAAAAGGATGAGAACTTAGACCTATACTCATTAAGGAACACAGATGCAAAAGTTTCAACAAAATACTTGCAAGTGACATATAAACCCACATCAAGAATGTCAGCCATCAGACCAAGTTGGGATTCATACCAAGATGCAGGAAAGAATGTCTCAACATAGAAAATCAATAAATATCATTAAACATAATAAATGGACTGAAAGACAAAAACAACACATCATCTCAATTTGTGCAGAGAAAAGCCTTTGACAAAATCCAGCACCCCTTCATGCTTAAAGTCCCTAGAGGAATTGGAATTGGGGGATCATTCCTCAATGTAATTCCATATAAGGAACCCACAGCCAAGTATCACCAAATGGAGAAACAACAGAAGCATTCAACTAGGTAATTGGCACTAGCATCCACAGGTGAGGGATACCATTCGCCGTTTGTTTTTCTGCAACTGTGTTACTTCACTCAGCATGATGTCCTCTAGGTCCAGCCATTTTCCTGCAAAGCTCATGATGTCGTCTTTCTTTACTGCTGCATAGACTACATTGTGTAGATGTACCACATTTTCTCTATCCATCATCAGTTGAGGGGCACTTGGGTTTGTTCCAGGCTCCTTGCGATTGTGAAGAGAGCTGAAATAAACTGGCTGGGCATGTAGCTCTGCAGAAGATGAGTCTTGTGGGTATATACCCAGGAGTGGTATGACTAGGTCAGGTGGCAAGTTCATTCCAAGTCTTCCAAGGTTCTCCACCGGCTTTCCATAGTGGCTGTACCAGTTTACATTCCCACCAGCAGTGGATGAGTGCTCTCCTTTCCCCACTACCTCTCCAGCACTTGGTATCATTTGTTTTTTTTATCCTAGCCAGTCTTATTGGAGTGAGATGATATCTAATAGTTTTAATTTGCATTTCCTTATTATTAGTGACTGGAACACTTTCAAGATGTTTCTTAGCCATCGCTAATTCCTCACTTGTGAAGTCTCTGTTCAGATCTTGCTCCATCTTTTGAATGGGTCCATTTGTTTCCTTCTCTTTGTTCGTGAGTTAGTTTATATATATTCTGGAAATCAATGCTTTGCAGATGTATGGGTGGTGACGGTTTCCTCCCATTCTGTGGGGTTCTCTTCACTTCTTGATTGGTTTCCTTGTGATGTCGCAGAAGCTCTTTGAGTTTAGATGAGTTCCCATTCGGTCAATTGTCAACCTTAATCTTGCGCATTTGCGGTCTGGTTTAGGAAGTCTTCCTACGCCTATGTCTTCTAGTCCTGCCAATTTTTCTTCTATGCCTTCAGAATTTGGGTTTCATGTTGAGGTCTTTGATCCATCTGGAGATGGATTTTGTACATGGCAAGAGGGAGGTGTGTTTAATTTCATTTTCTATAAGTGGTGATCCAGTTTTGCCAACACCACTTGCGGAAGATATGCTGTCTTTTCTCCATTGTGTCTTCTTGGCCCCCTTGTCAAATATGAGGTGGCTGGAAATTGTATGTGCTCAAGTTAGGATCTTCAGTTTTGTTCCCTTGGTTAACAGGTTTGTTTTTGGGCCAGTAGCAAGATGTTTTTATGATTAGAGCCCTGTAGCATAGTTTGAAGTCTGGTATAGAGATCCCCCAGGTATTGTTCTTTGCTCAGGGTTGTTTTGGCTATTGGGATCTTTTTGTTTTCCAAATGAATAAGGACTTTTTTTCTCAAGCCTGTGAAGAAACCTTGGGGATTTTAATTGGATTGCATTAAATCTATAAATTTGTAAAATTTGGTAGGTTTGGAAATTTTTACTATATTAATGTTTTCCCAATCCATGGATGGGGGTTTTTCCATCTTCTGATGTCTTCTTCAATTTCCTTTCAGGGTTTAAAAATTTTTTGTAAGGATCTTTGGTGTCTTTGGTTAGGTTTGTTCCTAGGTATTTATTGTTTTTGAGGCTTTTTGAGTGGAAGTTCTCCTTGTATTCCTCTTCAGTTGCTGGTTGTTGGTGTAAAGAAAGGCTACTGATTTTTCTAGGTTAATTTTGTATCCTGCCACTTTACTGAACTCTTAATCATTCTAGGAGTTTTCTGGTGGAGTTTTTTAGCATCCCTTAAGTAAACAATCATATCATCAGCAAAAAAGGATAGCTTGACTCCCTTTTCCAATTAGACTCCTTTAATTTCCTTTTCTTCTTCTTATTCCTAGCAAGTGTTTGTTCAAGACTATATTGAAGAGGAGTGGTGACAGGGGGCAGCCTTGCTAAAGTTCTACCTTTAAAGGGAATTTTCTGTCATTTCCCCGTTTAGGATGATATTGGGAAAAGCTGTGTCTTCTCACATCTGAAGATAGCAAAAGAGTGGCAGCCACAGGGTAGCTACACTTGCAGTAAGAACAGCAAAACACTGTACTCTTCTTCCTTTTTACTAAATCTTGAGTTTTATACCTGAAGTACAACTTCCTCAGGACTATTATTTATTTCTGGTTAACTTTCCTTTGGATGTAAAGGCCACACAGTTAGTCAGATTAACCAAGGTTTTTGTTTTCTCAAGGCCAGTTGAGGACTGGTCCTCAAGGTCACTTATGGTTTTTTGGGGGGAAGGCCCCTCTTGTTGCTTTTCCTTTTGTCTTTTTCTTTCTTTTTTTTTTTTGTTTTTTGGTCTTTTTCAGAACAGGGTCTCCCTGTAGCTCCAGCTGTCCTGGAACTTACTCTGTAGACCAGGCTGGTCTTGAATTCACAAAGATCCGCCTGCCTCCTTTTGGCTTTTCAATCACCAGTTTCATCCACTTGAGAACAAAGTCAGGTCCTGCTAGCTTCCCTTTTTTGAAGCATGAGCAGACTTTCCTCTTTATAGACTGGACATTGGCTGAAGTCCCATTAGTGGATCTCCAAGACCTCCCTGCACAGGAAGACTGGTGACTCACATTTGCAGGACATTTCAAGAGATGCCCCCATGCACAGTCCCCTGGGACTTAGTTGATCTCTGAGGGCAAGGAACAAAGTTATCCCTTAAGACCATTGGCCAAACTGGTATGGGCATTAAGTATGGTCATTAAGCATCCAGAATGGCTAAATTACACCAGCCTGATACTTTTAACTACTTTATAATATTTTAGAAAATGCCTGGACAAAAGTTCAAGCAGCCTTGTATAAGAAATACTAAGAAGCACTCTCATAAAATAAATACCGTGGTTAGACATAATGTCATGACAAACTAGTTTTTTTCTGCATCCCTTTGATCTTATATTACTCTAATATACATACATATCCTTCATCCATATACCAAAACTTCCTAACTCTGAAAATAAATGGTAGCTTAGTTCTAGAACTTGTTAAGGGATTCACAATATAAGAACACAGTAATCCTAGCACTTGGGAGGCAGAGGCAGGCGGATCTCTGTGAGTTCAAGGCCAGCCTGGTCAACAGGGCGAGCTCCAGGCCAGCTGGGACTAAAGGGAGACCCTGTCTCAAAAATTAAAAAAAAAATAAAAAAAAAGAACACAGTTGTTTTCAGATCACATTAACATTGTTCAATTTGCCATACAATTAGGTAATTGGTACTAGCATCCACAGTTGAGGGATACCATTTGTTGTTGGTTTTTCTGGGACTGTGTTACTTTACTTAACAATGGTATCTCCTAGCTCCATCCATTCACCTGCAAAGTTCATGTCATCATCTTTCTTTACCGGTGCATAGAACTCCATTCATCAGGTGAGGGGCACTTGGGTTGGTTCTAGCTCTTCGCTGTGCTTCAGGTGGTCCTGGGAAATCCCCGATCTAAGCTCTGTGCACTCATAATAATAAATTTCTAAATAAAAAGGAGATTCTCAAACTAAGCTAAACAAACTTCATTTCTTTTTCTTTTTTCTTTTTTGTCTATGTAGACAAAACATTACCTGCCTGTGTCTCCCAAGTGCTGGGATTAAAGACGTGTACCACCATGCCTGGCTCCATTTCTCCATTTCTAAAGTAAAAATAAAACAACATGTGCCATCATGTCTATCTTTTTGTTACATGGGTTTTGCAGAACTGAGCTTGGATCCTCATGCTTCAGTGGTAAGCTCTTCACAGACTGAGCTATCTCCTCATCCCTTATAGCAGCACCTCTTAATTTAGACTATTCATATTCCAGTGGTCCAAAACAACTTGTGGTTAGTGGCTATGATAGTGTACAACACAGGACTAGTTAATAAATAATACATTTCCTTTTAAGTACTCTGTTCAATAAAAGCTCCCAAATCACTTTTCTATCCCTATAGACCATAGTAAACAGAAAGAGAGTGAAAATTAATGACATAGGGCAAGGGGAAAGCCTCTACTCTGGGATCTGGGTCGAGTCGCTGGATTTAAAATTTCCAAACCACCTGTGAAGATCTCTTTTCTCAAAAAAATCTTGCAAACAAGATTATGAACCATATTTACAGTAAACATATGCCTTTATCTTCTTGTAACCTTGGATAATAAGAATTCCTTTAACCTTTGAAAAATTTTATTACATTTTAAAATTTATTTTTAATTTGTGTTTGTATCAGGATGCCTTTGGGAGTCAGCTTTCTCCTCCTACTCTGTGGGTCCCTGGGGTTGAACTCAGGACATCAGGCTTGGCAGCAAGTACCTTTGCTGAGCCATCTCACCAGTCCTTCTTTAGACCATATATTTATTTTATTGTATAAACCTGAACAACATATCTTGTAGAGCACCTTTTAATCTCATTTACTACAGAAAAATTCTTTAGATAAAAATAAGTGTACCGGGCTGGGCGTGGTGGTGCACACCTTTAATCCCAGCACTCAGAGGCAGGAGAATCTCTGTGAGTTCAAGGCGAGCCTGGTCTACATAGTGAGTTCCAGGACAGCTTGGGTTACAGGGAGACCCTGTCTCAAAAAGACCCAAAAAAAAAAAAAAGTATACCAAAATATTTTAAGTTAATCTTGTAAATCCTCTGAACAATGTAATTTCAAAATACATGTATACACACACATATGTATCTTTAACAAGACCATAGTTGTCTTTTTCTTAAGGCTGTTGCTCTTTCCCTAACCTCCCCTAACCTCCCTCCCTCTAGACATACTTAAATCTCAGCATGTATTATTTTTGTTCTTAATAAATTCCACATTCTTTTTACTTAATAAACTTTGACTTTGCTTGATACTAACTCATCCTGAAATTCTTTCCTGCAGTGTTAAGATCCTGACCTCCCCTGAGCATGGACATCTAAGGAGAACTCCACAGGCTGGGGTCTCCTCGGCCTCCCAGTCCTATAATCCCCAGCCCTGCCACACTTCACCTTCTTTTCAGCAGTGGGTCTATATTCTGGACATTTCCATTGCTTCTCAGCCTCTTGGCTATGATCAAGTGCAGTATTTGGACATCTGAAGCTGAATGTCTCTCAAAGCTCAACTAAAATGTCTACATCATCATCTTGTTTTCCAAAATAACAAATAAATTTACTTCTTGATTTTTCTATTTCTATCTGTGACCTAATTTCAAAAACTTTCAAATCAAATTCTTCTGGGTCCTTTATTCTGCACAACCATCAATTTCTCTTTATTTTCCTTCACATCTTTCCCACTGGACCTTTCCTACTTTTAGTTACCTCTGCTGATCTGTCCAGGACATTGTTACCAAACACATACCCTAAATATCACTTCATAGCCTTGAACACAAACTATCAATTTACAACCACACACACACAATATTGCTCCCATTCCACCTCTGGCCTACATCATTCCAACTTATCTTTCACTGATCTCCTATAAGATCCCTTAAAAAAAAAAAAAGGGCAAACTATCCTACTTTCTCCTCAAAATGCTTTCACTTCTTCATCTGTGTTTTATAGAACGCCCTTACTCCACCTGTATCTATCCAAACCATTATTCAAGAAATACTTTTGTATTGGGCAGTGTCCTAAATACTGAAGGCAAGATGAATAGTCTTAATTTCAGGTTTTACTGACTTAAAAAATCTCTCTGGGGCTGGAGCGATGGCCTAGCGGTTAAGAGCGCCGACCGCTCTTGCAGAGGACCCGGGTTCGATCCCCAGCACCCACATGGTGGCCGAGAGCCGTCTGAAACTCCAATTCCAGGAGAACTCCAGTTCCAGGGGAGTCCGACGCCCTCTTCTGACCTCCGTGGCATTGCACAGACTTGCATGCAAACAATACATTCATACACATATGGAAAAAAAAAAAAACTCTCTGGTGGGCATGGTGGCTCACCCCTGTGATCGCAACATTTGCAAGGTGAAAACGGGAGGATCGAAGGTCAAGATCATCTTCTGCTGCACAGTGAGCTCCAGGCCCACCTACAGTACATGAAACTCTGACTCAAAACAAAAAACACAACAAAAGTTCGTTTCCTATGTTCTCATCACTGAGTTGTTGTTAATATGGCATACAGTCTATAGCACTTACTTGGTGGTTAAAATTTGCTGCTTTGTATTGCCATTATTAGCCTTTTTCATAAATACTGATCTTCCCAAATAGCATGAATTTCCTCAAAGGTCCATGCCACTGTATTCTCCCTGATGGTCAGAAGCACAAGGTACTGAGTACACACTTGACCAATATGTGTAAAGAGGGAAGGGTCTGTGGGAAAGAGGAGCTCCAGCCCAGTAGCTCAGGCCTGTAATCCTAGCTACTCAAGAGGCTGAGGCAGTGGCGCACGCCTTTAATCCTAGCACTTGGGAGGCAGAGGCAGGCAGATCTTTGTGAGTTCAAGGCCAGCCTGGTCTACAGAGTGAGTTCCAGGACAGCGGGGGCTACAGGGAGACCCTGTCTCAAAAAGACAAAAAAAAAAAAAAAGAGGCTGAGGCAGGAGGATCCTAAGTTCAACCAGCCTGGGCTATGGACAGGAGGGACCCACTTAGAAAGTGACAGAATGGCAAACCATGATCAGTGATAGGCAGGGAGTCTGTAAGAACTCCAAATCTCCTAAATGTACCATGGAAGTTCCATTTTCCCAATACTATTTGCAAAGAAATTCAGAATTGGCAATGTGTTAAGTCATGATTGGTTACACTGGCTTCAGGACTACTACAGAACAAAACAACAACAACAATAAAACGTTTCTTGGTCATAAATAGAAATACTACTATTGCTGATATTTAACAAACATATGTAATATCAGATTTAAAAATGAAAACTTGGGTCAGCGAGATGGCTTAGCTGATAAGGAGCTTGCTGCCAAGCCTGACAACCTGAGTTGGATATCCAGAACCCATGTGGTAGAAGGAGAGAACAGATTCCCATAAGTCTTCGGGCCTCCACATTAGCACTTGAGGCATGTGCTTGTCCTCTCCTCCTAAATAAATAAATGTTGAAAGAAAAGAAAAGAAAACAAAGGAAAGGAAAGGAAAGGAAAAAAGGAAGGAAAGAAGGAAGGAAGGAAGGAAGGGAGGGAAGAAAGAAGGAAGGATGGATGGATGGAAAACTCACCACATGTTATGCTCAAAAACTTTGGTTGGGTCAGTTAAAATCCTTGATCCTAGAGGGGCCACTGGGTGGACATCACTTTGGCATCTGTGTGGCACCTGTCCTTTCCTTAGACGACAAATACAATTTCTCCAAATCACATTCATCCTAAATGGGACCTGCAAAATGACAAGTAGTTGATTAGTCAATAAAGATTAAACAATGTATTGTTTAAAAGTCAAAAGCTGTTCCCCAGTGTTTACAACCTGAGCAAGAACATGGACACTGAACATTTTTCACTTTAAAGATGGGTGTGATAGCTTCTTTCTGCAGAAGGAAAAGGAATGTTTACAGTGGTATTATTGGCTGGTATTCTTTATGAACTACTGCCTTGACCAGTTTTGCTTTGCTATATGCTTATTTAATTTTTAGCACATGGCCAGATCATGTGGTTCTAGAACCTGAATTTTGTGTATTAAAGTCTGGTTTTGTTTTAAATTAGTTTCGTTAGGCATGATGGCTTAGGCCTGTAATCTTTGCTAGTCAGGGGGCTTAGGGAGAAGGATCACAGGTTCAAAGACTGGTAGACTACAGAAAGAATTTATGGCCAGCCAGGGCAACTCAGTGGCAGAGAGCTTGCATAGCATGAATGAAGACCTAAATCCAATCCCCCAGTACTGCAAAAAACACCAAATCAAACACACACAAAAATTATTTGGGGGAATTATAGGCAAATTTTCTCCAGAAAATTTCATGACCACTAGGTCAAAAACGCAAGTGGTAGTAGCAAAATAAGAAAACATTAAATCCCATTCTTCATGTTGAGCTAGAACTAAATAGGATGAAAACTATATAAACGATAAATACTATTGTAGAAAGGATTCACTGAGCATGGTGGTGCACACTTTAACCCTGGCACTTGGGAGGTAGAGGTGGATCTATGTGAGTTCCAGGACAGCCTGGTCTACATAGTGAGTTCCGGGACAGCCAGAGCTACAGGGAGACCCTGTCTCAAAAAAGGATCTTAGTAGTCTCATGTAGTCTCATGTATCTACTCCTATATATTTATCTTTACATTGTGCCTGTGTATTTGTAGACATATATTTTTCTTTTTTAATATTTTATTTGTTATTTTTATTTTGTGTGTATGAATGTATTCCCTACATGTATGTAAGTGCACCCATGTTGTGCAATGCCCATGGAGGTCAGAAAAGGGCATCAGATCCCCAGAACTGTAGTTATGAACAGTTGTGGGTGCTGGAAACTGAAACTTGGTCCTCTGCAAGACCAGCCAGTGCTCTTAACCACCAACTGGGCCATTTCTCTGGTGCCTTAGTTTTCTTTTTTACTGTTTTTTTTTTTTTTTTTTTAATTTTTTATATATATTTTGTACAAGATTATCAAATCTAGACCCGTGTCCCCCTTTTATTGGTCTTTTGAGACAGGGTCTCCCTGTAGCCCCAGCTGTCCTGGAACTCACTATGTAGACCAGGCTGGCCTTGAGCTCACAAAAATCTGCCTGCTTCTGCCTCCCAAGTGCTGGGATTAAAGGCTTGAGCTACCACACCCAGCTTATTTTTCTTTTTTAAAAGAACAGGGGGCTGAAGAAATGGCTCAGTGATTAAGAGTCCTCTTGCAGAGGACCCAGGTTCGATTCCCAGCACCCACATGGCAGCTAACAACTGTCAGCAACTCCAGTTCTAGGGGAATCTGATGCCTTCTTCTGACTCCATGGGCACTGCATGACACAGGTGGTCTTACACATATGCAGGCAATATACTCATACACATAAAAAATAATATAAATAAACCATTTTTTAAAAAAGAATAGTCACAGGCTAGAGAGATGGCTCAGCAGTTAAGAGTACTGACTGCTCTTGCAGAGGACTTAGGTTCAATTCCCAGCACCCACATGGTGACTAAGAACCATCTTTAAGCCGAGTGTGGTGGTGCACACCTTTACTTCTAGCACTCAGGAGGCAGAGGCAGGTGGATCTCTGTGAGTTTAAGGCCAGCCAGGTCTACAGAGTGAGTTCCAGGCCAGCTGGGACTATAGGGAGACCCTGTCTCACACACACACACACAAAAAAAAAGAATAGTCAGTAATACAGTTACAAACAGATTTTCCTGTATAAACCATGAGTTTAATCCTAGATCAAGAAGAGAATCACCAGTTGATTAGCCCAAATCCATCATCATTTCTGGAAAAATAAACTTAAATTTTAAAGACTCTACCATTTTAAGTAAGTACATCACTTTCATATCTTTATAGAAGACTATTAAAAAGAAGCTGGGGGGGGGATAAATAAAAAGAAGCTCTAGGAACTTCCTGTTCCCAGTAGAATCCACTGGAGTACTGCTTGGCATTTCAGTTGTTGCTCTCAGCATTCAGCCTACTGCTGTAACCTGGCTAAGTGGCATGTGTACGTAACAGGCATTACGGGTTATCAGAGGTGTGATTAGGCATAAAACAACGACATACTGAAAAGCCTTACAACCTTGCTGAAAATGAATTGCAGAATGTCAAAAATATCTCATTGTGCTTTTAAAAATAAAATTCAAGATTTTACCTGTTGGGGTTTAAAAAAAAAAAAGGAGGTGCTTAGTTATGCACACCAAAAAGACTGCAATGGTTCCATGCACAGGTGACTAACAGAGATGAGAAATGAGGCAATTCAACAGCAGCAGATGCTCCTGCAGCTTGTTTGTTTTCCCTCTTCCACTAAATGCAAGCTCTTTGGTGGAGCAGATGCAGTGAAGAGCTCCGCCCACCACTACCTTCACCCTGATATGTCTTTGTTCTTTTCACTAGCCAGCATTCCACACAATGCTAACAAACTCTACCTGCAAAATTATTTTTAGATCTTTCTACACTGAATATATTCATAGAATTTTCTGTAGTCTGAAGAGTAGAAACTGATTATACCTACAAAGACAGGCAATTTGTGCTCAAAAGTGGAAAATGATGCAAATGGTTCCCATCCAGGTAAACCAAACCAAAATGAAATTTCAGCCCTTCAAATGGTCATGTGATTCCGATCTTTATAGGAAAAATGAAAAAAAGGGAAAGAAGACAAAAGTTCTCCCACTATAAATGACTATGAACGTCTGCAGGCAGTCAGAAACAAAAAGATATATCAGGACTGACTATGAGGAAATTCAGGAAAATGTCAGGAGAGCGTGCCTTGCGGGTTGCTGGCCTGCAGAGTGCCCCAGTGCGAAGGCAAAGCATGTGGCAGCTTCCTTGATTAGGCAGCTGCGCCTCTAATTAGCCACACAAACATCTTTATCTATTTCATTCTTTATTATCTGTACAGTGTTACATTACTATTTCTTTTTTATTAACTAAAGATATAATAAATCTAATAGAAACATGTAAAATTATAATAAAATTATTAAAGTGCCTTCTCAAACTAAATTGCAAGCGTGTTAGAAGTAGCGCCGCTCTGCTCGTGAACTGTCTGCTGACTACCTAAGAATGCTGCTTATCTGACATAAAGTTAATTGGAAAGAACTTACTTCTTATTTTCCAGGCTGGTTCTTGAGAGTCTTGCAGTAAGAAAGGAAACAAGAGGATGACAGCGCACGGGCACCACCCAGTTTCACTGACTACAGCAGCATAGAGATTTGTGCTTTGTGTTATGACTATCATGCTAACTTAAGATTCACTAGGTCAGGATTCCATTTTGTGATTGGAAAGGAGAGGAGGGTAGGAGAGCTGAGTGGAATTCTGCTAGAGAAAGCTGGTTTCTGCCACTCCAGTGACCCATTTCCTTATGGGCCTCTGTTTGTTTATTTGTCTGTCTCTTTTTCAGATGAACTGTAGCTCAGGCTGGTCTTTAGGTGTATAGCCCAGGCTGCCTTGGAGTGTCTAATCCTCCTGTTTCAGAACACTCAGTACTGAGATTCTAGGCCCACTGCTAGAGATTTTCTCTCTTTTTTCGGTCCTTTTGAGACAGGGTCTCCCTGTAACCCCAGCTGGCCTGGAACTCACTCTGTAGACCAGGCTGGCCTTGAACTCACAGAGATCCTTTGCCTGCCTCTGCCTCTCAGATGCTGGAATTAAAGGGTGTGTACCACCATGTCTGGCTATATATTTTCTCTTAACTTACTTTAGCTATACTCTAATTTGAATACAAGTTTGAGTAAAATGCTATTTGCATAATGAAACTGTTTATACAATTCATATTTTTCTTTTTATTTTAAATCATAAAGATGTACAGTTTAAAAGTTTCTGTTCATCCATGAGGAAGGGAAGGAAGAACTAAGGAATGAAAAATAGGATAAACAGAACACAAATAGCAAGGGGCCAAATTTAAATCCAACCATATAAATATTTGTATTAAATGTAAATGGAGGGCTGGTGAGATGGCTCACCAGGTAAAGGCACTTGCTGCTAAAATGCATTACCTGAGTTCAATCCCTAGAACCCATGTTGTATAAGGAGAGAGGATTGACTACTGAAAGTTGTCTTGTGTTCTGTGGCATGCTCCTCCCGCAAATAAATAAACACATGCAAAAAATTTTAAATGTAAATGGACTCCAATTAAAGGGCATAGGTTGTCAAGTTACATAAAAAAAGCAAGACTCAATAATTTTTTTTGTCTCTACTCTTTAGAGCACTTTAAATATAAAGATACAAATATATATTAAAAATTAAATGATAGGCTATATGCACACCATATGAGAAAGTTGATGGAGCTCTATTAATAAAGTAAAACTTAAAATAAAGGCAGGGTGTGGTGGCACATGCCTTTAATCCTAGCACTTGGGAGGCAGAGGCAGGTGGATCTCTGTGAGTTCAAGGCCAGCCTGGTCTACAGAGTTCCAGGACAGCTGGGGCTACAGGGAGACCTTGTCTCAAAAAAGACTAAAATAAAATAAAATAATAAAATAAAATAAAGAGGACTATCTAATAAGTGCAGAGTTGATTCAACAAGAGGGTACAGCAGACTCAACATGCACCACAGAACAACAGAGCTTCAAAGGCAAAACCAGAGCTTTCCAAAGTGAGGCACTGCCAAGCTCAGAGTAATACCAGAATTTTTTTTTTTTTTTAGCTCCAGCTGGCCTGGGGATCAACATAGAGAGCAGACTGGCTTTGATCACGCAGAGATCTGGTCTCCTACCCCTGCCCCTGCCCCTCTCTGCCCCTCTATGCCTCTGCCTCTGCCTCTCTGCCTCTGCCTCCTGAGTCTGGGATTAAAGATGTGTGTCACCAAGCCTACCTCAGACTGAATCTTCTATTTTTATTTTTGTTATACTGGGATTGAACCTACGACCTTACATATGCTATTCAAACAGTTGATCAATCATATAATAAGTATTATATACCCAACCCAGCTTTTACTTTTTATTTTGAGATGTGATCTCAATAAGATACCAGGGCAGGCTTTGAATTTACAATCCTCCTGTTTTAGCTTCCCAATTGGCAGGGAGTACAGTCCTGTACCACCAACCCAGATATTCAGAATGAATCTTGAGAAAAAATTTAAAATTATGTTGAACTAAGTAAATAATAAAAATTTAAAATAACAAAATCTGTGGTATGTAACTAAAGCAGTGTTTATAGAGGGGAATTCATAGTCTTAAATATATCTATTAGGGTTGGACATACTGGCACATTTCCATAGTCCCAGCTAGTCAGAAGCCTGAGTTAGAAAAATCTCTGGAGCCCAATGGTTCGAGGCCATTCCTGGGCAATATAGCAAGACCATATCTAAAATAAAATGAAATTAAATTACATAAAAACCCTTAACTGGATATGGTAGTGCATGTCTATAATCCCAGCTCCTGAGCTACATAACAAGTTTGAGATCAGCCTGGGGTACATGAAGCCCTGAGTTCAAGATCATAGTAAGACCCAGTATCAAAAACAAAGAAAGATTTAGTCTTTGACTCATAGGTTATTTAAAAGTGTGTTAGAGCCGGGCATGGTGGCGTATGCCTTTAATCCTAGCACTTGGGAGGCAGAGGCAGGAGGATCTTTGTGAGTTCAAGGCCAGCCTGGTCTACAGAGTGAGTTCCAGGACAGCTGGGGCTACAGGAAGACCCTGTCTCAAAATGACAAAAAATAAAAAATAAAAGTGTGTTACTTAATTTCTAAATATTTGGGTATTTTTATATGTATCTTATTATTGTAAGTTTGGAGAGAAAAACAAAGATTAATAATATACTGCCTATATAAGCAAAAAGTGGGTTTTTAAAAGGTAAATAAAACGAGCCTGGAGAGATGGCTCAGTGGTTAAAAGCACTAGCTGCTCTTGCAGAGGACTTGGGTTTGGTTCCTAGTACCCATATAGAGGCTAATAACCATCTGTGACTCCAGTTTCAGGGGATCCCATCCCTCCTTCTGGCCTCCAAGGTAATTGCACAACATGGGCGCACTTACACACATGCAGGCAATACACTCATACACATAAAAATATAAATAATAAATAAAATATTTTAAAATATAAACAAAATGATAAAATTCCAGCAACACTGATTTCAAACATTTGTATTTCAGGAAACACAACTTTTTTCTTTTCTTTTTTTGGTCTTTTCGAGACAGGGTCTCCCTATAGCCCCAGCTGTCCTGGAACTCACTCTGTAGACCAGGCTGGCCTTGAACTCACAAAGATCCGCCTGCCTCTGCCTCCCGAGTGCTAGGATTAAAGGCGTGAGCCACCATGCCCGGCCAGGAAATACAACTTTTCTTATTTTTATTTATTTATTTATTTATTTATTTATTTATTTATTTATTTATTTTTATCCATTTATTTTATGTGTATGAATGTACTGTCTGCATACAGGTCTGTGCACCCGTGTTGTTCAATGCTGCTGAGGTCAGAAGAGGGCGTCGGACTCCCCTGGAACTGGAGTTCTCCTGGAATTGGAGTTACAGATGGTTCTCAGCTGCCATGGACTGCTCTTGCAGGAAATACAACTTTTCAATTACAGCAATGAAGGAGGAGAGGCCGCCACAAGCCTCAGAGACACTGGAAAACTAAAGAATATTATGGACAGGGCTGGAGAGATGGCTCAGTGGTTAAGAGTACCAACTGCTCTTGCAGAGGATCGGGTTCTTAGCACCCACATGGCAGCTAAGAATTATCTTTAACTCCAGTTCCAGGGGAATCTGACACCCTCTTCTGACCTCCACAGCATTGTACTACACTGGTGCACCTACCTACATGTGGACAGTACACTGATACACATTAAAAAAAATTTTTTTAAAGGAATATTATTGACATTTATTCATTTTTACTGGTATAAATAATGTTAAAATACAATTTCCCTATAATAACTTTCCAAAACAACACAAGAAAAAAATCTAAGTAGCCCTAAATTTATTGAATAAGGCTATAATTTAAATAAAAACAAGTATCATACTCATGACAAATATATACTTAACATTTATACACACACACACATGCGCACACACACACACACACACACACACACACACACACACACACATATATATATATATATATATATATATAAAATAAACCAGAAAATGAAAGTGTTGGCAAGGAGGTGAGGAAATTGGAATTCTTATACACTGCTAATAGAATGTAAAATGATGCAGCTGCTATGGAAACAGTATAGTGAACTTCCCAACAATTAGACACAGAAATACTATATCAGCCAGCAATTCCATTTTTGGGTATATATCCCCCCACACAAAAGAATGAAAACAGGGACTTGAAAAGATGTCTGTACACCAAGATTCACAGTAGCAGTTTGCAGGAGATAAAATGCAAAATGACCTGAAGTGTTCTCTGAAGGATTAATAAACAAAACCTAACACTTTTAACTTTTTTTTTTTTTTGTCTTTTCAAGACAAGGTCTCCTCCCCATAGCTGCAGCTGGCCTAGAACTCACTATGTAGACCAGGCTGGCCTTGAACTCACAGAGACCCACTTTTCTGATGCTGTGATAAAACCACCATGACCAAAGGAACTTATAAAAGGAAGAGTTTATTTGAGCTCACGATTGACGGTTCCAGGGAATTAGAGTCCATTGTGGTGGGGAGGCATGGTGGCCGGAGCTGGAGCAGAAAGCCGAGGGTCACATCTTCCAGTGAATACAGGAAACAGAGAGAGAGAGTTCAACTACAAGGCTAGTTGAACTCTCTAAACCCACCCCCAGTGATGTACTTCCTCCAGCATGGCCACACCTTCTAAGAGCCCTCCCAAAACCCTACCACCAACTAGGGACAAAATATCTGAATACTTGAAGCCTATGGGGGACATTCTCATTCAAACCACCACATTCCACTCCCTGGCCCCCATAGGCTCATGACCATGTAAAATGCAAAATGCATTTAGTCCAACCTTAAAAGTCCCCATAGTTAGCGGGGAGTGGTGGTGCACACCTTTAATCCCATAACTTGGGAGGCAGAGGCAGGCAGATCTCTGTGAGTTTAAGGCCAGCCTGCTCTACAGAGAGTTCCAGGCCAGCTGGGGCTATAGGGAGACCCTATCTCAAAAAAAAAAAAAAAAAAAGTGTGTGTTTATGTGAATGAAGATGACATGATGAAACTGAATGCTCTGTGTGCTAACCTAAAAAGTTAATTGAAAACAGTACATGTTCACACACACACAGGGTAACTAAATGAGATTTAGGATGTGTTAATTTATGGATTATAGTAACCACTTTACTACATATATGTAATGATATGAAAATAATTTGTGGTATACCTTAAGAATATAAACTTAAAAAGCTAGCCGGACATGGTGGCAGATGCCTATAAGCCTAATACTTGGGAAGCTGAGGCAGAAGGATACAAAGTTCAAGGCCTGTCTGGGCTTTACAGTGAGACCCCGTCTCAAAAAAGCAAAATGAAACTAAGCCTACCTCCAAAACAACTCTGTGGGGTTGGAGAGATGGCTCAGTGGTTATGAGCACTGGCTGCTCTTGCAGAGGATCTGAGTTTAGTTTCCAGAACCCACGTGGTGGCTAGCACCTGTAACTCCAGTTCCAGGGGATTTGATGCCCTCTTCTGAGCTCTATGGGCATTGCATGACATAGGTGCACTTATAAGCATGCAGGCAATACACTTATACACATAAAATAAAAATAATAAAATATTTTAAAAATCCAAATATAAATTTTTTTTGGTCTTTTTTTGAGACAGGGTATCCCTGTAGCTTCAGCTGTCCTGGAACTCACTACATAGACCAGGCTGACCTTGAACTCACAGAAATCCACCTGCCTCTGCCTCCTGAGTACTGGGATTAAAGGCATGCACCACCACACCAGGCCCAAATATGTAAGAGAAACAAGCTAGACAAACAAATAAACAATAAAAACAACAGGGTAGAGTGTTTCAGATGGGGAAGTTGGAAAGGTTCTGGAGATGGATGGTGGTGATACTAGTATAATAGTATGAATGCTTAATGCCAGTGAGCTATATCATTAAGAAAGACTAAATGCTAAATTTTATGCATATTTTACCATAATGAACAAGAAGCAACTTTCCTACAAAGAAAGCTGCAGGCCCACAAGTCCTCACTAGTGAATATCAAACACTTGGGGGTTGGGGCGAACAATGCCCAACCCTGTAGCAGAAAAGAACGCTTTTCAGCTTAAGAGGCCAGCACCACTGGAAAAGTAATCTGTGTGTATAAAGGTCTGAATACTGGCCACATGGTTGCATTCCAATTTTCCCACTGACAGTGCCTCCCATTAGAGTTTCAGGTCATAAAGAATTTTCTAGGACTAAAACCTGAGGCTATGTAAACCCGAGGAAGAGTTTTTTAGGCATTTCTTGGTAGACTTTAATAGCCAAAGCTTGATACAGTCATGAGCTGCATAACAATATTTTGGTTAAAGACAAACTACATGTTAGCGGGGCGTGGTGGTGCACGCCTTTAATCCTAGCACTTGGGAGGCAGAGGTAGGTGGATCTTTGTGAGTTCAAGGCCAGCTTGGTCTACAGAGTGAGTTCCAGGACAGCTGGGACTACAGGGAGACCCTGTCTCAAAAAGACAAAAAAACAAACAAACAAACAAAAAAAACAAATTATATGTATTATAGTAGTTCTATAAGATTATAGTGGTAGGTGGGCTGGAGAGATGGATCAGCAGTTAGGAGCACTAAAGGACCCAGGTTCTGTTTCCAGTATCCATGTGGAAGCTAACAAGCCTGAAATTCTAGTTCTAGGGGATCTGATTCCTTCTTTGGGCCTTCACTGGCACTGCATACATGTGGTGCACTTACCTACAACCAGGCAAAATACCATACATAAAACATAAAAATAATAAAAGATTATAGTGGGAACATTATAATGGAAACAATTTCCCATCACCTGCTATTTTTGCCATATTTAAATGGATAAATACTGTTGTGTAACAACAACTGCCTCTGGGAGTACTGTAGTAACATTCTGTATCGGTTTATCGTCTAGGAACAACAGGCTATGCTGTATGGCTTAGGTATGGAGGAGGCTATACCATCCACATTTGTGTAAAGACATTCTATACTGTACACACAATAACAAAAGTCATTACTGGCACGTTTCTCAGCGCTGTCCCCTGTGGTGGCTGTGTTCTGGTCCTCCCTTTCTCCCTTCCCTTCTCCCCTACTTGGCCTTCCTTTTTGTTGGACACCTTTCTTTTCTTAAATTTTTTTTTTTTTTGTTTTTTTGGTCTTTTTCGAGACAGGGTCTCCCTGTAGTGGACAGCTTTCTTATTCACACGTCTATACAGTATACAAAAAGGAACCCGGTTCTGATTCTCAGGGGTTTTTCTGGGTTACTAATTTGTTGCAACTGATTTAAAGAGCCCCAGAATTCCTTCTCTTCTTCCTTCTCCTCTCTTAGTTCTGTCTTCTCTTGGGTCTTCACCAAACAAAAGGCATTGCCCCTGGGAATCTCCAGCCTCAGATGAAGAGAGTACAGTCATTTTCTTTGCAGTGCTCAAACCTCAAGGCACAGGCAAAGGGCTCTTGCATCATAAAAATAAAGTAACATTTTAACACCCAGTCCTTCCATGGGGCTGCTTCTGCTCAGCTTAGGGCTGGAGGAAGAAGAAAGTCTTATTCCCCTTGCTTTTTACCTTGATTCCCTGGCATACTTAGATTTCAATACTAAGAAAGGTGCACCAAGCAAACAGAACAAGAAATACAATTTGTGGGAAGTGAACCATTATCCTTGGAGTACTCTGCTGGCTCTAAGCAAAGACTGTTTGTTAAGACTCTCCAAGAATGATTCCCAGTTGTCTCAGCTCCCTGAAGCTCAAGAGAGAGAGAAACTTGTTAATCATATGCTAAATGCCTGCCCACCACTTAAAAGTTTCTTCCCCTTCACTGTTTCCTGAGTTCTTAGCCTCTTTTAAATAAACAAATTATAGAGACATTCATGTTTTTTGCCTTCCTAACTGTTTAGCTTTTTTCCTCAGCTGGGAAGCTGGTACAAAGGTTTTATTCAGAGGAGCAAACATCATCTAGATAAAGCTGCACTAAACATTACCTGAGAGGCTAGCATTAATGAGAGTGAATTAAAGTGCTATTGTTGTATCATTTGGGAGAGTGAAAGCCTACAGGTAAGAAACGCTTAAGTATCAACTACAGGAGGGGAACACTGAAGCTTCAATTAACCCTGGTAATTTCAGAGAACTCCAAGGGTGACCATCTGTGAGGTAAACAGCTTGGGCAACTTGCACATCTTGTTTTAATCTTTCTTTGCATGATTATAATTTCTGGGTATAAATAAGGTTATTAGCAAGAACAGAACAACAACAATAATTACAGTAAGTACTTGCAGAGCACTTTGATCACTCCATGATGTCAGTCATTCTGCAGCTTCAAAATGGGAGTCTCATGGTTGGAGTTTGCTCTCCAGGGCTGTTCTGAGAGGTGGCTGCACCATGCCTGACCTCACACAAAGGAGACTGTAGGACTCAGAAGTAAGGGAGTAACTTGGGGATTTCAGGAAAGTCATTCCTAAAACCATCTCAATCTAAAATATCTGAAAGAGTTCTTATTTTAATCACTCTGGGAGATTGTCCCAATACCTTTTGTTGGACCAGAGTAAAATTGGTTTTTCTGCCTGGCATGGTGCCATATGCCTTTAATCCCAGCACTCTGGAAGCAGAGGCAGGTGGATCTCTGTGAGTTCCAGGCCAACTGGGGCTACAGGAAGACCCTGGCTCAAAAAAAAAAAAAAAACAAACAAAAAAAAACAAACAAAAAACAAATGGTTTTCCCTCATCCAGCTGGCATTTTATGTATCTATGCTATGGTACCATTTGGAGGTATCGATCACTTTGGTGGGATGACAAATGGCATTAAGTCATATTTATGCTACATGTATTATCCATTATTATAAGTGTGATAAAAAGCTCACACAGGTAAGATAAATGGAACTCTGCCCATACTGACTGAAATCTCTGCTTTCCTATCCATTGTAGAGATTTATATTTCTAGGTATAGTTAGTGGCAGGATACACTTGTACCCATATGTATGACTTAGTCATGTTTGGACTGCCCTTATCAATAAAGCTGCTTTAACTGAGAGTGAAAGTTATAAATGGATATTAGATATAAACACTTTGAATAAATAATGACCAATGAATAAAATTGTCCACATGAATGTATTACCACAAATGTAAAAGAACATCAGATTTACAAAGGCAGAGGTAACAGCACTTTACAGCACTATGCAAATCTATTTTAAAGAACTTAACTGTCAGGCATGGTGGTTCATACCCATAATCTCAGCACTTAGAAGCTGAGGCAGAAAGATTTCAAGTTTGAGACCAGGCTGGTTTAGGATATACAATGAGAATTATAAACAATATACAGGAAAATAGAATCCTATGAGAATTACAGACAATATGTAGTAAAACAAAATCCCACAGAATTATAGACAATATAGAGTAAGACAGAATCCTATAGAATTATAGACAATATGGGACTGGAGAGATGGCCTAGTGGTTAAGAGCGCTGACTGCTCTTAAAGAGGACCTGGGTTCGATCCCCAGCACCCACATGGTGGCTGAGAACCATTTTTGACTCCAGTTCCAGGGGAATCCGACACCCTCTTCTGACCTCCGAGGCATTGCACAACACAGGTGCACAAACCTACATGCAGACAGTACATTCATACACATAAGAAATAAATAAAAAAAGAATTATAGACAATATATAGTAAAACAGAATCCCACAGAATTATAGACAATATATAGAAAAGCAATGTAGGGGCTGGAGAGATAGCTTAGCGGTTAAGAGCGCCGACTGCTCTTACAGAGGACCCGGGTTCAATCCCCAGCACCCACATGGCGGATGAGAACCTTCTGAAACTCCAATTCCAGGAGAACTCCAGTTCTAGGGGAATCCAAGACCCTCTTCTGACCTCCGCGGCATTGCACGACACGGGTGCACAAACTTGCATGCAGACAATACATTCATACACATACAGAAATAAATAAAATTAATAAAAAAAAAAGAAAAGCAATGTATAATCGAGGCACATAAAATGCAGTATTAAAGCACAGAATGAATGACTGAGGTTACTTTCAATGTCTCAGAGAACTGCCTGATACAAGTGATATTTATGTTGGGCACAGAAGAATGAGTAGGAAGCTGAGACATGGCTTAGCGGTTAAAATGCTTTCCAGGCAAGAATGAAGACAGCAGTTCAAATTATGAAAACTCACTTAAATACCCTCTTAAATAGGTAGGCATTGGTGGCTTGCCTGGGATTCTGGCTTCCTTCAGAAGGTGGAGACAAGAAAGACTAACCATGTCATTGAGCTCTGGATTTGATTGAGAGACCCTGCCTCATTGACTATGGTGGAAAAGCCACTGAGGAGGATTCCCAACGTCAACCTTGGGCCTTTGCATGCATGCATACCTATGTACACAGACACCCACACATGTGCTCACACACATGCAAACATGCATAGACATACACATTAAAATGGAAAAAGAAAAAGAAAAAAGAATTCACAGGAGATATCCAAGGAGCAGGCAAGATGGCTCAGTGGCTAAAGATGACTGCAGCCAAGCTGACAACCTGAATTCCATCCCTGAGACCCATTTGATAGGAAGAAAGAACTAACTTCTATAAGTTGTCCTCTGACCTGCACACATGTGGCTCTGGCATGTACATGCATATACACCACACTAAATGTAATTTTTAAAGTGTGAATAAATTGAATTTAAAAAAGGTAAGAATACCAGAAAGTAGTCCCATTTTAAAATTTGACAAACTATTTACAAAGAAAGAAAGACATAATAAAAGAAAGAAAAGAAGTATAAAAGAAGAAGGAATACTCAGAGAATTAAAAGGTAATTTGGCCAGGTGTAGTGGTGCACACCTTTAATCTCAGCACTCAGGAGGCAGAGGCAGGCATATCTCTGTGAGATCAAGGCCAGCCTGGTGTACATAGCCAGCTCTAGGCCAGCTGGGGCTAAAGGGAGACTGTCTCAAAAAGACCAAATAAATAAATAAATAAATAAATAAATAAATAAATAAATAGTAATTTGGAAAAAGATGGTAACCTGAGTTACTCTGGATAAGAGTAGAATCTGCAAGACTAAAGACAATATAATTAGTTCCGTGTGCCAGTTGAGAAAGGCTCAACAGTTCTGAAACCACTGTCCAAGTAAACTGGAGTGCAACAATTAGTAAACAGATGGTAAACAGCAGAAGCCAGGTTTCACATGCTGGAGTGGGAGGGCAGAGACAAGCAAGGCGAGAAAGCACATTGTTTATAAGGTACTAGATTAGAACTAAAGTCATCATCATGAATTCATTTAGTTTAGTTTAAATACAAATGTATCAATACTATCTGTAGATCTGTGCATGTACTTGGGTTGTGTGTACACACTGTAACTGTTCATCTTCATTGTCAACTTGACTATACTTCCCATCACCTATGAGACACAACTCTGGCCATGCCTATGAGGTGTCTCCAAGAGGCTTAACTGAGGAGGGAAGACTCGCTCTGAATATGAGCGGCACTATCCCACGGCCTGAGGATCCAGATTAAATAAAGGGAAAAAGAATAGGAATGCCTGAAGAGCGCTGGCATTGATGACTCTCTGCTTCCGGACTACAGATACGGTGTGAAGATCTATTCCAAGTTCCCATCATCGTGCTTTCTCTACTATGGTGGACTGTACCCCTCAAATTGTGAGCCAAAATAAATCCTTTTTGAAGTTACTTTTGCCAGGATTTTTGCGATAGCAATGACAAAAGGTAACTAGTATAGAAAACTGGAATCAAAAAGAAGAATAAGGAGCTAGAGAGCTGACTCAGAGCACCTCTTGCAAAGGACCTGGGTTCAGCACCCAGGACCCATGTGGTCACTAACAACCATTTATAACTCCAGTTCCAGGGGATCTGATGCCCTATTCTACCCTCCATGGGCATTGCACACACAGGTACACTTAGATGCCTACAGGCAAAACACTCGAAGACATAAAATAAAAATATATTAAAAAAGACTGTCAGACACTAGTTGCACAGGAAATAAGATCAACAATCAACAAATGAGACCTCATTAAACTAAAAAAGCTTCTGTAACATCAAAAGAAACAACCCACAGAGTGGGAGGAAAGCTTCACCGCAGATACATCTGACAAAGCATTGATTTCCAGAATATATAAACTACTCAAAAACAAAGAAGAAAACAAATGGCCCACTCAATAGATGGAGCAAAGAGCTGAACAGAGACTTCACCAGTGAGGAATTAGAGATGGCTGAGAAACATCTTAAGAAGTGTTCAACATCATTAATCATTAAGGAAATGGAAATCAAAACCACTCTAAGATATCATCTTAATCCAATAAGACTGGCTAGGATCAAGAAAACAAATGACACCAAGTGCTGGAGAGATTGTAGGGAAAGAGAAACACTCATCCACTGCTAGTGGGAATGTAAACTCATACAGCCACTATGGAAAGCAGTGTGGAGAACCCTTGGAAGACCTGGAATGAACTTGCCACCCGACCCAGCCATACCACTCCTAGGCATGTACCCTCAAGACTCACCCCACCACAGAGATACATGCACAGCCATGTTTATTGCAGCTCTCTTCACAATAGCAAGGAGCTGGAACCAACCCAAATGCCCCTCAACTGACAAGTGGATAGAGAAAATGTGGTACATCTACACAATGGAGTTCTATGGAGTGGTAAAGAAAGATGACATCATGAGTTTTGCAGGTAAATGGCTGGAGCTAGAGGATGTCAAGCTGAGTGAAGTAACACAGTCCCAGAGAAACAAACGACAAGTGGTATCCCTCATCTGTGGATGCTAGTGCCAATTGCCTAATTGTGTGGCAAACTGAGTAACGTCAATGTGATTTGAAAACAACTGTGCTCTTATATTGTGAATCCCTTAAAATATAATAAATAAATTTAAAAGAAAGAAAGAAAGAAGAGAAAAAAGAAGAAAAGGTAGAGGCACCCTTTATCTAGATGCAGAAGTCTCTAGAGGATGCTGTATAAAGATTCAATATCCTCTACAGTCAAAAAACTGAAGATGTTTATGTACTAAAAGGTGTTTAAAAGAGGTTTGGAAAATAATTGTCATTTTTGAGAAGCATAAAATATGAAATAATAAATAAGTAAATAGCAAAGAGGGAAAAAAAAGAAACAATCAAAGGAGTGAAGAGAAAATCCAGAATGGGAGGAACACTTCACCAGTGACACACCTGACAAAGGTTTAATATACAAAATATACAAACTACTCAAAAAACAAAGGACCAAGGAAACAAATGACCCAGTTAAAAGATGGGCTAAAGATCTGAAGAGAGACTTCTCAAGAGAAGAAATAAAGATGGCTAAGAAACATCTTAAAAAGTGTTCAACATCATTAGTAATTAAGGAAATGCAACTTAAAACCACTTTAAGGTTTCATCTTACACTGGTAAGACTGGCTATGATCAGGAAAACAAATGATACCAAATGCTGGAGAGGTTGTGGGGAAAGGGAAACACTCATTCACTGCTGGTGGGATTGCAGACTTGTACAACCCCTATGGAAAGCAGTGTGGAGAACTCTTAAAAGAGTAAATGATCAACCTTCCAATATGGACTGAAGACTCATGTCTCTCCAAGAATCCTCCAACCCTTTAGTGCCAGATGGGGACTGCTAAGACATCCAGGGGTTTCAGTCTTTTCAGAGTATAGGCTGCCATTGTTGGACTACCCAGGCTGTACCACAGAGAACAGTACAGGAAGATCAAGACAGGACACAGTGTTTACTGGCCTCATTTAGTGACCAGGGGAAGGAAAAACCCCAGTGTGGAGTACAAGGGCAGAACTGATGGTGGTTTGGGCTTGCCAAGGAGGAGCCTTCAAACATGAGATCTTTCAGCCTAATAAAGAAAAAAAAATCATAAGCTAAAGATGCTAAAACCTATGATATATGTGGCATGCAGATGTGCATATTTTGGAGTGATGCAAATTGGAAGGAATAACAACAACAACAAGACTGGGTCAAAGAACTGACTGAAACAGTGAACTTCTGCTTGAAACAGTAAACTTCTGCATGGAAAATTTTAAAAGAGACTGAGAAAAAGATGAAAAACATGTTTGGCAGAATGTATGAGCTCTGGTGGGGTGGGGGGGAAGGAAAGGGGCATGGGTCTAGATTTGATTGGAAATTTTGTATGAAATACACAAAGCTTCAGTAAAAATTGGCTTTGAAAAAAAAAAAGAGCTTAGCTAATTATATCCATTAAAAAAAAAAAAGAGTGAATGAACAACCATTTGACCAAGTCATACTACTCCTGGGTATATACCCAAAGGATTCATCCTATAGCAAAGAGATGTGCACAACCATGTTTAATGCTGCTGTTTTCATAATAGGGAAGAGCTAGAAGCAACCCAAGTTTCCCAGTGGATAATGAAAATGTGGTACATTTACACAATGGAGTTCTATGCAGTGGTAAAGAAAGACGACATCATGAAAGTTGCAGGTAAATGGATGAAACCAGAAGCTGTTATGCTAAGTAAAGTAAAACAGTCTTCTATGCAGTGGTAAAGAAAGACGACATCATGAAAGTTGCAGGTAAATGGATGAAACCAGAAGCTGTTATGCTAAGTAAAGTAAAACAGTCTTAGAAAAACAAACGATGTATTGTGTCCCTCATTTGTGGATCCTAGTACCAACCCTTATATGTAAGTCAGGGTGGGTAATTTGTTAGTAAAAATAATACCACATTGACTGATATTACTTTAAATATAGCTTGAAGTTTATGTCTCTATTTTCTTAAATTCTAAGATTTACGAGAAAATACATTAAAAGTATATTAAAACATACATCAACTTGCTATGTAAATTTAGGAATGTAAAGTTATATTTCTTTTTATCTGCATACAACTTTACTGTTAAAATATGAATCTCTAAACATGTTTTGGAATTAACCTATAGTTTATTTTCTGACTTTGTAATTTGGGTGTATGTGTGGTATGTATATATGCATATTTTAGAGTAATATAAAATTAAAGGTGTAGTGGCACACACCTTTAATCCTAGGGCTTGGGAGGCAGTGGCAGGTGAGTTCAAGGCCAGCCTGGTCTACATAGTAAGTTCCAGGCAAGCTAGGGCTACAGGGAGACCCTGTCTCAAAAAGACCAAAAAAAGGGAGGGCGGGGACTTGTTCAAAGAACTGACCAAAACAGTAAACTTCAGCATCAAAAAGTCAAAAAAGACTGAGAAAAAGATACAAGATAGGACATAACATGTATGGCAGAATGCATGAATTCTGGTGGGGAGTGGGGCATGGATTGGGGAATGGGTCTAAATTTGATTAAGAAATGTATGAAATGCACAAAAGCTCAATAAAAATTAAGAAAAGAAAAAGAAAAAAAGAGAAGTGGGATAAGTGCTGTGATAAACCCAGCCATGTGGTTTATTGAAACCACTTTGAAAGTGGTTTGCAGGAGGAATGTGGAAGAGTTTGTAGATGCTGGCTGGAGAAGCCCTAAACTCTTGTAGGCAGAGCTTAGTGGGCCATTCTGGTGGGAGTTTGGGAGACAAAAATGCTAACAGAAATGTGGACAGTAAGGAGTGTGCTCATAAAGTTTCAGAGGGGAACAGGACTCTACTGGGAACTGTGCTAGAGAACATTCATGTTATATTCTGGCAGAGTCTGGCTGCATTCTGCCAGTCCTGAAAATCTGAGTGAGGCTGAACTCAAAAGTAATAGACTAAGTTGTTTGGTGGAGGGACTTTCAAGATATCCAGGCTGTGGTAACTGCTCACTGAGAGAGCAGAAAGATACGGGGGCAGGTAGGTGAGGAAAGGAGTAAGAGCAAATTTAAAGTTGCAGAGGGGGTAGGTGCAGAGATAACAGCTATATCTGTTAAAGAGATCAGTGCACTGGGACAATTAGGCCTAGAGGATAACAACCTACCCAGTGAAGGTTCCCACTTGTAAAAATAAAAATACATTTGAAAGGAGAGAGAGAGAGTGAACTAAGAATATCATTTTGCTGGATAGCTTTAGTGTCAGCTTGACACACCTGGGCTGAAGGAGCCTCATATGGGGAACTGCCTCCATTGGACTGGCCTGTGGCCATGCCTGTGGAGCATTTTCTTGATTGCTGAGTGATGTGGGAGGGCCCAGCCCATTGTGGGTGGTGCCACCCCGGGCAGGTTGTTGTGTATTGTATAAGAAAGCAGGTTGAACATGGGCTGGGGAGCAAGCCAGTAAGCAACATTCCTCTATGGCCTGTGCTTCAGCTCCTACCTCCAGGTTCCTGCCCTGAGTTTTTACCTTGGGCTCCCTCAGTGATGAACTGTGACCTGGGAGATGTGAGCTGAATAAACCCTTTCCTCTCCAAGTGGTATTGGTCAGAGTGGTTTGTCACAGTGATTGAAAGCAAACTAGAATTACCAGAGAGTGGACTATTGCTGTGACAGACCTGACCCAGTTTTTTTTTTTTTAATTAATTTTATTTATTTCTGTATGTGTATGAATGTACTGTATGCATGCAAGTCTGTGCCCCTGTGTCCGCGGAGGTCAGAAGAGGGTGTCGGATTCCCCTGGAACTGGAGTTCTCCCGGAATTGAAATTTCAGACAGTTCTCAGCCGCCATGTGGGTGCTGGGGATCAAACCCGGGTCCTCTGCAAGAGCGGTCAGTGCTCTTAACTGCTAGGCCATCTCTCTAGCCCCCCAGTTGTTTTTTGGAGGATTGTGGAAGCATTTGGAACTCTAGACCAGAAAAGCTATTTAGTGCATAGAATTTGTTGTTGTGTAACTTGGAACAGTTATGCTGAAAGAGTTTTAGATGATGGAGGCCTGGCATGTGAAGCTTTAAAGGGAAGCAGAGAATATCAGGGATGTTAGTGTGATATTTCTGATTGAGANAAAAAAAAAAAAAAAAAAAAAGTGTGTGTTTATGTGAATGAAGATGACATGATGAAACTGAATGCTCTGTGTGCTAACCTAAAAAGTTAATTGAAAACAGTACATGTTCACACACACACAGGGTAACTAAATGAGATTTAGGATGTGTTAATTTATGGATTATAGTAACCACTTTACTACATATATGTAATGATATGAAAATAATTTGTGGTATACCTTAAGAATATAAACTTAAAAAGCTAGCCGGACATGGTGGCAGATGCCTATAAGCCTAATACTTGGGAAGCTGAGGCAGAAGGATACAAAGTTCAAGGCCTGTCTGGGCTTTACAGTGAGACCCCGTCTCAAAAAAGCAAAATGAAACTAAGCCTACCTCCAAAACAAACAACTCTGTGGGGTTGGAGAGATGGCTCAGTGGTTATGAGCACTGGCTGCTCTTGCAGAGGATCTGAGTTTAGTTTCCAGAACCCACGTGGTGGCTAGCACCTGTAACTCCAGTTCCAGGGGATTTGATGCCCTCTTCTGAGCTCTATGGGCATTGCATGACATAGGTGCACTTATAAGCATGCAGGCAATACACTTATACACATAAAATAAAAATAATAAAATATTTTAAAAATCCAAATATAAATTTTTTTTGGTCTTTTTGAGAGGGTCTCCCTGTAGCCTCAGCTGTCCTGGAACTCACTACATAGACCAGGCTGACCTTGAACTCACAGAAATCCACCTGCCTCTGCCTCCTGAGTACTGGGATTAAAGGCATGCACCACCACACCAGGCCCAAATATGTAAGAGAAACAAGCTAGACAAACAAATAAACAATAAAAACAACAGGGTAGAGTGTTTCAGATGGGGAAGTTGGAAAGGTTCTGGAGATGGATGGTGGTGATACTCGTATAATAGTATGAATGCTTAATGCCAGTGAGCTATATCATTAAGAAAGACTAAATGCTAAATTTTATGCATATTTTACCATAATGAACAAGAAGCAACTTTCCTACAAAGAAAGCTGCAGGCCCACAAGTCCTCACTAGTGAATATCAAACACTTGGGGGTTGGGGCGAACAATGCCCAACCCTGTAGCAGAAAAGAACGCTTTTCAGCTTAAGAGGCCAGCACCACTGGAAAAGTAATCTGTGTGTATAAAGGTCTGAATACTGGCCACATGGTTGCATTCCAATTTTCCCACTGACAGTGCCTCCCATTAGAGTTTCAGGTCATAAAGAATTTTCTAGGACTAAAACCTGAGGCTATGTAAACCCGAGGAAGAGTTTTTTAGGCATTTCTTGGTAGACTTTAATAGCCAAAGCTTGATACAGTCATGAGCTGCATAACAATATTTTGGTTAAAGACAAACTACATGTTAGCGGGGCGTGGTGGTGCACGCCTTTAATCCTAGCACTTGGGAGGCAGAGGTAGGTGGATCTTTGTGAGTTCAAGGCCAGCTTGGTCTACAGAGTGAGTTCCAGGACAGCTGGGACTACAGGGAGACCCTGTCTCAAAAAGACAAAAAAACAAACAAACAAACAAACAAAAAAAACAAATTATATGTATTATAGTAGTTCTATAAGATTATAGTGGTAGGTGGGCTGGAGAGATGGATCAGCAGTTAGGAGCACTAAAGGACCCAGGTTCTGTTTCCAGTATCCATGTGGAAGCTAACAAGCCTGAAATTCTAGTTCTAGGGGATCTGATTCCTTCTTTGGGCCTTCACTGGCACTGCATACATGTGGTGCACTTACCTACAACCAGGCAAAATACCATACATAAAACATAAAAATAATAAAAGATTATAGTGGGAACATTATAATGGAAACAATTTCCCATCACCTGCTATTTTTGCCATATTTAAATGGATAAATACTGTTGTGTAACAACAACTGCCTCTGGGAGTACTGTAGTAACATTCTGTATCGGTTTATCGTCTAGGAACAACAGGCTATGCTGTATGGCTTAGGTATGGAGGAGGCTATACCATCCACATTTGTGTAAAGACATTCTATACTGTACACACAATAACAAAAGTCATTACTGGCACGTTTCTCAGCGCTGTCCCCTGTGGTGGCTGTGTTCTGGTCCTCCCTTTCTCCCTTCCCTTCTCCCCTACTTGGCCTTCCTTTTTGTTGGACACCTTTCTTTTCTTAAATTTTTTTTTTTTTTTTTGGTCTTTTCGAGACAGGGTCTCCCTGTAGTGGACAGCTTTCTTATTCACACGTCTATACAGTATACAAAAAGGAACCCGGTTCTGATTCTCAGGGGTTTTTCTGGGTTACTAATTTGTTGCAACTGATTTAAAGAGCCCCAGAATTCCTTCTCTTCTTCCTTCTCCTCTCTTAGTTCTGTCTTCTCTTGGGTCTTCACCAAACAAAAGGCATTGCCCCTGGGAATCTCCAGCCTCAGATGAAGAGAGTACAGTCATTTTCTTTGCAGTGCTCAAACCTCAAGGCACAGGCAAAGGGCTCTTGCATCATAAAAATAAAGTAACATTTTAACACCCAGTCCTTCCATGGGGCTGCTTCTGCTCAGCTTAGGGCTGGAGGAAGAAGAAAGTCTTATTCCCCTTGCTTTTTACCTTGATTCCCTGGCATACTTAGATTTCAATACTAAGAAAGGTGCACCAAGCAAACAGAACAAGAAATACAATTTGTGGGAAGTGAACCATTATCCTTGGAGTACTCTGCTGGCTCTAAGCAAAGACTGTTTGTTAAGACTCTCCAAGAATGATTCCCAGTTGTCTCAGCTCCCTGAAGCTCAAGAGAGAGAGAAACTTGTTAATCATATGCTAAATGCCTGCCCACCACTTAAAAGTTTCTTCCCCTTCACTGTTTCCTGAGTTCTTAGCCTCTTTTAAATAAACAAATTATAGAGACATTCATGTTTTTTGCCTTCCTAACTGTTTAGCTTTTTTCCTCAGCTGGGAAGCTGGTACAAAGGTTTTATTCAGAGGAGCAAACATCATCTAGATAAAGCTGCACTAAACATTACCTGAGAGGCTAGCATTAATGAGAGTGAATTAAAGTGCTATTGTTGTATCATTTGGGAGAGTGAAAGCCTACAGGTAAGAAACGCTTAAGTATCAACTACAGGAGGGGAACACTGAAGCTTCAATTAACCCTGGTAATTTCAGAGAACTCCAAGGGTGACCATCTGTGAGGTAAACAGCTTGGGCAACTTGCACATCTTGTTTTAATCTTTCTTTGCATGATTATAATTTCGGGGTATAAATAAGGTTATTAGCAAGAACAGAACAACAACAATAATTACAGTAAGTACTTGCAGAGCACTTTGATCACTCCATGATGTCAGTCATTCTGCAGCTTCAAAATGGGAGTCTCATGGTTGGAGTTTGCTCTCCAGGGCTGTTCTGAGAGGTGGCTGCACCATGCCTGACCTCACACAAAGGAGACTGTAGGACTCAGAAGTAAGGGAGTAACTTGGGGATTTCAGGAAAGTCATTCCTAAAACCATCTCAATCTAAAATATCTGAAAGAGTTCTTATTTTAATCACTCTGGGAGATTGTCCCAATACCTTTTGTTGGACCAGAGTAAAATTGGTTTTTCTGCCTGGCATGGTGCCATATGCCTTTAATCCCAGCACTCTGGAAGCAGAGGCAGGTGGATCTCTGTGAGTTCCAGGCCAACTGGGGCTACAGGGAGACCCTGGCTCAAAAAAAAAAAAAAAACAAACAAAAAAAAACAAACAAAAAACAAATGGTTTTCCCTCATCCAGCTGGCATTTTATGTATCTATGCTATGGTACCATTTTGAGGTATCGATCACTTTGGTGGGATGACAAATGGCATTAAGTCATATTTATGCTACATGTATTATCCATTATTATAAGTGTGATAAAAAGCTCACACAGGTAAGATAAATGGAACTCTGCCCATACTGACTGAAATCTCTGCTTTCCTATCCATTGTAGAGATTTATATTTCTAGGTATAGTTAGTGGCAGGATACACTTGTACCCATATGTATGACTTAGTCATGTTTGGACTGCCCTTATCAATAAAGCTGCTTTAACTGAGAGTGAAAGTTATAAATGGATATTAGATATAAACACTTTGAATAAATAATGACCAATGAATAAAATTGTCCACATGAATGTATTACCACAAATGTAAAAGAACATCAGATTTACAAAGGCAGAGGTAACAGCACTTTACAGCACTATGCAAATCTATTTTAAAGAACTTAACTGTCAGGCATGGTGGTTCATACCCATAATCTCAGCACTTAGAAGCTGAGGCAGAAAGATTTCAAGTTTGAGACCAGGCTGGTTTAGGATATACAATGAGAATTATAAACAATATACAGGAAAATAGAATCCTATGAGAATTACAGACAATATGTAGTAAAACAAAATCCCACAGAATTATAGACAATATAGAGTAAGACAGAATCCTATAGAATTATAGACAATATGGGACTGGAGAGATGGCCTAGTGGTTAAGAGCGCTGACTGCTCTTAAAGAGGACCTGGGTTCGATCCCCAGCACCCACATGGTGGCTGAGAACCATTTTTGACTCCAGTTCCAGGGGAATCCGACACCCTCTTCTGACCTCCGAGGCATTGCACAACACAGGTGCACAAACCTACATGCAGACAGTACATTCATACACATAAGAAATAAATAAAAAAAGAATTATAGACAATATATAGTAAAACAGAATCCCACAGAATTATAGACAATATATAGAAAAGCAATGTAGGGGCTGGAGAGATAGCTTAGCGGTTAAGAGCGCCGACTGCTCTTACAGAGGACCCGGGTTCAATCCCCAGCACCCACATGGCGGATGAGAACCTTCTGAAACTCCAATTCCAGGAGAACTCCAGTTCTAGGGGAATCCAAGACCCTCTTCTGACCTCCGCGGCATTGCACGACACGGGTGCACAAACTTGCATGCAGACAATACATTCATACACATACAGAAATAAATAAAATTAATTTAAAAAAAAAACTCAAATTATATGTTACGACAAAGCATAACTTACTTAGGATCATTTTTGTAAATTCCTTCCAGAAGGTATATACTATCCTAGAATAACAACAAAAACATGATTAAAATTCAAGTATTAAAGAAAAGCTTTTGTTTTTGAGAAAGGGTCTCCCTATAGCCCCTGCTGGCCTGGAACTCACTAAGTAGACCAGGGTGGCCTTGAACGCANACATCTGACAAAGCATTGATTTCCAGAATATATAAACTACTCAAAAAACAAAGAAGAAAGAAAACAAATGACCCACTCAATAGATGGAGCAAAGAGCTGAACAGAGACTTCACAAGTGAGGAATTAGAGATGGCTGAGAAACATCTTAAGAAGTGTTCAACATCATTAATCATTAAGGAAATGCAAATCAAAACCACTCTAAGATATCATCTTAATCCAATAAGACTGGCTAGGATCAAGAAAACAAATGACACCAAGTGCTGGAGAGATTGTAGGGAAAGAGAAACACTCATCCACTGCTAGTGGGAATGTAAACTCATACAGCCACTATGGAAAGCAGTGTGGAGAACCCTTGGAAGACCTGGAATGAACTTGCCACCCGACCCAGCCATACCACTCCTAGGCATGTACCCTCAAGACTCACCCCACCACAGAGATACATGCACAGCCATGTTTATTGCAGCTCTCTTCACAATAGCAAGGAGCTGGAACCAACCCAAATGCCCCTCAACTGACAAGTGGATAGAGAAAATGTGGTACATCTACACAATGGAGTTCTATGGAGTGGTAAAGAAAGATGACATCATGAGTTTTGCAGGTAAATGGCTGGAGCTAGAGGATGTCAAGCTGAGTGAAGTAACACAGTCCCAGAGAAACAAACGACAAGTGGTATCCCTCATCTGTGGATGCTAGTGCCAATTGCCTAATTGTGTGGCAAACTGAGTAACGTCAATGTGATTTGAAAACAACTGTGCTCTTATATTGTGAATCCCTTAAAATATAATAAATAAATTTAAAAGAAAGAAAGAAAGAAGAGAAAAAAGAAGAAAAGGTAGAGGCACCCTTTATCTAGATGCAGAAGTCTCTAGAGGATGCTGTATAAAGATTCAATATCCTCTACAGTCAAAAAACTGAAGATGTTTATGTACTAAAAGGTGTTTAAAAGAGGTTTGGAAAATAATTGTCATTTTTGAGAAGCATAAAATATGAAATAATAAATAAGTAAATAGCAAAGAGGGAAAAAAAAGAAACAATCAAAGGAGTGAAGAGAAAATCCAGAATGGGAGGAACACTTCACCAGTGACACACCTGACAAAGGTTTAATATACAAAATATACAAACTACTCAAAAAACAAAGGACCAAGGAAACAAATGACCCAGTTAAAAGATGGGCTAAAGATCTGAAGAGAGACTTCTCAAGAGAAGAAATAAAGATGGCTAAGAAACATCTTAAAAAGTGTTCAACATCATTAGTAATTAAGGAAATGCAACTTAAAACCACTTTAAGGTTTCATCTTACACTGGTAAGACTGGCTATGATCAGGAAAACAAATGATACCAAATGCTGGAGAGGTTGTGGGGAAAGGGAAACACTCATTCACTGCTGGTGGGATTGCAGACTTGTACAACCCCTATGGAAAGCAGTGTGGAGAACTCTTAAAAGAGTAAATGATCAACCTTCCAATATGGACTGAAGACTCATGTCTCTCCAAGAATCCTCCAACCCTTTAGTGCCAGATGGGGACTGCTAAGACATCCAGGGGTTTCAGTCTTTTCAGAGTATAGGCTGCCATTGTTGGACTACCCAGGCTGTACCACAGAGAACAGTACAGGAAGATCAAGACAGGACACAGTGTTTACTGGCCTCATTTAGTGACCAGGGGAAGGAAAAACCCCAGTGTGGAGTACAAGGGCAGAACTGATGGTGGTTTGGGCTTGCCAAGGAGGAGCCTTCAAACATGAGATCTTTCAGCCTAATAAAGAAAAAAAAAATCATAAGCTAAAGATGCTAAAACCTATGATATATGTGGCATGCAGATGTGCATATTTTGGAGTGATGCAAATTGGAAGGAATAACAACAACAACAAGACTGGGTCAAAGAACTGACTGAAACAGTGAACTTCTGCTTGAAACAGTAAACTTCTGCATGGAAAATTTTAAAAGAGACTGAGAAAAAGATGAAAAACATGTTTGGCAGAATGTATGAGCTCTGGTGGGGTGGGGGGGAAGGAAAGGGGCATGGGTCTAGATTTGATTGGAAATTTTGTATGAAATACACAAAGCTTCAGTAAAAATTGGCTTTGAAAAAAAAAAAGAGCTTAGCTAATTATATCCATTAAAAAAAAAAAAGAGTGAATGAACAACCATTTGACCAAGTCATACTACTCCTGGGTATATACCCAAAGGATTCATCCTATAGCAAAGAGATGTGCACAACCATGTTTAATGCTGCTGTTTTCATAATAGGGAAGAGCTAGAAGCAACCCAAGTTTCCCAGTGGATAATGAAAATGTGGTACATTTACACAATGGAGTTCTATGCAGTGGTAAAGAAAGACGACATCATGAAAGTTGCAGGTAAATGGATGAAACCAGAAGCTGTTATGCTAAGTAAAGTAAAACAGTCTTCTATGCAGTGGTAAAGAAAGACGACATCATGAAAGTTGCAGGTAAATGGATGAAACCAGAAGCTGTTATGCTAAGTAAAGTAAAACAGTCTTAGAAAAACAAACGATGTATTGTGTCCCTCATTTGTGGATCCTAGTACCAACCCTTATATGTAAGTCAGGGTGGGTAATTTGTTAGTAAAAATAATACCACATTGACTGATATTACTTTAAATATAGCTTGAAGTTTATGTCTCTATTTTCTTAAATTCTAAGATTTACGAGAAAATACATTAAAAGTATATTAAAACATACATCAACTTGCTATGTAAATTTAGGAATGTAAAGTTATATTTCTTTTTATCTGCATACAACTTTACTGTTAAAATATGAATCTCTAAACATGTTTTGGAATTAACCTATAGTTTATTTTCTGACTTTGTAATTTGGGTGTATGTGTGGTATGTATATATGCATATTTTAGAGTAATATAAAATTAAAGGTGTAGTGGCACACACCTTTAATCCTAGGGCTTGGGAGGCAGTGGCAGGTGAGTTCAAGGCCAGCCTGGTCTACATAGTAAGTTCCAGGCAAGCTAGGGCTACAGGGAGACCCTGTCTCAAAAAGACCAAAAAAAGGGAGGGCGGGGACTTGTTCAAAGAACTGACCAAAACAGTAAACTTCAGCATCAAAAAGTCAAAAAAGACTGAGAAAAAGATACAAGATAGGACATAACATGTATGGCAGAATGCATGAATTCTGGTGGGGAGTGGGGCATGGATTGGGGAATGGGTCTAAATTTGATTAAGAAATGTATGAAATGCACAAAAGCTCAATAAAAATTAAGAAAAGAAAAAGAAAAAAAGAGAAGTGGGATAAGTGCTGTGATAAACCCAGCCATGTGGTTTATTGAAACCACTTTGAAAGTGGTTTGCAGGAGGAATGTGGAAGAGTTTGTAGATGCTGGCTGGAGAAGCCCTAAACTCTTGTAGGCAGAGCTTAGTGGGCCATTCTGGTGGGAGTTTGGGAGACAAAAATGCTAACAGAAATGTGGACAGTAAGGAGTGTGCTCATAAAGTTTCAGAGGGGAACAGGACTCTACTGGGAACTGTGCTAGAGAACATTCATGTTATATTCTGGCAGAGTCTGGCTGCATTCTGCCAGTCCTGAAAATCTGAGTGAGGCTGAACTCAAAAGTAATAGACTAAGTTGTTTGGTGGAGGGACTTTCAAGATATCCAGGCTGTGGTAACTGCTCACTGAGAGAGCAGAAAGATACGGGGGCAGGTAGGTGAGGAAAGGAGTAAGAGCAAATTTAAAGTTGCAGAGGGGGTAGGTGCAGAGATAACAGCTATATCTGTTAAAGAGATCAGTGCACTGGGACAATTAGGCCTAGAGGATAACAACCTACCCAGTGAAGGTTCCCACTTGTAAAAATAAAAATACATTTGAAAGGAGAGAGAGAGAGTGAACTAAGAATATCATTTTGCTGGATAGCTTTAGTGTCAGCTTGACACACCTGGGCTGAAGGAGCCTCATATGGGGAACTGCCTCCATTGGACTGGCCTGTGGCCATGCCTGTGGAGCATTTTCTTGATTGCTGAGTGATGTGGGAGGGCCCAGCCCATTGTGGGTGGTGCCACCCCGGGCAGGTTTTTCTGTATTGTATAAGAAAGCAGGCTGAGCATGGGCCAGGGGAGCAAGCCAGTAAGCAGCATTCCTCTATGGCCTGTGCTTCAGCTCCTGCCTCCAGGTTCCTGCCCTGAGTTTTTACCTTGGGCTCCCTCAGTGATGAACTGTGACCTTGGAGATGTGAGCTGAATAAACCCTTTCCTCTCCAAGTGGTATTGGTCAGAGTGGTTTGTCACAGTGATTGAAAGCAAACTAGAATTACCAGAGAGTGGACTATTGCTGTGACAGACCTGACCCAGTTTTTTTTTTTTTAATTAATTTTATTTATTTCTGTATGTGTATGAATGTACTGTATGCATGCAAGTCTGTGCCCCTGTGTCCGCGGAGGTCAGAAGAGGGTGTCGGATTCCCCTGGAACTGGAGTTCTCCCGGAATTGAAATTTCAGACAGTTCTCAGCCGCCATGTGGGTGCTGGGGATCAAACCCGGGTCCTCTGCAAGAGCGGTCAGTGCTCTTAACTGCTAGGCCATCTCTCTAGCCCCCCAGTTGTTTTTTGGAGGATTGTGGAAGCATTTGGAACTCTAGACCAGAAAAGCTATTTAGTGCATAGAATTTGTTGTTGTGTAACTTGGAACAGTTATGCTGAAAGAGTTTTAGATGATGGAGGCCTGGCATGTGAAGCTTTAAAGGGAAGCAGAGAATATCAGGGATGTTAGTGTGATATTTCTGATTGAGAGTCTGGGGGTTCTGGATGGCTGGAGCTGAAGAATCAGCTATGATTAAGAAGAGACCAAAGCATGAAGTGAAACCTTTGCTTTACTGGGATAATTGATGCTGGTTAGCTGGGTCTGAAAAATCAGCTGTCAGTAAGAAGAGACCAGCTTCACTGTGGTGAAATCTTCTGGGAAGAATTTCCTCAGGGTCAGCATACAGAAGCTATGGTCCAGAGAGGGCCCGAGCCTCCATCTCAAGCTGGAAGCAGGACTTGGTAATGTGTAAATCTCCTATATGCTTCTGGTGTTGAAAGTACGAAGAGGTCACAGGGAGCAGCTGAGCCTTGGCACCCTGAGAGGCCAGGAAAGGCCATTGGTAAAGTGCAGCCTCAGTTGTAGTGAAGACCCCTAGGATTTCTGGGGTCATAAAGAGAATCTGAGGCTTTGCAGTGGGAGAGGTCAAAACAACCCATTGGTGAAGATGAAGCCTCAGTTTCAGTGGCGAGCCCAGCCTTTTGGAGATGGATTTGGAGTGATGCAAATTGGAAGAAATAACAAAAATACTGGGTCAAAGAACTGTCTGAAATGGTGAACTTCTGCTTGAAACAGTAAACTTCTGCATCGAAAATTTTAAAAGAGACTGAGAAAAAGATGAAAAACATATTTGGCAGAATGCATGAGCTCTGGTGGGAGGGGAGCAGGGAGGGGGCACGGGTCTAGATTTGATTGGAAATTTTGTATGAAATGCAGAAAGCTTCAATAAAAATTGGCTTTGAAAAAAAAAGAGACTATGAACTTTTAAGTTTCTGGATTTTTCAAGGGCTGTGGGGCTTTTAAGATTGTCTTTGTTGTGATATTGTTAACAACGTATCTTGGGCACAAGAAATGGAAAGCTTGTGGTTTAACATTGACAAGAGGTCATTTGTGCTGAATAGCTTTAGTGTCAATTTGACACACCTGGGCTGAAGGAGCCTCAACCGGAGAATTTCTCCTTCAGACTGGCCTGCAGCATGTATGTGAATTATGTGAAGTATTTTCTTGGTTTGAGTTATGTGGGAGGGCTCCGCCCAGTGTGGGAGGTATCATCCCTAGGCAGGTTGTGCTGTACTGTATAAGAAAGCAGGTTGAGTATGGGCCAGGGGAAGCAAGTCAGTAAGCAGCATAGTTCCATGGCCTATGCTCCAGCCCAGGTTCCTTCCCTGAGTTTCTACCCTCAGTGATGAACTGTGACCTGGGAGATGTAAACCAAATAAACCCTTTCCTCCCCAAGTTGGTATTGGTCAGAGTGTTTTGTCACAGAGATTGAAAGCAAACTAGAACAACCACTAAAGTGGTTCCCTACTCAAAACCAATCACCTCAGGTATTATTTTCCCAGGTTCATACACCAAGGTGCAGAGAACATTACACCTGTGGGAAAAGGGGGCCAGATTACATCTCAAGCTCACAGCGGAACAGGACAGCACTGTCCAGATAGTACAGGTTTTGCCATCATACAAAGTGCAAGCAATAGGGCCATGGAGGATTGTACTAAGGTTGTAGAAAACCATTGAGGTCAGGAAATATCTGGCAGGGTCAGATTCCTTACGAGGAAGTCCTGAGAGACCACTGCATGAAGCTAGGAAGGTGAAACCTAAGCTGTAAAGGAGACCCTAGGAAGTTGGAGATACTAGGACCATCAAACATCTGCTAAAGCTACAGGCACAGGTGGAATAAAAAGGTGCAAAAGAGCAAGAAAGCTGAACAGCACCAGCATTCATATCTCTCTGGCTTGTGACGGTGTTGCAAACTAACCATCTCTTCATGGCCCCACTGCCTTCCCTGACATGATGGACTGTACCCCTCAGACCAAGCTGTGTCTTGTCAGGAATTCTGTGACAGTGATGAAAAAAGTAAATAACATATATTTCTTTTATTCTGTCATTTGAGAGGACCTAGAAGCAACCATACCCTAGTAGTAACCAGCAGCACCCAGATCTTAGTTTCTAGCACCATTCTCTAATAAAAAGGAACAAAGTTCTTTAGGAAAATAGTTGGTCCTGAGAAAGGGAAGGAGGCTATAGGATAAGCTTAGTGCATCTTACAGTGACAGAAAGGAAGTGCTGAAAAACACAAAACAAGCCTGAAATGATGAGAGCATGCCAAAAGACCAGAAAGCAGGTGAAAGAGACCCAACACCTACAGCTACAACATCTGCGCAACAAAATACAACTGTTGTGAATTACAACCCAGACTACAAGATAAACAACTGTATCAATATTGATATAAATAACAATGAACAAGTAAGGGAGGAGAGAGCACTCTTTCATGTAAAAAGATTTCCAAGTAATTCTCATAGATACTAAGTCCTCGAGGATTCCTTATTCCTTATGTGTGGGCTGTGCATAGCACTTAAGAGAAAAAAGAATAACTCTGCAGAGGAGAAAGTTGATAAGCACTTCCTCTGCTAGGGGATCAGGCTGACGAAGTGGCAGGCTGTGTCGAGGACATATACTTGTGATAAGATATGGTAACAGTGATTCTCCCACCCCACATTTTTCCTCCTGAGCCCAGTAACCTCAGTCTAATTAGGAGAAAAATACCAGTAAAGTGAAGAGAAAAAAATAGTAAACCTAAGTTAAGTGACATTCCGGAGAATACTGATGAGTATTCCTCAAAACTGTCAAGGTCATCAAAAGCAAGGAAACGCAGAGCCGACAGAAGCCTAAAAACAGATGGTGTATTTTGAAAGTCGTATTAGTCAACTCAGATGACTGACAAAACATCCTTAATGGGGTGGCTTAAACAACAAAAATGTACTTTCTTACATGTCTGGAGGCTAGAAGTCCCAGACTAGGGTGTTGAACCATTTGGTTTTTGGTAAGGTCCCTTCCTGGTTTACAGATGGTTAACTTTACTCTGTGGAAAGGGACTGGGAGAAAGAGAAAGGGGAACAGAGAGAGAAGACAGGAGGGGAGAGGGAGAAGGGAAGGAAGGATAAGGACTGGGAAGAGGACGGAAACAGGGAAAGGGAAGATCGAAGAAGGAAGCAGAAGGGGAGAGGGCTAAGGACAGTAATTTGATTGGGGCTTTAACATACGAATTTTAAGGGGACACAAGGCAGTCCACAAGAAGAGCCATCTTGTCAGCAATTAAGAGCACTGCCTGCTCTTGTAAAGGACCTGGGTTCGAGTCCCAGTACCGATGTGGCAGATAATAAACTATCTGTAACCCCAGTTCCAAGGAATCTGAAACCTTCTTCTGATCTCCATGGGCAGTGTACAACACGGGCCCTCTTATATGCACTCATGCACATAAAATAAAAATATAAATATATAAAAAGGAAAAGCCATCTTGGAGCTATGAATAGGTTTGGCCTTAGTACAACATGGTAGAAATTCAAACTGAAGCAGGGCATGGTGGCACATGCCTTTAATCTAGCACTTGGGAGGAAGCAGCAGGTGGATTTCTGTGAGTTCAAGGCCAGCCTGGTCTACAGACTGTTTCTGTGAGTTTGAGGCCAGCCTGGTCTACAGACTGAGGCTACAGGGAGACCCTGTCTCAAAAAGACAAAAAAAAAAAAAAAAAAAAATAATCAGCTCAAGCCAATTATGACTAAGGAAAACAAGATAACAGGGAAGATGAGATGTCCCACAGATCAAGTTTCACTTGAACCAGTCCCACCTCTATGTTGTTCAGTTATTGAGCCAACGTAGTCCCATAATTATTTAAATCAGTCTGAGGTTTCTCTTCTTTATGACCAGAAACAGCAATTCTTTGCCCACCTTTTTAAATTTTTATTTATTTTATTTTTTATTTTTTTAGTTTAGTTTTGTTTTTGGTCTTTCTGAGACAGGGTCTGCCTGTAGCCCCAGCTGTCCTGGAACTCACTCTGTAGTCCAGGCTGGCCTTGAACTCACAAAGATCCACCTGCCTCTGCCTCCCGAGTGCTAGGATTAAAGGCGTGTGCCACCTCGCCCGGCTTATTTTGTTTTTTATTTTTATTTTTGGTGTTTTTGAGACAGAGTCTCCCTGTAGCCCCAAGTTCCTCCCTGGATCTTGCTATGTAGATTAGGCTGCTCTTGAGCTCACAGAGATCTGCCTACCTCTGCCTCCTGAGTGCTGGGATCAAAGGCATGTGACATATATCAAGCCAGCCTGTATATTTTTCTTTATGACTCATTATGTGGCTCAGGCTGCCCTTAAAGCCATCATCCTTTTGCTTCAACCTCCCAAAACATTGAGATTATATGTATATACCACCAAACCTCACTAGCATAGCAGTTCTTAATTTCCTTAGTTTCCAGTTTGGGGGTAAAACACTTAACTTTATGTGGTTTAAGGCTGTCTGACCAGGGAGCACAGAAAGCAAGGTGACTTAGGATGGTGGGACTGATGGAAAATATACCCAATAACCATAAAACAATCCCATACTGATTAGACAAAAAATTAATAATGAGGGCTGGGGATGGCTCAGTGGTGTGTATTACACAGCAGGCACAAGATCCTGAGTTCATTTCCTACCACTGCAAAACAAGGAAGTAGATAAACAACAAATGAATATACAATGGGGAAGGTAGTTGAGACATGATGTGGCTGCAGTGCAGGTTTAAAAGCAAGGGGTCTTTTTTTATTTTTGAGACAGTTTCTCTGTAGCCCCAGCTGTCCTGGAACGCGCTCTGTAGACCAGGTTGGCCTTGAACTCAAAAAGATCCGCCTGCCTCCCTCCCAAGTGCTAGGATTAAAGGCGTGGGCAAAAAAAAAAAAAAAAAAAAAGAAGCAAGGGGAAGAGAACCGACAGGAAGAACTGATTAGTAATCAGGCCTTCTAAATTTGCTAACTTGTGTCTCCTGGTAACAAAAACAGTTACGCTGTAACAATAAGAACACGATGCTTTCAGTGAGAGACTCTTACAATAGAGTTAAGACCACAAAGCCACAAACACCTATAAAATGAAACATTTGGCGCTGATCAAGGCAGAAACCCAGACTCCCATTCATCACCCACTCTGAAAGTCTGCTTATAGGGTCTCCCGCTGGGCAAAGCTCCTAAGAGAGGGTTTGTCAAACAAAGGTCCAATGATAATTTCTTTAAACTGGGTTTTTATGATGATAATAATCTAAAAGTGAAATCAACAGGAGCACATGTGTAACTGTTGCTTGCTTTCAGCGCCCCTGTTTGCATTTATGATCTTGTTGGCAACAAGCAGCACAGATGTAATATGTAAATGATGCATCTGAGTATACAACACACTGTAAAAAAGATTCTGCAGTGTTCTGAACAGAGAAAAGCAGTGAGGGAATTGAGCAGACACAGCACACCACAGCACAGATGGGCTGAACTCAAAAAGAACCTGTATGGTGATGGCCACTGCTTGTTTAGAATGAGAGCTGCAATCTAGCTTCTGTTAAAAACACCATCACCAACACCACCAACACAGCAGTCAGATTCCAATACTGTTGTTTGTGTTTTATTGGTTTTGTGGTAGCATTTGTACTTATTCTGATTTTATGGTTGAATAGATATTTTCTGCACAAAGAGCTTATATGGAGATTTGTGTTCACAAACAATATAGTAAACACAGTTTTAAGTCAACCCAGGAGTCTGAGAATTTTTTCTTTGATACAGTACCTTATTTATCAACACTGAGAAGTATTAGAAGTATTAGAAGATTCTGTTCCAGAGCATTCTATCTACTCTTACTTCTCCTTAATAGCAGAAATGCTCCAAGTTGGGCAGAACCACACCAAGGCTCCTTGGAAGGCAATTTCAGGTAGAGGTGAGGGGTCTGGACTGAGCTGAGTCTAGGGTCTGCCACTAGTGTCTTAGTTTGATAACTTCTGGCACCACGACTAATCATTTTAGTTTCCTCAATAAAATGTGATGATTATTTCAAAATATAGGGATCTTCCACAAGGTAATATATTTGTATAGAGCTGGGCTGACAGTAAGCGTCTGATGCTAGCCGATATTACCGTTGTTAGCATTAGTTTGGCTCTCCTTACAATTTCCATGGGGCTCCATAGATAGCACAGCATCAAGCTTTCCACTAAGAGGTTTCTTAACTTTAATCAGTCCCAAGTTCCCAGGGAGGTCAGAGATTAATTTATTAAGAAAGTAGGGTGGTAGAAGGAGTGCTAAACTGAGAACTGGATCAGCCTCAACTCTTAGTTCACTCACCAACTGTCCATGATTTTTTTTTTAAGACACTGTTTGCTTAAACCTAGAAATTCATGTGTAAAATGGAGGTGATTCTTTTAAAAATAGGGGAATCCGACACCTTCTTCTGACCTCCGCGGCATTGCACGACACGGGTGCACAGACCTGCATGCAGACAGTACATTCATACACATAAAAAATAAAAATTTTTAAAAAATTCAATTTTTACATGTGTGCGCATGTGTGTGTGGCTATATGCCATGTGTGCAGGTGGCCATAGAGGTCAGGAAAGGGCACTAGATCTCCTGGAGCTGGAGGTGTTTGTGAGGCACCCAATGTGGGTGCTAAGAGCCAAACAATAGTCTTCTAGAAGAGCAAGAAATACTCTTAACCGGTGTGCTCTCTCTCCAGCCCTCAAAACATGTTCTTCATGTTCTTTTTTTTTTTTAATTGTATTTGAGTAACTTAGACTCCTTTTTGTTTAATACTTTTTAAAATTTTATTTTATTTATTTTTGTATGTGCGTGAATGTACTGTCTGCATGTAGGTTTGTGCACCCATGTCGTGCAATGCTGTGGAGGTCAGAAGAGGGTGTTGGATTCCCCTGGAACTGGAGTTAAAGATGATTCTCAGCTGCCATGTGGGTACTGGGGATTGAACCTGGGTCCTCTGCAAGAGCAGATGGCACTCTTAACTGCTAGGCCATCTCTCCAGGCCCCATTTTTTTTTTTTAAGTTTTTTTTGTTTGTTTGTTTTTGTCTTGTTGAGACAGGGTTTCCCTATAGCTCCAGCTGGCCTGGAACTCACTCTGTAGACCAGGCTGGCCTTGAACTCACAAAGATCTGCCTGCCTCTGCCTCCCAAGTGCTAGGATTAAAGGTGAGTGCCACCTTGCCTGGCCTAACATGTAGTTCTTAAGCCACAAAGCTCATACAAAGAAAATGATAAACTGCATGAAGCTTTGAAAATAAAAAGTGAAATTATTGAATGAATTCTAGAACATATTTTCCTAATGTTTTTACTTATTTATTATTATTATTTGTGTGTATGTGTGTGTGTGCATATGTGTGCCGTGGCACATGTTGAGGTCAGAGGACAACTTGCAGGAGCTGGTTCTTTCCTTTTACCATTTGGGTTCCAGGGATTGAACTCAGATCAATCATCAGGCTTGGTGGCAAGTTCCTTTATCCACTGAGTCATTTAATACTGGCCCTCCAGAACATTTTTGTTTTATAATTTTATTTATTTATTTGGGGGGTATAGGTTGTTTTCTAAGGCAGGGTCTCACTATGCAGCCTCAGCTGGCCTGGAACTCACTATATAGACCAGGCTGGACTTGAACTCCCAGAGATTTGCCTGCTTCTGCCTCCTGAATGCTGGAATCAAAGGCGTGAGCCACCATGCCTGGCTCCAGACCATTTTAAATTTAGTTTATTTTATTTTTAAAAATATCTTACTTGGGGCTGGAGAGATGGCTCAGTGGTTAAGAGTACTGACTGTTCTTGCAGAGGACCTGGGTTAATTCCCAGCACTCACATGGCAGCTAAGAACTGTCTTAGGCCAGGCGTGGTGGTGCACACCTTTAATTCCAGCATTCAGGAGGCAGAAGCAGGAGATCTTTGTGAGTTCAAGACCAGCCTGGTCTACATAGCAAACTTCAGGCCAGCTGGGACTAAAGGGAGATCCTGTCTCAAAAAAAAGAATCTTACTCATTTAATTTTATTTGCAGGGGTGTACTGTCTACATGCATGTGAGTGGACCCATTTCATGCAATACCCACAGAGGTCAGAAGAGGGAGTCAGATCCCTTAGAACTGGTGTTAGCTGCCACGTGGGTATTGGGAATAGAACCTGGGTCCTCTGCAACTTCTGAGCCATCTCTCCAGCCCCTCCAGAATATATAGATATTTTCAAGACAGGGTCCCCCTGTAGCTCCAGCTGTCACTATGCAGACCAGGCTGGCCTTGAACTCACAGAGAACCCCCTGCCTCTGCCTCCCGAGTTCTGGGATTAAAGGCCACCACACCCAGCTCCTCCAGAATATTTTTTCAAGATACCTCTTAAAGCTTGATGAGAAAAAAGAAACACAATAAAAATTAATGAATAAGGGTTGGAGAGATGGCCTAGTGGTTAAGAGCACCGACTACTCTTGCAGAGGACCTGGGTTCGATCCCCAGCACCCACATGGTGGCTGAGAACCGTTTTTAACTCCAGTTCCAGGGGAATCTGACACCCTCTTCTGACCTCTGTGGCATTGCATGACATGGGTGCTCAAACCTACATGCAGATAGTACATTCATACACATAAAAAATAAATTAAATTAAAAAATATTAAAAATTAATGAATAATAAATCCCTACCGCCTACTGCAAGCAATTAGATGTTGAGATGGTCAACTAGGAAAAGTCAAACTGGTGGTAACACTGGGTATCCTGCTGCAACAGTACAGGCAGGAAATAAAAAGAGTGCCAACCACCTTGTCTTCCATTTCACCCCTAATGAATGGCAGGGGGTAAAGATCAAATGGGTCTAGCATAGATGAGAAAATGGTAAAGATACCTTATTTTATAGACTTCTAAAGCCAGAGGTGGGAGAGAAGGAGATAGAGTTGACTAGTACAAAAGAGGAAGTATCTCAGTCCCTGTCCCTTAGGGAGTCTGAAGGAAGGCCTTGGGCTGGGATTCCAGTGGTGGACATGACATGGCTGTGATCTCCCACCCCACTGGCTGGGCACTGGCTCTCGAATGGGGAGAGCAGCTTCTTAAAGAAACCTTCCAGGCAAAGCTTTACAGTGACATTTTCTTAGTCTGAAAGTCACGCTTAGAATTGCCACCTGCAACCAGAGAAGAACATAAGTATTTGCTACTTGACATGTGATAAACCTTATCCCAAGAGAGCATATAAGCTAAAATAACAATAATAAAAATAACCCCAGCTGGGCATGGTGACACTCGGCTTTAATCCCAGTACTTGGGAGGCATAAGTAGGCAGATCTTTGTAAGACTGAGGCCATCCTGGTCTACTACATAATGAGTTCCAGGCTAGCTGGGGCTACAGGGAGATCCTGGCTCAACCCCCTCCAAACTAAGTTAAATTAAATTTAAAAAGTCAATACAATGAGCATGTGTCCGGTGTAGCACCAGGCCCCAGAGCCTGCCAGGTGCCCACACCGCATCTGGGTGGCTCAGGCTTCTGTACCCACTTAAAAAAAAGGGGGGGGGGCTGGAGAGATGGTTCAGTGGTTAAGAGCCCTGACTGCTCTTGCAGAGGACCCAGGTTCAATTCCCAGCCACCCACATGGTGGCTAAGAACCAACCATCTTTAACTCCAGTTCCAGAGGAATCCGACGCCCTCTTCTGACCTCTGCGGCATTGCATGACATGGCTGCACCAACCTACATGCAGATAGTACATTCATACACACAAAAAATAATAAATAAATTTTAAAAATTATTTAAAACATAAAAAAAATCAATATATTTAAGAATTCTGACTGGGGCTCCATACCTCAGTTGGTAGCTGAGCAAGCACAGGCAAGCCTTGATTCCTAGTACTGCAATCAGACAAAAAAAGTTTAGAAAAGTCCATCAATAATAATGCCAACTGCTTATAGACAATTGAGGCTATTAATTATATATATTAAAAATATTTTATTATTTTTAAATTTTATGTGTATGAGTGTAAAGCTTGCATACATGTAAGTGCATCCATCTCATCCAATACCCAAAACGGTCAGAAGAGGACATCAGACCCCCTGGTACTGGAGTTACAGATGGCTGTTAGCTAGCCTATGGGTGCTGGGAACAGAACCTGGGTCCTCTACAAGGATATCCAAACCAATGCTGCTAACTGTGGAACCATCTCTCCAGCTCCCTATTAATTATATTCTAATCTCCAAGGACTACATTTTGTCTAAAAGCCTTGGTAATCTCCAGCCTATGAACAGTCTTTTTTTGGGGGGGGGTGTTTTTTTAATTTTTATTTATTTTTTATGTGTATGAATGTACTGTTCGCATGTAGGTTTGTGCACCCATGTCGTGCAATTCCTCGGAGGTCAGAAGAGGGTGTCGGATTCCCCTGGAACTGGAGTTCTCCTGGAATTGGAGTTACAGATGGTTCTCAGTCGCCATGTGGGTGCTGGGATCGAACCCGGGTCCTCTGCAAGAGCAGTCGGCACTCTTAACCACTAGGCCATCTCTCCAGTCCCCCCTTTTTTGGTGTTTTTGAGACAAAGTCTCCCTTGTAGCCCCAGCAGGCCTGGAACTTGCTCTGTAGACCAGGCTGGCCTTGAACTCACAGAGCTCTGCCTGTCTTATTCCTAAAAGCATTTGTAAGACATTTGTTAAGAGCACAGAAGCACATCTTCTCTCTTTCCTTTTTGAGGCAAGGTTTCCTACCTCAGTCTGGTCTTGAATTCTATGTTGGATTATTATCCTCCTGCCTCTACCCCCTGAGTACTGCCACCATGTCCTGTTTTAAGTGGTGCTGGGGATGGGACCCAGGACCTTATGCATGCTAGGTGAGCATCTACCAATGGAACTACAGCCCCAGCCCAAGAAGCACAGTCTCCATAGGAACATTTTAAGTGGTAATTAAGATACCCAGCTGGTTCACACATGCTTTTGAAATCCATAATGTGGATGAAAAGAAATGTGTTTGTTTATTTCAAATGGTCTTAGAAAGCTGGCAAATTCCATTTTCCCAAATAGCTGAAACACTGCCAATCCATAATGCTTGAGGCAACTTGAATCTTATTTAATGCAAAAACACTGATTAAATGATGATTCTTTTAAAACAACAATAACAACAAAATATAAAACCTGTTAGCCATCTCCCTGCTGCCTGACAACATAATGGGTGTGCAGAAGGTAATGTTTAAGTAAAACTGGATCTGTGCTCAAAATAAGTGTCCCCCGGAATAAGTCATCTGAAGAGATCACTGTTTACTGCAATAGGAAACTGTTTTGAAGTTCCGTGTGCAGAGGCTCTCCTCTGAGCAGGGCCTTCCTGCTTTTCACATTCTCAGTGCTGGAAGCTCTTTGCTCCAGGATAATATCCTTTGTGTTGAGTCCATTGCTGTTCTTGTTAGTACAAATGTATAAATTCCCAAAGTAAACAGCTTAGAAGAACAGATTCATTAATATAAAAGTTTCTGGGGGCTGGAGAGATGGCTCAGCAGTTAATGGCACTGACTCACTGCTCTTGCAGAGGACCTGGGTTCGATTCCTAGCACCCACGTGGTGGCTAAGAACTGTCTTTAACTCCAGTTTCAGGGGAATCTGACATTCTCTTCTGACTTCTGAAGCATTGCCTGAACAGTACACTCATACACATAAAGTAATAAAAAAAAAAAGAAGAAAAAAAATTTCATTGTTTAAAAAAATTTTTTTTAAAGATAAAAGTTTCTGGTATGTTCTGTTTCCTTAAGCAGGCTTCAACAGTCATAGCTTATAAATGGAGTTCATGGTACATACTGCAACACCACAGACATGCTGGGTATGCTCTGCTCAAATAAGCTGAACTATCTGGAAATATGAACTGAGTGCTTTTTTTTTGGGGGGGGTCTTTTTGAGACAGGGTCTCCCTGTAGCTCCAGCTGTCCCAGAACTCACTATGTGGACCAAGCTGGCCTCGAACTCACAGAGATCCATCTGCCTCTGCCTCCCAAAGACTGGGATTAAAGGCGTGCACCATCATGCCAGGCCTGACTGCTACTTTTTTTTAATTTTTTTTTTTTATGTGTATGAATGTACTGTCTGCATGTAGGTTTGTGCACCTGTGTCGTGCAATGCCACGGAGGTTAGAAGAGGGTGTCGGATTCCCCTGGAACTGGAGTTAAAGATGGTTCTCAGAGGCCATATGGGTGCTGGGGATCAAACACAAGTCCTCTGCAAGAGCAGTCGGCGCTCTCAACGCTAGACCATCTCTCCAGCCCCTGAGTGCTACTTTTTTGTTTGTTTGTTTGTTTTTGTTTTTTCGAGACAGGGTCTCCCTGTAGTCCCAGACAGGGTCTCCCTGTAGACCCAGCTGTTCTGGAAGTCACTCTGTAGACCAGGCTGGCCTTGAACTCACAAAGGTCCACCTGCCTCTGCCTCCCAAGTGCTAGGATTAAAGGCGTGCGCCACCACGCCCAACATGAGTGCTACTTTTGGGGTTCTTATCCTCAGCCTTTAACCACTGCGCTATCCCCACAGCCCGAGTGCTACTTTTAAAAAGTAGAAACAGTAGGCTGGGTTAGACCCCTCTACAAATGCAACCAAAAGACAGCATAAAACACCCAGGGTATGAGCAGCTCAAACTGTGCAAGGCTAGCAGAAGAAAGCTATGTCACTTCACCCAAGGACATAGATGGCAATTTTAAGAAAGGACAACAGTATGTGGGTTTCTGGAGCTGAATATTCATGAGTATAAAAAAAAAAGTAAATTCTCTCCAAAAATCATCTAAAAAATTAAAGTAATTCCAGTTGAAATTCCAAAAATTTTGGGGGGAGGATTTTTGAACAAGTAATTTAAGGATTCATTTGGTAGAGTGAGGAAGTGCCAGGAGAACGCCAGAGGAAAGGAGTGGTACGGTTGGGGTGCGGCTGCAGGGTAGAACAATGGTGGGTGCTGGCCCCACCAGACCTTGTAGCACACTATAAAACAAGTGAACCCTGGCCATGTCTCTAAGGCCAGGATGGAGCCACAGCAAATGGAACAAATTACGAAACCAGAAACTGGTGAAAATACATATAAAGAAGTCCATTTGTAATAGCTAGCATTTTGAATCAGTGAATTAGATAGAGATGGCCTATTCAAAGAAGTACATTAAGAAAATAGGCTACCATTTGGGGAAAATGCTAGCTCTCCACTTCACATCTAACATCAAAACTCCTGATAAATTATACTTTTAAACATTAAAAAAATGTATCTTGGGCCAGTGAGATGACTCAGTTGGTAGGGAGGGGCATCAAGCCTGATGACCTGAGCTCCATCCCAGATCCACATGTTGGAAGGAGAGACCTGACTCCTGCAAGTTGTCCTCTGACCTTCGTACACTACTCACCAGGGTACGTGGGTATGCCCACCTTCCAAATAAATAAACAAATATAATTTAAATTTCTAAGCCTATGTCATAGTAGGCTTAGAAAATGATAAATATTTCTAAAAATTAGGAAGTTTCTTTTAAATATGAAATATAAACTACAAGAAGAGGAAAGGCAAATAGACTGTTAACATAAAAAATGCACAATGAGGGAGATGGCTCAGTAACAATAGAACTTGCTCTGTAAGAATGAAGACTTGAAGCCGGGCGTAGTGGTGCATGCCTTTAATCCTAGCACTTGGGAGGCAGAGGCAGGCGGATCTTTGTGAGTTCAAGGCCAGCCTGGTCTACAGAGTGAGTTCCAGGACAGCTGGGGCTACAGGGAGACACTGTTTTGAAAAGACCCCCCCCCAAAAAAAGAATGAAGACTTGAGTTTAAATTCCATGTAAAAAGCCAAATTCCATGTATATAAGCTAGGTGTGGTGGTGCATACCTTTAACCCTAGCATTCTGGAGGCAGAGGCAAGCAGATCTCTGTGAGTTCAAGGCCAGTATGGTCTACATAGTGAATTTAGTGAGTTCCAGGCAGGCTGGGGCTATAGGGAGACCCTGTTTGTTTGGTTTTTTTGTTTGTTTTTGTTTTTTTTAAAGCCAGGCATGGCTGTGCATACCTGTACTTAGCATTGTGGGGCAGAGACAAGCAGATCCCATAGCTTACTGGCCCAACAGCCTTGATGAAGCATTGAGCTTCTAGATCAGTAAGAGACCCTGTCTTTTTTTAAAATTTTTTTTAAATTTATTATTTTTTATGTGTATGAATGTACTGTCTGCATGTAGGTTGGTGCACCTGTGTCATGCAATGCCACAGAGGTCAGAAGAGGGTGTCGGATTCCCCTGGAACTGGAGTAAAGATGGTCCTTAGCTGCCATGTGGGTGCTGGGAATTGAACCAGGGTCCTCTGCAAGAGCTGTCGGTGCTCTTAACCACTGAGCTTTCTCTCCAGCCCCGAGACCCTTTCTTAAAGCAGTAAGGGGGATAGCAATAGAAGAAGACATCTGGTAGAGTATGTGAATGGAAGAGGAGTCATAAGCTTCATTAAGGAAGCCATAGAATCATAAATCCCCTGAAATGGCTAACTGGCTCTAAATTGGCAGTCTGGCCTTCCTGAAGCCTTATCAATAGGTCACTCCCAGGTTCCAGGCAAACTGTTTGTGGAGCTGACCTGTCTTCCTAGGACCTTGAGATACCGGCTTACCAAACTTCAGCAACCCTGAGCTAAGTTCGGTGAATAAAATCTTCCAACTCTCTTCATTAGGTTGCAGATGCTCCTTTTGCATGATGGAACATCTGTCCCATACTGTATACTTCTGATAAAGTGCACATTCTTTGCCTGTTGCAGGTCTGGCTCTGGTTCTTATTTCTCAACTTTAAATTCCTTCCTTTTCCCTCTCCAAAAATCTAACAATGTCCTCCTCTGGCCTCCACATATGCAAATGCAGGTATATGCACCTGCACACTCACATGTGTGCACCACACACACACACACACACATGCACGCACACGCGCGCACACACACTGCATGAAAAGAGATGATGGAAACATTGTAAAAGATGGTGGAAATGGTTGCAAAATATTAGGATGTTTTATGAACAATACATAAGGACTGATTAGAAAACAAGAAGAAATGACCTCAGTAGAAAATGTGCTAAGGTTGCCAGGTGTGGTAGTGCATGCCTTTAATCCCAGCCCTTGGGAGGCAGAGGCAGGCGGATTTCTGTGAGTTCAAGGCCAGCCTGGTCTACAGAGCAAGCTCTAGGCCAGCTGGGGCTAAAGGGAAACACTGTCTCAAAAATACCAAAAACAAAAGTGCTAATGTCATGAACAGCTACTCACAAAATAAATGCAAGTAGCCACGTGTTTATCACATGAATCACAGGTCTTTCCTAGATTCTTTCACCTCTTTCCCAAGGCTGGGTCCCTTTGCTGGTTACAAAAGGGTTGCAACAGTTCCATCCACCATACTGGCATGGCAACCCCCAAGAGGAAGAAAAGGACCAGCTCTTTCTTTAGTCTCTTTTGAGGCATAAGGAAACTTTCTCGCAAGCTCTCAGCAGACCTGCTCTCAGATTTCACTAGAACTGGGTTATGGGAAGATCCAGTTTGAATTAGGGGCTAGTTCTCAGCTGGCACCCCTCAGGGTACCATGTGGGAGTCATGGGATTTCTCTGACCCCGCTCTAAGAAGGAGCAAGAAATGTGGCCTAGGCACATGATGCTAGGCGGAGCAGCAGTATACTGTGATAAGTAACTGGGAGTCTGTGATTGGCTCTGGGAGCTGACATCATTTTGCTTATAAAAGTGAGTTGCAGCTGGCAATAAAGCAATCCATTACCATCATTACACACAATTCCTGGCCATTATTTCTGCGCGCATACAGGCCAAAGCAGGCCTGAATTTTGAGAGTTGTGGCCAGTGGGTTGGATGGCAGTCTGTCAGACCACCAACCTGGTAAACTGGTGTGGGGCTAGATGGAGACCTATCAGGTCACCAGCTGTGAAGTGAATTGTGAGTGGGTGTAGGCTGAACATAGGCCATCAGCCATCAGCCTGAAATTCCTGTCCAGAGACCAGCAGTCTTTGGGCAGGTAGGAGAGCCAGGCTAAGGACCTGAGTTGGAAGTACCTCTCAGGTCAGGTTACAAAAGTAACCAACTGACCTCTGCCCCAAGGGGTCAGTTCCCTACAGTGGCCACAGGTGGGCACTGTGCTCCCCTTCCCTTAGCAGGATTGTGCTGTACCTGCTTGTAGCAAGAGAAGCTCCCACACTGGTCACAAACCATTCCCAAACCAACCTCTGATGAGAGAATGGGTTGTTTCGATCACATTAGACTATAGGTTCTCAGTATGATCCATGAGTCCCTAGGGATCCCCATGTCCCAATCAAGGGTCTTCAGAAATCACTACATACTCAAAGGTGGGAAAAGCTAATTAACTTAGACATCTCTTTAATGAAGCCACAAAAAATGTCTTCATGGAGCACCATTTTCTCTTTGGCATTTTCTCAAAAATAAAGTATGCCCTTCAGGAAAACAATATACACCAGGAATTATCTTTGATAAAACTGAAGCTTTTGGGCAAAAACTTAGATTCTAGTAAATCTGTGTCCACCACTGTGAGCTTAACAGCTTGCTAATACATATACACTGTTGTGATGAGAGTAAGATATTTTTTTAATTTTATTTATTTTTTTAATTTTTTATTTATTTTTCTCTATGTGTATGAATGTACTGTCTGCATGTATGTGTGTGCACCCGTGTCGTGCAATGCCGCAGAGGTCAGAAGAGGGCGTCGGATTCCCCTGGAACTGGAGTTCTCCTAGAATTGGAATTTCAGACCGTTCTCAGCTACCATGTGGGTGCTGGGGATTGAACCCAGGTCCTCTGCAAGAGCAGTCAGCAGTCAGCGCTCTTAACCACTAGGCCATGAGAGTAAGATATTTTTGATATCGTATAATGAAATGTTTTAACATTTGGAAAATCTATAAAATTGCTGAACTAACATTTCTATAAACTAACACTAAGACATGGTATTAAATGGAGGGTAAAATATTCATTCCAACTACAAGACATTACAATGGATGCCTGTTTGTTTTGAGACAGGGTCTGTGCTAGATAGCTTTAGTTGCCAACTTGACACCTGGGTAGAGGGAGCCTCAATTGGAGAGCTGTCACCATTGGACTGGCCTATGGCCATGTCCATGAGACATTTTCTTGATTATTGAGTATTGTAGGAGGGCCCAGTCCACTGTGGGTGGTGCCACCACTAGGCAGGTAGTCTAGATTTTATAAGAAAGCAGGCTGAGCATGGGTCAGGAGAGCAAGCCAGTAAGCAGCATTCCTTCCATGGTCTGCTTCAGCTCCTGCTTCCAGGTTCCTGTCCTGAGTTCCTAAACTGGGTTCCCTCAGTGCTGAACAGTGACCTGGGAGGTGTGAACCAAATAAACCCTTTCCCCCCAATTTGGTATTGGTCAGAGTCACAGTAATGAACTAGAACAGGGTCTTTATCAAACTCCAGATATTCTTGCCTCTGCCTCCTAAGTGCCTATATGAACTCTTTTTTTTTTTTTCCTCTTTCTTAAGACAGGGTCTCCCTATAGCCCCAGCTGGCCTGGAACTCACTCTGTAGACTAGGCTGGCCTTGAACTCACAGTGATCCGCCTGCCTCTGCCTCCAGAGTGCTAGGATTAATGGCATGCGCCACCACACCTGGCTTAAAGACGGTTCTTAGCCGCCACGTGGGTGCTGGGAATCGAACCCAGGTCCTCTGAAAGAGCAATCAGTGCTCTTAACCACTGAGTCGAGCCATCTCTCCAGCCCATGAACTCTTTTTTTCAAACAGTCTTACTATGTAGCCCTGGCTGGTCTAGAACTCACAGAGATCTTCTGTCTGCCTCCTGAGTGCTGGGATTAAAGGTGTATGTCACCACAAACAGCCTATATGAGCATTTTTAAGAGAAAATAAAATGTGATGGAAAATACCATTTTTAGAACTAAGTATCTTACGCATTGATTTTTGTGGGGGGCTCTTTTTGAGACAGGGTCTCCCTGTAGCCCCAGCTGTTCTGGAACTCACTCTGTGGACCAGGCTGGACTTGAACTCACAGAGATCCGCCTGCCTCTGCCTCCCAAGTGCTAGGATTAAAGGCGTGTGCCACCACGCCCAGCTAGAAATATATTTTTTTGTGGGAGATGGAAAGATGGCTCAGTGGTTAAGAGCACTGACTGTTCTTGCAGAGGACCTGGGTTCAATTCCCAGCACCCACATGGCAGCTAACAACTGTCCATAACTCCAGTTCCAGGGGAATCTGACAGCTTCTTATGACTCCATGGGCACTGCATGACATGGGTGCACTTATACACATATAGGCAATATATCATATACAAAAATAAAATAAAATAATTAAAAAAAATAATCAGCTGGGCTTGGTGGTGCATGCCTTTAATTTTAGCACTTGGGAGGCAGAGGCAGGCAGATCTTTGTGTGCTCAAGGCCAGCCTGGTCTACAGAGTGAATTCCAGGACAGTTGGGGCTACAGGGAGACCCTGTCTAGAAAAGACAAAAAAAAAAAAAATCAGAATATATTAAGAATTTGTTACAGCACTCTTTGTACATAAGCTGAAAAAGTAGTTATTTTTTAGAGTACTGGCTAAATTACTCTACGTATATCCACAGAAAGGAAATACAAGTAGCCATATGAAATGTTGCTAAAATCCTAAATTTATTAATTGGCAAAATTTTTCTGATTTAGTAGGTGGGTATGTTAGAGGGCTTTAGTGTCAACTTGACACATATGGGTTGAGGGAGCCTCAATTGGGGAATTTCCTCCATTGGACAGTCCAATGGAGGAAATTCTGTGGGGGCATCTTCTTGGTTGTTGAGTGATGTGGGAGGTCCCAGACCACTGTAGGCAGTGTCATCCCTGGGCAGGTTGTACTACACTGTAGAAGAAAGCAGGCTGAGCATGGGCCAGGGGAGCAAGCCAGTAAGTAGCGCTCCGCCATGGCCTGTGCTTCAGCTCCTGTCTCCAGATTGCCCCCGTGAGTTCCTACCTTGGCCTCCCTAAGTGACGAACTTTGACCTGGGAGGTGTGAGCCAAATAAAACCTTTACTCCCCAACTTAGTATGGTCAGAGTGTTTTGTTAGAGCAATTGAAAAGAAACTAGAACAGCAGAGGGGAAAAAAAGGTAAGGTACAGAATCTTTTTTTTTTTTTTTTTTAGTCTTTTTGAGACAGGATCTCCCTGTCTAGGCCCAAGCTGGCCTAGAACTCACTCTGTAGACCAGTCTGGCCTTGAACTCACAGAGATCCACCTGCCTCTGCTTCCCAAGTGCTAGGATTAAAGGCCTGCGCCACCACGCCCGGCCCTGAAGTCTTCCTTTCTAAAGTTGGCATAGGAGCTGGAGAGATGGCTCAGCAGTTAAGTGCACTGGCTGCTCTTGCAGAGGACCCAGGTTTGGTTCCCAACTCCCACATGGTGGCTAACGACCATCCCTAACTCCAGTTCCAGAAGATCTGACACCTTCTTCTGATCTCTGTGGGCAATGAGCAACATGGGTGCACTTATATACATGCAGGCAATACACTCATACACATAAAATAAAATTTTTATTTTATTTTATTTATTTATTTTATGTGTATGAACGTACTGTCTGCATGTAGGTTTGTGCACCTGTGTCATGCAATGCTGCGGAGGTAAGAAGAGGGTGTTGGATTCCCCTGGAACTGGAGTTCTCCTGGAATTGGAGTTACGGACGGTTCTCAGCCGCCATGTGGGTGCTGGGGATCGAACCCAGGTCCTCTGCAAGAGCAGTCGGCACTCTTAACCGCTAGGCCATCTCTCCAACCCCTAAAATATATTTTAAAGTTGGCATATATGAGCCAGTGTGGTAGTGCACACCTTTGATCCCAGCACTTGAGAGGCAGAGGCAGGTGGATTCTCTGTGAGATCAAGGTCATCCTGATCTATATAGTAAGTTCCAGACTAGCCGGTACTACAGGAAAATCCTGTCTCAAAAAAAAAAACCAAAAATTGGTATATATGTACCAAGAAATACAGTCATGCATAGAAAATGTCTGGGAAAATTATTGCTAATTGAAGATCTCACAAGTATTCTTAAACACATCTTAAAATGTTCTTTCCTACTTTTTAGGATAGGTAGTTGTTTTTTTGGTAAAAAAATTCCACGGGATGTTAGAAAAAGCATAGTTTTTATCTTACAAACTATTAAAACTTAATTACATTTCAAAAAATGTTCTTTCTTGTTTGGGATTTTTTGAGACAGGGTCTCAGGTCTCAGGCTGGCCTCATGATTGCTATGGTGCCTGGCCTGGTGGTGCATGCCTTTAATCCCAGCACTTGGGAGGCAGACGCAGGCGGATCTCTGTGAGTTCAAGGCCAGCCTAGTCTACAGAGTGAGCTCCAGGCCAGCTGGGGCTACAAGGGGACCCTGTCTCAAAAATAAACCCCCCAAAAAGATTGCTACCTTAGCAAAGGCTGGCTTCAAAGGTCTATCTTCCTGCTTCCACCTAGCTAGTGCTGTTTCTTCCTCTTTTTTCTTTTAAAGTAAACTCAAAGCACCTTTATACTTTTTAAAACTAGTAAGTATACAAGCTCTATAAAATATTCATGTCTAGGCTCCATGCAGACAGAGGTAGAAGAAGCCAGCCTGGGCGCCAGGTGGAACTCACACTAGAAAGGTTTCAAAAAGCTTTTCTGGTGGTCTCTCATTTGCATGGAGGAAAAGATAATATTGAATTTTGAGAACGTGGGTGTCAGGGCCCAAACAGAATACCAGACTCTAGTTCCAAATTTCCTATGGCCAAAGAAGTTCAGAAAAGGGTTGCTGAAAGACCAGATAAGGCAAAGCACTTGAATGCTGATGAAGGGGGAAGAAGGGGCAAGAACCTGGAGGCCGAAAGAAAGGTTCAAAGAAAGAGAGCGGGAGAAAACAGAGGAACGACCGCACTAGGATGCCAAATTCCATTCACCCAGAAACTTATTATTCATCAACTATGGAAGGCACTTACTACCTTGCTTTTTGGTTTTCCTTCAAAGTCATTTTTAATTATACATATACATGGATAGTGTGATCATTATACACAGCTGCACACACAAATACATATACACACAGAATAGGTAATGACCAAATAATGGTAATTAGCATGTCATTGTGTTGGGAACCCTCTCTTCTAGCTCTTTATATCATATATAATAAATCGCTGTAAGCTACAGCCATTGTATTGTGTTGCCAAGGGGCAGTTTACTCTGCTTTTGTACCATGTATTTATATAGAACACCTTCCTCTCCCTGCATCCATCTTCCTCCTCCCTTCCGACCCTCCAGTGACCACGACCCTCCTCTACTTCTGCACTGCCATTTGGCATTATTGATGCTTTCTCTCTCCATTTAGTAACTAAGGTTCTGATACACCATGATCTTTTCATTTATAGTACTTGTTAATCATCAGACAGCAAACACAGATGGTCCCAGTCAGGTCTGTCCAGCCTAGCCATGGAGCTAAAGCCAGACCCTTGGAAAACTCATGCACCCTCTGCTGACCCTCTTCAAAGGTACAATTTTCCAAACAGGGATTCAACTTTTGAGTTTTACTAAGGGATTTAGGAACTGGTTCCTGGAACCACTACCTGAAAGAGACAATTCCTGAAAAACAACAGTGACTTCCTTTTTCACACCAAAACAAAACAAAACAAAACAAAACCATTAAAATGAAAGTACTTCAAGAAAATATTCTACCAAGAGAATTGTGGGACTTTGCATACTAACTTAAAATAATAAAATAATAATAATAAATCATTATAGGAAGCCATGTATGGTATCTAATTCCAGAATTTCAGAGGCTGAGGCAGAAGTATCCCAAGTTCCAGGCAAGTTAAGGCTAACAAAGAGCTTGAGACTCTGTCTCAAAAATTGTAAAATGGGTGAGGGAGGAGGCAAGATGGCTCAGAAGATAAAGGTATTTGGGGTACAAGCCAGACAATCTGAGTTCCAACTCACGCTAGTGCCTGGGAGGCATAGGCAGAAAGGTCACTGCAAGTTCAAGGCCAACCTGCTCTACCTAAGTGTGTTCCAGGCTAGTCAGTGCTATATAAGCAAGATCCTGAGTAAAACAAAACCAAACAAAAATCCAACCAACCAGCCAAATAGGACATCGTAATAGAAATCTGCTGAACACCAAAATGGGTAGCTTCAGAATCCCAATAGGGGCCTGTCTCTGCCCACAGAAGGCAGCTCCCGCCAGGCTCCATAGTTTCTGCATTGCCCAGTGCCTAGGAGTCAAGAAGCATGAAACTAGGGTAAGAATTCTCAAGTTCCGGTCTTGCTTCCTCTTGAATCCTTACAATCACAGCAGTTTATCCTTTAGGAACAAAGCATATGGATACAGTTTGGTGGCCTGCCAAACTAAAAATCAATATTTAGAAGAGAGATACAGTAAAATTCAGTTATAATGATAAAAATGCTGAAAGTAGGAATGATAAATAGAACTCGTACATAGGTTGCTTTGTGTCATTCATTACTCTAAGTCTTTTCCATGTATGGACTCATTTAGACCTCTCACGAACCCATTTAACAGATTAAGGCAGTGGGGGATGGAGAGGCGGCTCAGTGGTTATGAGCACACAGGTTCAGTTCCCAGCACCCACATCAGGCTGGAGACAACCACCTGTAACTGTAGCTCCAGGGGATCTGACCACCTCTTTTGGCCTCTTTGAGGGGAGAAAAGATAAGGCAATGCAGATAGCAGGGGTTAAGTAACTCTAGTTATTTAGGGTGACAGGGAGGCTGGGATCTGAACCCAGGTGGCCTGGGACCTGGCTTGTCTTAACCATTTGATCCCGTTCAGTTCTAGATTTATTGAAGTTACAGCGTTTCTGAATATCTGACATAGCTCTCCCTCCTATTAAACTCTTACATCAGTTTGGTATACATTTGTTGTAACAAATTAATGACTTGGTAGTAAGTAATACAATACGACAAACAAGTCCATACTTTACCCATATTTTCTTCATTTCTCCCTAATGTCCTTCTCTTCCAGAATCTCAACCAGATTACCACACTAAAATTATTTGTCATGTCTCCTGAGATTCTTGTTTCTGAGACACTTTTCTTATATTTCAAAGACCTGGAGTCTTGAGGAACATTGGGTATTTTGTACATTGTCTTCAGTTAATGTTTATCCTGTTTGTCTTGTGACTAGATTAAGGATATGGGGCTTGTTTTAATATGGGGTTTGGTATTGGGGATTTTACCCAGGCCCCTAAAACATGCTAGGCAAGCACTCTACCACTGACCTCTAGCTCTAGCTTCAGGTGATGGCTTTCATGGAGGGAAACCACAAATATATAATGCTACTCTTCTTTTTTTTTAATTTTTTATTTATTTTTGTATGTGTATGAATGTACTGTCTGCATGTAGGTTTGTGCACCCATGTCGTGCGATGCCGCAGAGGTCAGAAGAGGGCGTTGGATTCCCCTGGAACTGGAGTTATAGACAGTTCTTAGCCACTCTGTGGATGCTAGGGATCGAACCTGGGTCCTCTGCAAGAGCAGTCAGTGCCCTTAACTGCTAGGCTATCTCTCCAGCCCCATAATGTTACTCTTCTGATGTCCTATTAAGAGCACATGCTCTCAGCCGGGCATGGTGGTGCACACCTTTAATCCTAGCACTCGGGAGGCAGAGACAGGCAGATCTCTGTGAGTTCAAGGCCAGCCTGGTCTACAGAGTGAGTTCCAGGACAGCCTGAGGCTCCAGGGAGACCTTGTCTCAAAAAAGACAAAAAAAAAAAAAAAAGAGCACATGCTCCAACATAGCTTATCTCTGCTGATGTTAATCTTGATCACCTGGCTGAGTTGAGGCTTGACAGGATCCTATACTGTAAAATTAGCCCCACACCTTCACACAGTACTATGTTCTTTGTTTTTTTTTTAATTTTTAAAAATGTATTATTATTATTTTTTATGTGTATGAGTATACTGTCTGCATGTAGGTTGGTGCACCTGTGTCATGAAATGCCAAGAAGGTCAGAAGAAGGTGTCGGATTCCCCTGTAACTGGAGTTAAAGATGGTTTTCAGCAGCCATGTGGGTGCTGGGGATCGAACCTGGGTCCTCTGCAAGAACAGTCGGTGCTCTTAACCACTAGGCCATCTCTCCAGCCCCATGAAAACATTTTAAAAAACCAAAAGAGCCTGGAAGAGGGATAGGTGAAAGGGTAAACTGGGATACTGGGATATACTGTTCAAATAAAACATAAAAATTAAAAAAAAAAAGAGTAAGGAGTTGAAAGCTGGAGATGTCCCAGTGGGTAAAGTACTTGCTGTGTAAGCATGAAGACCCAAGTTCCCTAGCACTCACCTAAAGCTGGGTGCCGCAGTGCAGATCTATAACCCCAATGCTTGGTAGACAGAGACAGGCAGATCTTGGGGACTTGCTGGCCAGCCATCCTAGCCAAAACAGGAGTCTCCTGTCTCAAAACATAAGGTGGAGAGTGATAGAGGATACCCAAAGTTGACCTCTGGCCTCTATTAAGTTACACACACATGTACACACACACACACACACACACACACACACACACACACATATGAGAAGGTCATATCCCATCTCTTTAAGGGCAGATTATCTATAGAAAAATTTGGATCTCTTTTGTATGGAGACTTTTCATTCTCATTTGGTTTTTGTTTTATATCACCATGGACAATGAACATTTATTTAAACTTTGTGTTATAAACCAATAGTACTTTATTTTGCTGACCAAAGTGTTCCAGCTTTGGCCACCGAGAGCTCATTCTTTTGACCTACACCATGCTTTTATTTTTAGCATTTCAATACTTTCTGACCCTAAAAGATGATGCAGGCTCATCTTGATTATTTCTGAACCAGTACTACAACCAGCCATGGAGGCTTTGTTCCTTTTGTTAGAGAACAGTTTGGGCAGAGTATGTTTTTTGCCACTATGTTGTCTTTGTTTTTGGGCCCTCTCAGTTGACAAAGCAAGAATATATATATATGTAACAAACCAACCAGATTCCCATCTATATAAATGTTCCATATGCACACATCTATATCCCCATTAAACTGAGGGTCACACCTGCTAGTTCAGAACTGCTGCCTCACAAATCATGGAATGCCTCTTGCTGTCTCTGTCTTAGGACAGAGATCTGACCTCAAGATGGGAAAAGCAAGCCCAGTCTCCCCCTTGCTGCCCAGGACCAAGGCAACTTTGAATCCTGGCCCCACTCTTATCCATGCCTTCCCCTCTTGTGACTTCTCTAATGTAGGCTAGGCCAGGCTAGACTATGTGGTGTGGAATTTACTGTCTCATATGCCAAAAACCTATAGGAGTCAGAAACTCCCCTTTGTCTCTGAACGAAGGGGTCTGTCTCTGTCTCTCCCTTCAGGTTACCACCATGCTATCCATGGAGGCTATTTCTTCCAATGCTCTCTACCTTTAAGGTCTAATCATGGCTGTCTGGTCATGAAGTTCTCTCTTAATAATGCTTGTTCTCAAGGGTAGCCTCATGTGGGTTTCCTTTCTACAGACTTCCACTCTTTTCTTTCTTTCTAACATAATGGTGCCAAAACCTGTCATTCTTTCTTTTTAATTTCTATTAGAACCAGCTTCTTTGACACTACCCCACTACTGCATGCATCAGGCTACCTTTTCATCTTTTGCTGAAACCCTTCCTCTCTAATAGTAAGAAATTTGTTTTTTTCACCACTGTCCAATTAGTAATTGTTCAACTCCAGCACACATGTAGAGTGGAAAATTAAGGGGCCATGAGAAGAGAAAGAAGGTCCTTACCCTTGGGGTCTAGTTTGCCTTTCCTACTGAGAATCAAGAAATTTACAGATGATAAAATCAAAATTGGCTGCAGAGTCAATATTCCTCTTTTCAAGAAACTAGTCAATCAAGGATGTTAAGAACAACAAACTATGCTTACTGAGAGACAAAATGTTTGCAACCTTGAGTTTAAGATTATTAGCACCCCTCTCTCATCCCAAAACCCAAACAATTCACCTCATAAAACCACCTTACAGCCGGGCATGGTGGCGTACACCTTTAATCCCAGCACTGGGGAGGCAGAGGCAGGCGGATCTCTGTGAGTTCAAGGCCAGCCTTGTCTACATAGAGAGTACCAGGACAGCCAGGGCTGCAGGGAGACCCTGTCTCAAAAAGACCAAACAAACAAACACCAAACAAAAAAACAAAACCACCTTACAATTTCATTTACAAAAGAGAAAATAAGAAATAAGCAAGTTAACTCTTACTTAATATTTAAACTGTACTTAAAATGTTAAATTTTGCTTAATCACCAAACCTTGCTGTAAATTGCATCCTTTGAACAATGAAATATAGAAAGCCAGAGAAATCTACCTAAATGTGTGTGTCTCTTTCTGATGTCCATGCTTAATCTAAAATGTCTACTCTCCCTTATAAACTTGCTAATTTTGCTTCACTCTAGCTATTCTTGAAATACTTTTCGGTGTAATCAAGGATCCTGCTTTACCCAATTGGAGGTCCCTAGGGTGGAAGGACATTTGTGGCAGTAGGGGCAGTGTTTCCCTAACGCCCATGGCAGCACCTCCATGAGAAGGAAACTCACGCCTGTAGCCTTATGAAGTTGCTCCGATCAGCACTCTTCTCCTGGACCCTTTCAGCAAAGTCATTGTATTTTTTTTTTTTTTTTTTTTTTTTGAGACAGGGTCTCCCTGTAGCCCCAGCTGTCCTAGAAATCTCTATGTAGACCTGGCTGGCGTTGAACTCACAGAGATCTGCCTGCTTCAGCCTCCCAAGTGCTGGGATTAAAGGCGGGTGCCACCATACCCAGCATATACTTTAAAAAAAAATTTTTTTTAATTATTTTATGTGTCTGAATAGAATGCATGCATGTATATAAGTGCTCCTGTGTTCTGCAAAACCTGTGGAGGTCAAAAGAGAGCATCAAATTCCCCTAAGGTTGGAATTATAGACAGCCTCCATGTGGCTACTGGGAATTGAACCTGGGTCCTCAGCAAGAGCAGCTAGTGTTCTTAACTGCTGAGCCATCTCTCCATCTCTGGGGCTAAAGCTGTAGCTCAGTCACTGATAAATGTTACCATGTATAAGGGACTGGGTTTGATCCCCAGTACCCCCACCACCAAAAAAAAAAAAAGTTTACTGGGCTGTAAAGCTCTGATTTAACATGCATGCTACCACTATAGTATTATATAAAAGTTTCTCACCCTAAAAAACCAAAAACAAGGGGCTGAAGAGATGGCTCAGCGGTTAAGAGCACCGACTGCTCTTACAGAGGACCCAGGTTCGATTCCCAGCACCCACATAGCGGCTAAGAACCGTCTTTAACTCCAGTTCCAGGGGAATCCGACACCCTCTTCTCACCTCCGCGGCATTGCAGGATACGGGTGCACAAACCTACATGCACACAGTACACTCATACACATTAAAATAATAATAAACAAAAACAAAAACAAAATCTCCCCAGTGTACCTTTATAAATGCTCTCAATTTCTGTTGTACTTTTCCTGAGAGAATGCATTGGGTATCATATTTGCCTCTCATTCTTTCCCCCTTACATCATATTCATATTTGTAAACATATGTGATCTCACTTCAGTACTAAATGGATCCACTCAGCAGAGGCCTGAGCAAACTCAAGAGAGAGTAAGTGGCTCGGTCAAGATCTCAGTGAGTGGTGCTGCTGTCATGAGAACTCATGTCTTTGACTCTGGGTACGCTGCTCTTACCACTACACAATCCTCCTCCTTTTCAGGGGGAAGTGGAATTGGCTGTGCAGTAAGACAAGAGGACAAATGGGTTGGAGTGGCACTAAGTGATCATCTAGATTCCATTTTATAGTACTAAAGCTTTTACAGTAAAATATAAGGAGGTAGACTCCAGCTCTAGAAATTTGTTGAACTTGATACCTCAGAAGCCTTTCTTCTATAGAATAACCCCCAAATGATGGGCAAACAATTTCTTTAAATATCTTGTTAACATACATTACCAAGCCAGCAAGCAAGAAAGAGAAATTCTCAGAAACCAAAATTCCAGAGCTAAAAGAGCACTGGAGTTAGCAGTTACCCAATCCCACAATGCATGAAGACCAAATACAGCACAACATTCATCTTAATAAACTCATTTAGCTTAATGTTAGGAAATACATTCATGCAACTGACATTATCAAAATAATAAATGAAAAAATATAGGATCTTAGCAGCCGATGTATATAGAACATCGATAAAATGCAGTATCTATTCAGAATCAAATATCAAATAAGAAAAACTTTTAGCCAATATAGAACTGAAAAGAATTTCATTAACCTGATAAAGGGAAGCTTCCAACAACCTACAATATTATCCTCAATGCTGAAATAGTAGAAGTATTCTCTTTATAAACATGAAGACAGTGTGTTCATTATTTTTTTCTTATTATTTATACCATTATTTTTCATTATTATTTCTACTATTCATTATTATTTCTACACAGTGGTACACTGCAAGTCCTAGACAACATGGTAAGAAAGGAAACAGAATTATAGATAAAGGGGCTGAGAAGTAGCAAAACTGCAACAATTTCCTGAGGGATTATCAACATAGCAAAAACCTCACAAAACCTAAAAATGATGATTATTAGAATTAAACAGGAAGTCTGGAAATATTGTTAAGTAAAAGAACTCTACAGAAACAAGTTCAAGATGACTCAGCTGTTAAGGTGCTTGCCACCAAGGATGACGAGCTGAGTTCAATCCCAGGATCCACATGGTAAAGGTAAGAACTGACTCATATAAGTTGCCCTCTGACCTCCACATGTGTACCATAAGCACACACATACATGTGCATGTGCACACACACAATTAACAAATGTAAGAAAATAAAATTTAAAATCAAACTTAAAAATAGAGCTCTTAGAACTCGGCATGGTTGAGCATGCCTGTAATCCCAGCACTCAGGAGACAGAGCCAGGTGGATCTCTCTGAGTTCAAGGCCAGCCTGCTCTACATAGAAATTTCCAGGACAGCTGGGGCTACAAGAGGACCCTGTCTCAAAAAAAGACATCCCCCCCCCAAAAAATAGAGCTTTTAGCCAGGCATCATGGTGCAGTCCTGCAATCCCAACACTAGGAAGGCTTTGGCAGGAAGATCAAAAGTTTGAGTCCAGTCTGGGCTACATAATGAGTCTTTGTTTCAAGGAAAAAAAAAAAATAAAATCAAAAAATACAAAAAAGAAAAAAAAAAACAAAAAAAAAAAATAAAAAAAAATACAAGATAAAAAACCACAAACAACAAATAAACAAAAAAAAAACAACACAAAATAAAAAAAAAACAAAATAAAACAAAAAAAAAAAAACAATAAATAAAAAAATAAAAAAAAAGAAAGAACATAAAAAAAAATCCATAAAAACAAAAAAAAAAAATAAAAAACACAAAAAAAATAGAAAAAAAAAAAACAACAAAAATAAAAAAAAAAAAAAAAAAAAAAAACAAAAAAAAATAATAAAAATAAACAAAAACAAAAAAAAAAAACATACAAAAAAAAAAAAAAAAAACAAAAATAAAAAAAAACAGAAAAAAAAAAAAGAAACAAAAAAAAAAACAAAAAAAAAGAGTAAATTCTAAATATAAAAAAAAAACAAACAAAAAAAAAAAACATAATAATAAAATAAAAAGAATTTAAAAAAAATAAAAAAATAAAAAAAAAAAAATACAAAAAAAAATATAAAATCAAATAATAATATTACAAAAAAAAAAAAACAAAAAAAACAATAAAAAAAAAAAAAAAAAAATAAACAAAAAAACAAAAAAAAAAAATAAAACTAATAAAAAACAAAAAAAAAAAAAAACAAAAAAAACCACAAAATAAAAAAAAAAACACAAACCAAATAACAAAAAAAAAAAAAAAAAACAAACAAAAAAAACCATAAAAAACAACAAAAAAAAATAAAATAATCACAAAAAATAAAAAAAAAACTAAACAAAACAAATAAAAAAATAAAAACAAATTAAAAGAAAAAAAACAAAAAAAAAAAAAAACACAAAACAAAAAAAAAAAAAACAGTCAAAAAAAAAAAAAAAAAAAAAAAAAAAAAAAAAATATAATGTTGAAAAAAACAAAAAAAAATAAAACAAAATAAAAAAAAAAAAATAAAATTAATCCCCATAATATCATATATATATATATTATATATTTAATTTTTTTTAAATTTTAAAATTTATTTTCAATGATGTATGCAGTACTGTCTGCATGTAGGTCGTGCACCCGTGTCCATGCAATTGCCACGAGGTCAGAAGATGGGGTAGGACTCCCCTGGAACTGGAGTCAAAAACAGTTTTCATATATAGGAATTAATATATATGAATATATATAATTATATATAATATATATGAATATATACTAATTTTTATATAATAATATATATTTTATATCTGAATATATAATTATATCTAATTTATACACTCTTAAAATATGCATCTGTACTTGGATGGAGGGATGGATCAGTGGTCAGAGCACTGACTGCTCTTTGCCATGAGGACCTGGGTTCTGATTCCCAGCACCCACATGGCAGCTAAAGCATGTTCTTAGGTGGGCATGGTGGCGCATGCCTTAATCCCAGGAGGCAGAGGTAGGCAGATCTCTGTGAGTTCAAGTGCAGCCTTGTCTACATAGTGAAAGATCCAGTGGACTAAAGGGAAACCCTGTCTCAAAAAAAAAAAACAAAAAAAAAAAAAAAAAAAAAAAAAAACGATGATGTTACTTAGAAAGATTCAAAATATAAGTCCTTGAAGGGAAAAAAAATATCAAACTTCATTCAAAGAAACTCTCTCTAAAATTAAACAAATAAGTGATATTACTTTATCATTTTTTTGTCTTTTTGGGAAGGGTCTCCCTTTAGTCCAGCTTGCCTGAATTTGCTCTTAGGACCAGGCTGGCCTTGATTCCACAGAGATCTGCCCGTTCTGCCTTCCAAGTGCTGGGATTTATTAAATTAAAGGCATGCACACCCGTCCTGTCCAGCTCAATGATTATTTTTTTTTAATTTTATTTATTTTTGTCTGTGTATGAGTGTACTGTTGCATGCAGGTCTCTGTGCATCCCGTGTTGTGCAATGCCGGGAAGGTCAGAAGAAGAGGGTCGGTCTTTAGATTCCACTGGGAACTGGAGTCCTGAATTGGAGTTAAAGACCGTTTCTAGCCACCATGTGGGTTCTGCGGGTCAAATCAGAGTCTCTTGCAGAAGCAGTCGTGCTCTGATACCACTAGGCTATCTCTTCCGCCCATATTATTTTATAAATAAATCTGCTAGAGTAGGTGTTGTTTCCTCAATTTAACCTCGTTCCTCTTACACTAAAATTACAGGATGTTTTCTGGGTTTTATAATAAAAGTACAACGCTGGGTGTGGTAGCACATCTCTTTAATCCCAGCAACTTGTTTTGTGGGAGGACGGGGGCATAGGCAGGCAGATCCTGTGAGATCTAGTCCAGGCTAGTCTCCATAGTCAGTTTTAGGCCAGCTAAGGTTATATGTGGGGGAGACCCTGTCTTCAAAACACCAAAACAAGGAGAGGAGAGAGGAGACGAGAGAGATGAGTGCATGAGAGAGGAGAGAGAGGAGAGATATGAAGAGAAGGAGAAGAGGGAGAGAGAGAGAGATTCATGGGAAGATTAATATAGTTTTCAACCATAATTAGTTCCCAGTTATTTTTTTTTTTTTAATGTGTATGGATGCTTTGCCTAGATGTATGTAGGTACACCACATGGGTACAATGCCCAAGGAGGCCAGGAGAGGGCACTGAATCCCTTCAAACTGGAGTTCCAGGTGAGATTGTTAGCCACCATGTAGGTGCTAGGAACTAAACCCGGGTCCTCTGGAAGAGCAGCTAGTGCTCTTAACCACTGATCCATCTCTCTAGCACCAGTTCCCAGGAGTGGTTTTTGTTTTTTTTTGTTGTTGTTGGTCTTTTTGAGACAGGGTCTCCCTGCAGTCCTAACTGCCCTGGAACTCACTTTGTAGACCAGGCTTGCCTTGAACTCACAGAGATCCACCTGCCTCTGCCTCTGCTTCCCAAGTGCTGGGATTAAAGGCATGCACTACCACACCTGGCCCCAGGAGTTCTTGTAAAGAGAGCAAGTATAGCCTTTGAATATCTCTGGCTTCTGTCTCACCACATGATCTCTTGCTGTCACCTCTGTTCCCACTATGATATACATCATCAGCCATGTTATGATGCAGCCAAGGTAGCCTTCACAAGAAGCCAAACAAACAGCCACTGCATCCTGGACTTTTAGCTTCCAGAACTGGGAACTGAATGAACTTTTTTTTTAATTTTTTAAAAAATTTTTTATTTCTTTCTGTATGTGTATGAATGTACTGTCTGCATGCAGGTCTGTGCACCCGTGTTGTGCAATGCCGTGGAGGTCAGTAGAGAGTGTCGGATTCCCCTGGAACTGGAGTTCTCCTGGAATTGGAGTTTCAGACGGTTCTCGGCCGCCATGTGGGTGCTGGGGATCGAACCCAGGTCCTCTGTAAGAGCAGAGGTCGGCACTCTTAACCGCTAGGCCATCTCTCCAGCCCATGAACTTTTTTTTATTAAGTACCCAGCCTCAGATATTTTGTTATAGAAACAAAATATGGATAAATACGCCACAAATGTAATTTGATCTACAACAGAGCTAACACTGTAGATCTGCACTGAAATGAAGGGCTACCCAATAGTTCTGGTCAAGAGCCTTTAAGTGGTTATTCTCCTGCCTTTAATCCCAGCACTCAGGAAACAGAGGCAGGCAGATCTCTGTGAGTTCAAGGCCAGCCTGATCTACATAGTGAGTTCCAGGAAAGCTGGGGCTACAGGAAGACCCTGTCTCAAAAAAAAAGTGGTAAAAAAAAAGTGGTTATTCATGTATGAGAAAAGTGGACCAATTTATATCATACCCCAGCTAATCCCATGCTCAGAGACTTAAGAAAGACAAAAATGTAAAGCTTTTAGGGGGAAAAGTGGGCATTTTTATGACATCACAGTGAGGCTCCTCAATGACAGTTAAAAGGTTTTAACTCTGCAGAGGAATACTGGTTATTTTTTACTAAGTTTAAGTTAAAAGTGGCCTTCTGTGTGGTAACAAGCCACAAATTTGGAGAAGGTATTTGCAACACACATCACAATGAAGGATCATTCAAAAACACGCAAATGCATTCTTCGCATTAAAATGAAAGACAACGCAACAGAAAATGAGCAAAAGTCATGATCAGATTTGCACAGGAACAAAAACAGGAAGGGAAGAAAATGATACAAAAGATGCACAACTGTACTTACAACTGTACTGTATTCTGCTGATAGAGGTATATGCTGTGGGCCTGTGAGATGGCTCAGTGGGGAATAGATGCTTATCACCAAGAACGAGGACCTGAGTTCACTCCACAGAACCCACATGGTGGAAGGAGAGAACGGACTCCAACAGCTGTCCTCTGACCTCCCAATGCATGTTATGCTCCCAAATAAATAATAAAAATAATTATAAATTGGTACAAATAGCTAAAAAAAAACCCCACAATATGTTACCTAATTAATTAGAAGCTGTTCAGGCCTTGCAATCCAGTAGTCAAAGTCCAAGTACTTATGGAGACTAACTCTATGGTGGGCAGAATCATAAAAGAGATTTCCAGGATTCCTGCCCCTCACTGTCCCACCGTCATACCTCTGTATAGTCCTGAGTGAGCACAGGGCCTGTGAACATGACAGATGTTCACGTCCTTGACTCCCATCTTAGAGCAAATCAGAGACATTTTCTTGCTGGCATAGAAGGAAGCAAATGGCGGTGTTTGTGGAATGGCTTCTCTAGGAGCTGGGGGCTTCAGTTGTAACTGCAGGGAGGCAGATTCTGTTCAGTGTAGCATTCCCTCCAGGCCTGACAGGATCACTGCCACCATGAAGCAGAACTGCTTGAGTGACATTCAGAATACCCTGGCTCCCAAAAGTAGGGGAACAATTTAGCAATAGCTAAGGCCATGGGGGCTGCTGACATTATCAGCTAGGAGCTGAGGGAAGGGTTATCGGACCCATACCCGAGACTCCAGCTACCGCTCCCTCCTGCTTCCCAGCTACAGGTGACTTGGGGGAGGGATGCTAGAGCATACAGGTAGTGGAAGATTTACAAGGATGCTGCTGCTCTCATGAGTCATCGCCCAACATGTGTGATGCAGTTTTTGAGTTACCCATGAGCCTATAAGAAATCCCCAAAAGTCAGGCATAGTGGCATATGCCTTTGAGAGGCAGAGAGACAAATGGATCTCTGAGGCCAACCTGGTCTACATAGCAAGTTCCAGGCACTGGGGCTACAGAGAGATCCTGTCTCAAAAATAACAAAACAAAAAGAAACCCCAATAAATTCATGGGTTCACCAGGTTAGACAGAGATCATTTGCTTGGTCTGTGGGTACTCTATTGGGGTGAGCAGACATTTCTTTAGATATTCCCAAGAAAAGTAAGGCAGCATCTGCCAATAACCAATGGAGGTAAAAGAAGACCCTGAGCCTCAGGTAACATTGAAGCCCTGATACCATTTTCAGGCTGGTAAGACCTTAGCAAAGAGCTAGGTTGTGTCATGTCAAGCAAGACTTTTCTGACTCACAGGACTGAGATACTAAGAGGATGTTGGTTTAAGCTACTATATTCATGGCAACAATAAATTTGTTATATAGCAACAACAACAAAAAGAATACACTTTTTTTTTAGTCTTTTTGAGATAGGGTCTCCCTGTTGCACCCCTAGCTGGCCTAGAACTCACAGAGACCCGCCCAGCTCTCCCTCCCAAGTGCTGGGATTAAAGGCATGTACCATCATGCCCAGCAAGAATACACTTTTAATACAGAGGTAGGCGTAAGAATGTGTATTCCAGTAGTTTTCTAGAATTTTTCTTTCTGAAAGAAACAAAAGCCCAGCCAGTAAAAAAGAGGTAAGTCAATTATGGTAAATTTATATGATGAAGCACCACACAGCAGTAAAGATAATGAACTATAGATACATTGTGTTGTCAAGTGTAATGCTGAAGGAAAAATAGGCAAGTTGTAGGAGTACATATGATATACATATAATCCCATTTACATGAGATTCCAAAACAAGCATTTCATTTTCATAAAGTACCCAAGAACCAGGAGGGACATAGGAAATATTAAAGCTTTGCTTTTTTAAAATTTGATGCTAGGTATATGCACATTTATTCTATACTTTTGGTTTTCTGACACAGGGTCTTATGCTATAGCCCAGGACTCACTTATATAGCCTAAACTGGACCCAAATCTGAGATCCTCCTGCCTCAGCCTCCCAAGTACTGGATTATAGGCACGTGCTGCCTCGGCAGGTTTATAATTTTTATTTATATATTATGAATATAGTTGTATATATTCTTTTTAATATATGAGGAATAATTTTCAAGTATACTCTCATTTAAATCTAAATCTTTCTGAACTTTGTATCTGCATGAACATACTACATGTTCAGACAAATATCATTAAAATAAACAGAGGAAACAAGAATATGCAGTCAAGAGCCTCAATAAATTCAAATGTCCCAAACATGACTCTCACCTGGAAGACTGCGTTTATTTGCTCACTGGTCTCTCTACATTGCTCTTGTGTCTGACGCTGCATGCAAGTGTCTATTTATGGGACCTTCCCATCACTCTGATGAATGCGCATTATATTCCAATGGCCCTATGTGCTCCGGCCCCTTCTTGCTTCCCACATGCCCCAGCCATAGAACAAACCCTAACACTCCTTTAGCGTTATGCCTGCAACATTAATGCATATTTTTAAGGAAACTAAGGCACTGTTTCGCTGACATCATGACATGAAGCTGCTCATTTCCTGTTGATTCTGGGACCTTGGAAATACTTATTGTCATTCTGTGTTATTATGATTTCACTAGATTTTTTATCTTTTCTTTTTTTTAAACTTTTCTTTTGAGAAAGGGTCTCATGTAGCCCAAACTGGTCTTGAATATGCTGTGTAGTGAAGGATAGCCTTGGACTTCTGAACTTCCCCTCCCATTCCTGTGATTAGAGGACTGCATCACCGTGCCCCGATTTTAAACTGTGCTGGAAGCAAATCAGGGCTTCATACAGGCTAGGCAAGCACTCTACCAACTGAGCCACATCTACAATCTCAGTTCTTTATTTTTTCCTTTTATTTAATATTTTATTATCTTTATTCTCATGTATGAGTATATTGCCTACATATAGGTAGGTGCACCTGTGTCTTGCAATGACCTTGGAGGTCAGAAGGGAGCACTGGATTCCCTGGAACTGGAGTTACAGATGATTGTTAGCCACATGTGTGTGCTGGGAATCGAAACCAGGTCTTCTGCAAGAGCAACCAGTGCTCTTAGCCACCGAGCTATCTTACCAGCTTCTTTTCCTCATCTTTAATATCCATTATAACTGAAGTCCTCTTAACTACCCTTCTAAAATATATCCTTAGCTAGGCATGGTAGGGTACATCTACAATCTCAGTAGTCAGGAAGCTGAGCCAGAAGGATCAGGATTTCAAGACCAGCCTGAACTACAGAGTTTGAGGCCACTCTGCCAATGAGACCTTTTATCAAAAAAAATAATAATAAGAGCTGGGTGTGGTGACATATGCCTTTAGTCTCAGCATTTGGGAGGCAGAGGCAAGCAGACCTCTGTGAGATTGAGACCAGCCTGGCCTACATAGTGAGTTCCAGGCCAGCTGGGGCTACAGGGAGACCCTGTCTCAAAAAGACCAAATTAATAATTAATAAATAAATAAATAAATAAATAAATAAAAAACTATATCCTGAATTTGTTTACCTCTTGTCATCTCTCCTGCTACTATTCTAACCCACGGTGACAGACTGCCTCCTATCTGTCACCTGGACCAACTGTCCTGTCCTTACTGCCTCCTTATAGCAGACTCCTTAAAATTTTTCCTCTCACAACCTCTCTCTGCCCAAGAAAGTTTTACACAACCCCAAGACTACAGGTATATAAAATAGGTGTGTAAATAAAATATTTACTGATAAAAAGTCACATGAAAATTTATTTTAAAGTAAGTTTTTGGTATATATGTATATATAATTTTATATCATTATTAAAGATTAAATGAAACTTGCATACTAATGAGATAGATGTGCTTGTATACTTTTTTTTTTGGCAATTTTGAGACATGGTCTCCCTTTAGTCCCAGTTGGCCTGGAGCTCACTCTGTAGATCTGGCTGGCCTTGAACTCACAGAGATCCACCTGCCTCTGCCTCCTGAGTGCTAGGATCAAAGGCATGAGCCACCATGCCCAGCTGTGCTTGTATACTTTTACATGAAGTATTAATTCTTGGGACTGGACAGATGGTTCAGTCAGTGAAGTATCCCCCAAGCAAGCATGAGGACCTGAGTTTGGGGTGGTTGCATGTATCTGTAACCCCTAGTGCAGTAGGGGCAGAAACCAGTAGATTCCCAGAGCTATTGGCTGGTCTAGCAAATTGGTGAGTCTGCAACTAAAACAGCAGTGTTCAGAATCAAACACTATGATACAATGCATACGAATTTGATACATGCCATTAGGTAGGGAAGTACTAAAGGTCTTTGTTTTCCATAGTTTAACCATTATGTGTCTATAAGAAGAGAAAGTTTTGCACTCACAGTAAAAACACTGCAATCCATACACACACACACACACACACACACACACATACACACACACACACACACACACACACACACACACACACACAAACACGCGCATGCACAGCATACAATAGTGAATTGGGCCTAAGGTGTTTCAGCAAGTGTGTGTTGGGGTTGTGTGGTGAGACTATATACATAGTGCAACATGCTGTGTGTTCAGAACCAAGGCTGCAGCAAAGTTGTGCAATGCAACATGGGTGAGCACTATCAGAAAACCCTCACATTTGTTATATATTTGATTTTGAATTAATTCCTGGTTGTGCATTCAGAATTCCTTTACTGTTGCCAAATTTTTCAAGACTCCCCACATTCAGATACCTGATCCTATAATGGGTTGCAATTCACAGTTCAAGAACCTGGGCACATGAATACATTCTCCATTCTAAAGCCAAATTTACCTTATTAAAACTCAGAATTAGAACATGGTGCTCTGCTTCTCAAGGCCTCCTATGGCTTTCTATCACAACAGAATCAAATTCTTTTTTTTAATTTTATTTATTTATTTTTTGTATGTGTATGAATGTGGGGAGTGTCTGCATGTAGGTTTGTGCACTCATGTCGTGCAATGCCTCAGAGGTCAGAAGAGGGTCTCAGTTTCCCCTGGAACTGGAGTTCTCCTGAAATTGGAGTTACAGAAGGTTCTTAGCCGCCATGTGGGTGCTAGTGATGGAACCCGGGTCCTCTGCAAGAGCAGTCGGTGCTCTCAACCACTAGGCTATCTCTCCCGCCCGAAATTCAAACTCCTTACTATCCTGAAAGTCTAAACATGCCTTGGACCCAAACCTACCACTCCCAGTTTGGCTCCCTCCTGTACACACAAGGGCCATACCAGCTTCCTGGTCATTTTAGAATAAACTAGATTTATTGTTACAAGCCTTAGGAACCCTGTGATTGAACTCTCTCTTTGCCTGGATTTTTTCATTTGTTTGAGACTGGGTCTCATTCTATAATTCTCTAGCTCAGGCTAACCTCAAACTAGGTATGATCTTCCTGCATTAGCCTCCTGAGCATTGGGAATATAGTCATGAGCTATGAGACTTTCTTTTCCCTGAGATTTTGGTAGAGTGGCCCTGCACATCTCCGAAGACTCAGGTGGAAAGTCCCCTCTTCAGAGAGACCTTCTCTGAACACTCTGGCTAATGCTGAGTCCTTGCTTTATTTTCCTTACAACACTTCATTTCCCATTACCTGAGAAGTCTATGCTGTGAGCCCATGATGAACAGATGCAATAGAGTGCTATCTACTCCTCTAAAAACCAAGACCATGTCTGTCAGTCACTATGGCAAAACAGTTCCCAGCACATACAGATGACAATAATTAACTACTGAATGAATGGTCTGCAACAGCCTTGATTCAAATTCCTTTGTTTCTAAACAAACATTCAAAGCTTGAGTGTTTTATATATTTATTTAGTTAAACCACATTTCTATAAGCAAAGAATAGGAACAAAGAGCATTTTATGAACTTCTGAATTCATATACATTTTTTTCTTATCTTTAAAATATCATGGCTAGGATATAAATATTCTGTCAATATAAAACAAAGAATGGAAGAAGAGAAAAAAAAGAACCAATAACCAATATTTATTTTACTTCCCAAACTAGAGCAGTTGTTTTCCAATCATAAGCCACATCTGTGTAGAATTCTTAGGGATTTAAGTGTTTGGAAAGTTATTTCTTATTTACATTATAGTTTCCTATTCATTTAAAGAACAAGAAGAGATTAAATCCACATCTATGCTTAAAGCACTTAGCTGCTAACAGAGTCTATACAAACACTAGGTTTTAGGCCATTCATTCATCAACATACACATGATTAAACACATTTTAAGTAGTGTGCTAAAAAGTAAAAAGGCAGGATGATAGCAATGCTCACTTTCTGCCCAGATTAGCTCAATATAGTGCTATAAGCATAAGCTTAGTAACTTGGGGACACAGACAGGGCTGCTTAGCTAGAGGGGTCAGGAAAGAGTCCAAGTAGAAGCGGCATCAGAGAAGAGTCTTGAGCCTAAATGACTAAGAGAAAGAAAGGGAGCTCTAAAGAAAACCTCGAGTATCAAGGAATACTGGCTAGAGCAGGCAGACAAATAGAACCACAACAGCAAAGCTGAAGGGTGGGCAAAGAGTTGAGTTGAGAATGTGAGAGTGTCCTACACAGAGAACTAAGGGGTTCTGATCTGTCCTCTCTGGCCCCTAAGGGATCTAAGGTATATCCTAGACACTAAACAGTTGTCTTGGAGAACCCTTTTATTTTCAATTTGATAAAAAAAAATTTTTAAAAAGAAAAGTAAATTTAACAAAAGGACACTCTGGATCATCTAGAGGACTTTTTTTTGTTTGTTTGGCTTTTTGAGACAGGGTCTCCCTTTATTCCCAGATGGCCTGGAGCTCGCTCTGTAGACCAGGCTGGCCTTGAACTCTGTGAGTTCAAGGTCTGCCTCTGCCTCCCGCCACTAGTACAGAGTAATAAAGAAGAAACAGAGACTAACATATGTAAAAGATGTTACCCAATGAAGGGCAAATGAAGTCATGGCATGCCAAACAAAGAGGGCTTTGTGTGTGTGTGTGTGTGTGTGTGTGTGTGTGTAACTAAAGTCAGGGGGCATACAGAAATCACTAATACTAGGAAACTATGAACAGATCTTGGAAGATATGCTATGAGGACAGGGCAGACTGATTCATGTTCTGAATTTCTAGCAAAACAGTATCAATGATCACAATGAATATGAATTAATTTGAATTCATGGGCCTTATAGTTTTGCTTCATTTAACTTATAAATACCTGGGTATTATAGCTACATAAAGGATACAATATAAGGAGTTTATATGTAGTATTTTATTGCACATATTTAACATACGAAAAATATTTTAAATTATCAATGGAGGATCCCGAGTTGGATTCTGGCTTCAGAAGATCTGCAGGCGACTATGAGCCACTGAGACTGTAACATGCAAGTGACAGCTTTGTGTATTAGAAAAATCACTTTCCAAAAACTGTGGACAGTAGGCCTGAAAGGACAGTCAGAAGGCTATTTAATAATATGATAAAATGGTAAGGTATTACATTACTCAGATGAAATGAAGATTGGATGAATAATAGAATCAAAAGGACTTGGCTGTGGTGAAGGCAGAATGACACTACCTTAGGTAACTCGGCGGTAAGATAAATGCCACAGGAAGGGAGCATGCCAGAATGCTTGGTTAGAAGCGAAGGAGTGTGGGTTGCACAAGCTGTCCACACTTGTGCATTTCTTCTTGCTCCCACAACAGCCCCAGCCTGCTCATTGGCTGTAGAAAATGGTGAAAGAAACTACTTACCGTGAGGTTTTAAGGCTCAAACTTAATGCCGCTCAAGAATTGCAAGACACTTATAAGGAAACCAGCCTTGAAGTAGCCCCCTGATAGGAATCCAACTGAAGAACAAAAGTTTAAACAGATTTTTTCAAATTTACAGAGTTCTCAAGAAGAACAAGCAGTTCAGGAGGGCTAAGAGAGTGGTAGTTTTCACTCCTGCACGGATTTCTTTAATAAGCATTTTTGGTGGTAGGAGGGTGCAAAAAGAAAAGAAGGGTAAAAGCACAGCAACCTCAACTCTCAGTAACCTTCGATGATTTATATCATGGTCCAATAAGAGAACAGGCTCTGCAAAAGAAGGTGGTTTGTGATCAATTTGAAGGCTGAAGTGGTAAGAACAGAGCAGTCCAGTGCTGTCCCACCCACTGAAGTACCGGGATGCAAATATGAATTCAGCAGATAGGGGCGGTAGGAAAGGGGCCTTTCCACAAATTAATCTATGTGCATGGAGTGCCAAGGTTATGGGGAATGGACCAGTCCTGAAGCCAGGTGTAAAGCTGCAATGGAAGGAAGATAGCTCAAGAAAAGATTCTAGAATTCCTAATGACATAAATGACAGATGGCCAGAAGACAAGATTCCACACTGAAAGAGAACAAGAATCGGGACTGGAGCCAGGAGATATTTCCACTGTGTTAAATCAGGACTTTCCTACTCTTACCAGAAGACCTTTCCATGTGTTTGGACACACAGTTGGCTGAAGCACTGCATGACTGCCACATGCCAATACAGAGCCCTTGACAACAGAACCATAGTTATCACCTCTTGCCCCCAGGTCAGATGGTCAACTATGGAGCTATTATTATATTGCATGGGCACTAAATGAAAGCATGCCAGAGGAAGGCGGATCTTTGTGAGTTCAAGGCCAGCCTGGTCTACAGAGTGAGTTCCAGGACAGCTGGGGCTACAGGGAGACCCTGTCTCAAAAAGACCAAAAAAAAAAAGCATGCCCTGTGGAAAAAGACAATTATGGAGTTTAATGTAAACATTTCTGAAAATCTTTTTTGGAAAAACTCCCTTATGAGTGGAGATAAATGACACTGAGGAAATGGTAGAAGTGGTAAACTTTGACCCAAATCAGGAAAGGGGGCACCCATATCATGGAGCAGTACATGAAGGTGATACCCACAGTCCCTGAAGGGGTGGTTAGTGTCCAGCCTCCTCACAGGCCAGCAAATGACTGGCTGCTGGCATTTTCTATGTAGGTGTGCATGAGTGAAGGACTGAAATCATAATATGCCTGCTACTCACTACTGTTTTTAATATTCAACTATGGTAGTGTTTGAAAAGTTAAATGAAAAATAAACGCAAATATCAGAGGCAGGTGGATCTTTGTGAGTTCAAGGCCAGCCTGGTCTACAATAGCCCCAACTTCAAAAAGACCAAAAAAAAGCTCATTGGGGGGGTGGGATGATGGTGTGGGGGAGACCAAAGAGACAAGAGTGGGCAGAGGGAAGAGAAGAGAAACATGATGAGTTCAATCAGCAATGATTTGCATTTCACTTCAGCCAAAGAAAATCCAGCTATGTTTTTCTGGGTTTCAGTTCTCTCAGTGACAGCTGCATTCATGAATTACCAAATTAACTATTGTAGTGCTTTCTAAAAATATACAAAGCACTCCGCCCTATGGTATAAGCAAGCCATGAAAAATCAGCAGAAGCCAGGCCGGAAAGGAAATGCATCAAGAGTAAGAAGAGAAACAGCCTTGGGAAACAAACAAACAAACAAACAAACAAAACGGGGGCTGGAGTGATGGCTCAGCGGTTAAGAGCACAGACTGCTCCTGAAGAGGACCCGGGTTTGATTCCCAGCACCCACATGGCAGGTAAGAACCGTCTTTAGTGCCCAGGAGTGGTGGTGCACGCCTTTAATCCTAGCACTTGGGAGGCTGAGGCAGGCGGATCTCTGTGAGTTCAAGGCCAACCTGGTCTACAGAGAGTTCCAGGCCACCTGGGGCTATAGGGAGACCTTGTCTCAAAAAGACAATAACAACAACAAAACACTAAACACTTAAATTGTGACCCAGCACATTCACTTAGTACTATATTTTTAAATTTTTTTTTTTTTTAAACCACCAATCTGGTGCTCTTACTGATTTTCTTTTGAGCTTCTATGAACAAGTCCACATGGGAAATGCTGACACCACACTAAAGGGCTTTACAACAAAGCCATATGTGGTATACAGTTACTGAAATTTTAGTGTACTGGGAACTTCGAATATACAGGAAGGGCTGGTTAACAGAAGATATTATCTTTTACTCAGAGAAGCCACCTGGATTATTTTAGTAGTCCAATAAGAATGTAAGCATTTCATACTTTATTCCCTATAAGGAAAAAAATGGAAGCAAAGAGGAAAACTCAGCAATTACCACAAAACCAGCAGGGTCCCCGCTGGCTACACAAGGACGGGCCTCTGGGAAAAAAGAACTGGGAAAGAGAAATTCAATCGTAGTTTGGTGGGAAAGCCAGTATCTCCTACCACTAATTATAATACAAAAGCACAGTGTTTCTACACCCGAGTTTAAGTCCACCTCATCCACAGCATACCACGTGCGGCTGTGGGAAGGCCGCGGGGCGTACCTTTGGAGGGTCCTACAGGACACAACGCCCCTTCTGACACCCGGCCAGAACCTCGCAGAGCCAAAGAAGGGGCACCACGGCGGCGAGGGACTACTCCTTGCTTAGTGCTGGACACGCAGAGGAAGCAGCATCAGGAGGCGGCGACACAGCGCCCCCAAGGGTTTCCTGGAGAGCCAAAGCACACAGGAATGCCACCCGACCCACCGCGCAGCCCTACCGCGCAGTCCACTAAAGCCCGAGAGGCGACCTGGAGGCGGGGCCTCGGCTGGATAGGGCGGGGTCTCAGTGGGCCAGAGCTCCGCCCTGGCCTGGGGGAGGCGAGGTCGGGTTTAGCTTTGCGCGGTCTGATGGGAATTGTAGTTCTAAGAAGCCAGGGGACAATGGGAACTACGTTTCCCGGTGAGGGAGCGGCTACGGAGCGCCGCGAGGTATGCCTGAGTGCTTCTGAGTGAAAGACCCGGAAGGGACGGTTGATTCTTTACCTTTGCTGCGTGCTGGGGAAGTGTCTGTTTTCTTTCTCGCCGGGTGCCTAGCACCGGGCTCCAGCACTAGCTTTTCCTTGAGGTTCGGAGGTAGTGATTGCCACCTCTAGAGGAAGTGAGGGGTGCGCCCCTCTTCGACTCTGCAGACTCCATGGGTCCGACCCCGAAGGCCAATGTGTGCGGCAGGCTGAGCCGCCGGACTCTGGGCTTTTTCGCGCGTGACGCGGGCGTGGTGCAGAGGACGAACCTGGGCATCCTTCGGGCGCTGGTGTGCCAGGTGACCGCCGGTCGTCCTGGGGTGCCTGGGGTCAAGCTGCTGCTGGGGTGCAGTTTTTTTTGGTGCTCAGGTTCCCTTTAGAAGCTCTCGCGTGTGCAGAGAGGGGTGCCGAGAGGGATTTGCAGGGTGTTAGTAAACAGATTGTTATAATGGGGTCGCCGCGTGGTTTTAGTTTTTAAGAGCTTCTTTTGCCTTTCTGCAAACGATTTAAAAGTTAGCCACCCAGTTAAAACGAAACATGTTAGCAGGGGAGGAAGAATTAAAAATAATGTTAATAATTACTGTACTTTAAAACGGTAGATTTAGCTATCCACCTTAAAGTGGTTGTTTAGTAGAGGGTTATGAGTTCTTTCCTAAACTGAAATTCCTGTGTGTTTCAGGAAAGTACTAAGTTTAAAAACGTTTGGACAACTCATTCAAAGTCACCTATAGCCTATGAGAGAGGAAGAATATATTTTGACAATTATCGGTGCTGTGTCAGCAGGTAACTTTTTAGTGATATTTTTTGCTGTAATTCACCTTACTGTAGTTTTTATAGAATCACTTGGCTTCGTTGGTGAAATGGGAAACTGGAAAAATGGGCCCATAATAAAACTAGGTGGAATATGCCTGAAATTTAAAAACCCAATTAAATCTGAGTTGCTGATCTCGTCGTTGTAAATACCATTTTCACGCAAAATTATAGCACGGGCAAAATAATAGCATGCTTAGAGTACTATTTACTATTTTCTAACATTTGAAAGGCCAGAGTCAAGAAAGCTGGTTAATAGATGAATAGATGCTGCTTTAGAAAAGGATATCTTGGCCAGAACAGTTCAGAGCTGATGAGATAGATACCAGCTTACTTAGTGGGAAGAAGGGGACATGCCCTGGTTCAAACACTGGAGACTGCCTCTATCCTTGAATTCTAGTAGGTTTTATTGAATGAATGCTTGTCCGGGTGCTTTATATCACTATCACCAGAGACTTTGAACAGCTGGGTTTTGATAATTTTCATCAGTTTGTCTGAAAATGGTGGCTACAAAGCCCCTCGTGCTAGAATTGGAAATCTGGACATTTTCTTAGATGTTAATTATGTTCATAATTATACCTTGCAAAACTAATGGTGACTTTTTGGTGCCATTTAGTACCCAGCTCATAACTTTCACAAGTTGGAGGTACTTTTAATTTTTAAAAATTTAATCAGAGCAAATGCCATTAATTACTGTTCCAATGACAAGTAATATAGGAGGTGATTTTTAAAAAAAAACAACAAAAATCCCACGCCAGTCAAGATTCTAACCTATGGGTTAGAATCACGATACTGCTTTTCGGCCTGTGACATTCTGTTTGATTTAAGGCGTGGTGGCGCCCACCTTTAATCACAGCACTCAGGAGGTAGAGGTAGGTGGATCTCTGTGAGTTCAAGGCCAGCCTGGTCTACAGAGCGAGCTTCAGGATATCTGGTACTAAAAGGGAGACCCTGCCTCAAAAATACCAAAAAAGCCGGGCGTGGTGGCGCACGCCTTTAATCCTAGCACTCGGGAGGCCAGCCTGGTGTACAGAGTGAGTTCCAGGACAGCTGGGGCTACAGGGAGACCCCGTCTCGAAAAGACCAAAAAAAAAAGGAAAAAAAAATAAACCTTTGAATTACTGAGAGACTATCAAAAGTAAATAAATGCCATCCTAAAAATTGTTAGCAATAGCTTAAAGTTCATCATTTGAAAAGACAGTACCTGTGACTAACTCTCAGCAGTACTCAGGGAAGTGTAGAGACTAGCTAGGGGAGGTGGCAGGCCTGGAGCCTCAGCTGAGGGATGCCAAGAGAGGAGGCCCAGGTGACTACTAGGGTTTAAGAACACCTGGGAAACGTAGCAAGACTGTTAAAAAGTAAGCAGATAAAGTCAGAGACTTTTCTTCCTGAAGGATACAGTGTTCACTTTTTTAGTAGGAAGAGGGTGTATTCAGTTCCAGGGTTTGAGGCTGGGACCTCATAAACACCCTACCACTGATGTGGTTTTTCTGTTTGTTTGTTTGTTTGTTTGTTTGTTTGTTTATTTGAGACAGAGTCTCCCTATTAGACCCAGTTGGCCTGGAACTCACTCTGTAGACCAGGCTGGGCTTAAACTCACAGAGATCTGCCTGCCTCTGCCTCCGGAGTGCTAGGATTAAAGGCATGAGTCACCACACCTCTGCAAGAGCAGTTGGTGCTCTAAGCCGCTGAGCCATCTCTCCAGCCCGTTTTTTATTTTTTAAATTATTTAGGCTACCCTTGAAGCTTCTGGAAGGTACAAAGTTGAGTATTTGTAGAAGTGTAAACAATATTTCTGAAATAAAGTATATGAGGAATATTTCCTTTTGTATCCACAAATTTTCATTCTAAAGTAATGGGACCTTTTTTCCTTCTTACGCATCAGAATAATATTATGAACTCAATGAATTCAATAGATATATACAGTAAATGTTCAAGGATAGAAGAGTTCAGTATGGGACTGGAGAAGTAATAGCTCAGTCGATAAGAGCACTGCCTGCTCTTCCAGAGGACCCACCTTCGGGTCCCAAGAACCACCTGGTGGCGAACAGCCTGTAATTCCACATTCAAGGGGTTTAATGCCCTCTCTGGCTTTTGAGGGCACTGTACACATGTGGTACACTGACATACATGCAGACAAAATACTCAACAATAGATTTTTTTTGGAAAGCCATGTTGAGGTATCTCCATCCATGTAAAGGAAAATATAGAAGAAAATGAACCACAATGTGAATGTTTGAGGTAGTTTCATAGTACCATAAACTGTTTTTTGTTTGTTTTTTAATTTTATTTATTTTTTATTTTTATTTTTGTATGTGTATGAATGTACTGTCTGCATGTAGGTCTGTGCACCCATGTCGTGCAATGCCACCGAGGTCAGAAGGGGGTCTCGGATTCGCCTGGAACTGGAGTTCTCCTGGAATTGGAGTTACAGACGGTTCTTAGCCTCCATGTGGGTGCTGAAGATCGAACCTGGGTCCTCTGCAAGAGCAGTCGGTGCTCTTAACCACTAGGCTATCTCTCCAGACCCAAACTGTTTTAATATTGTACTTTTTAGCTTTTTTCCCCTTATGTTTGTGCATTATGAATTCTGTGATCAGTAAAAAGCATATAAAGGAAAGAAAGAAGGAAATTAAGGAAAACAAAGAGCAAGTTGTAAATTGGCATTATATACTATGTGGAAGAAATGTCTCCAGTCTGATCAAAGACTGCTTCAGTTCATAGTAATCATAATAATACTTTATTTTTCTTTTTTCCAAGTATTGCATCAGAGCCAAGAAAACTTTATGAAATGCCAAAATGTTCCAAATCAGAAAAAATTGAAGATGCTTTATTGTGGGAATGTCCAGTGGTAAGATTTGGTTTTGAAGCATTGATTTTTTTTTTTTTTGAAGCATTTTTAGCTTAGAAGAACTAGTTATTGTTAAAATGTAAAGGTCATTGTGATGTGTTTGCTAGCAAGTCTGATAATCTGATACATTCATTTCCCAGGCCCCACATGGTAGAAGGAGAAAACTGTTCTGAAAGCTGTCCTCTGACCTCCACATCTGCATGCATGCTGTGATATGCGTACACACACACACAGACACATGCACGCACATACACACACAGACATACGGAAAATAAAATGTTTACATTTAAAAAAATCATTTATCAGTTTATTTATTTATTTTTAACAGATTCATTAGCCCAGGCTGGCTTAAAACCTGACACGTAACTTTGGCTTTACTTCTTGAGTGCTGGGATTATACCATATACCAACCACCATGTTGGTTTATTATGGAAAAATTTAAAGTTAAAGATAATTTTTTAAATCTTGAAAAGTTAGAAACTAATTAAAAATTTATAATTAAGGGCTAGAGAGGTGGTTCAGGGGCCAAGAGCACATGTTGCTCTTCCAGAGGACCCGAGTTCAATTCCTAGCTGTAACTCCGGCTCCTAGGGAAGGAGACACCTGACACCTCTGGGCTCTAAGGACACTTGCTCTTACCTGCAAATATGCCCTCCCCCACATATACGCATAATTGAAAATTTTAAAAAAATCTTTAAAAAGGTTTTATAATAATATAAGATAGTTTACAATCTTTCTTAGTAGTTGAGATAATTTCATTACTATAGTAAAAAAATGAATTCTTTTAGGCAACAATTATGTATGTCTTTAAAAGTAGATTCTTACATGTTTCCTCAATGAATTTAGTTAGGAAAATAACAGGATAAAAATTAAAAGTACAGGAGCTGGGGATATAGCACATCAGTTAAGAGTGCTTATTGATCTCCCAAAGGACCTGAGTTCGGTTCCCAGTGCCCATATTGGGTGACTCCCAACCACTTGTGACTCCAGCTCCAGGGGATCCAACACCCTTTTCCTGCCTTTGTGGGAACCCACACAGATATGACACATAAATAATTTTTTTCTTTTTGTCTTTTTTGAGACAGGGTCTGTCTGCATCCCCAGCTAGCCTAGAACTCATTATGTAGAGCATGCTGACCTTGATCTCACAGAGACCTACCCGCCTCTGCCTCCCTGAGTGCTAGAATTAAAGGCATGTACCCCCATGTCCAGCCTAAAAATAAAGTTAAAAAAAATTTAAATATAGACACACACATACAAAAATATAATAAAACTCATTCTACTAGGCTAGCATTGCCCTGGTGGGCCTCTTTCAGGGCACCATTTTCATGGGATCTTAGCTGGTATACAGGTGCCAGAGGATTTTGGAGAAATTTGGCTAGGCAAAAAATAAATTTTTATTTTTTATTTTATTTGGTCTTTTTGAGACAGGGTCTCCCTTTAGCCCCAGCTGTCCTGGAACTCACTCTGTAGACCAGGCTGGCCTTGAACTCACAAAGATCTGCCTGCCTCTGCCTCCTGAGTACTGGGATTAAAGTCGTGTACCACCACGTTTTTAAACAAGGATATTTATAAAATTACTTTTCAGTCTTTAATACCATAGGCTTCTATTAATACTGATGTGTGTGCTGATTATCCAGCCATCTTGCCAAACTCTCTTAGTCATAGCCTTTTGTGATGATGTTCCTTTTATGAAGAAATTTTCCATAGCATCATTTCTAAGAAATTCTCTAGGGAAAGCTACAATGAATTATCATATCTTTAAATCTTGTTAGTTGTTCTTTAGGAAAAATGGAATGCTTAGTTGATAACAAAAAGTAATGTTTAGGGGCTGGAGAGATGGCCTAGCGATTAAGAGTGCCGACTGCTCTTGCAGAGGACCTGGGTTCGATCCCCAGCACCCACATGGTGGCTGAGAACCATCTTTAACTCCAGTTCCAGGGGAATCTGACACTCTCTTCTGACCTCCGTGGCATTGCATGACACGGGTGCACAAGCCTACATGCAGACTACATTCATACACATAAAAAAATAAATTAAAAAAAGTTTTTTTTTAAAAAAGTAATATTTAAAGCAAAACCAGAAATATTCCAAGTTTACTGTTACAGTTTTTTTCCAGGCTGTTGTTTTTACATGCAACTGTAGGTTTTTGGTTTGTTTGTTTATTTGTTTGTTTGTTTTTTAATTTTTTAAATATATTTTTTTAATTTTTATTTATTTCTCTCTATGTGTATGAAGGTACTGTCTGCATGTAGGTCTGTGCACCCGTGTTGTGCAATGCTGCGGAGGTCAGAAGAGGGTGTTGGATTCCCCTGGAACTGGAGTTCTCCTGGAATTGGAGTTTCAAATGGTTCTCAGCCGCCATGTGGGTGCTGGGGATTGAACCTGGGTCCTCTGCAAGAGCATTCGGTGTTCTTAACCACTAGGCCATCTCTCCAGCCCTGGTTTTGTTTTTTAAACTGTCATTTTCTTTTCCCTGTGTATTGGTCCTCTTCATAGAAGAAGGCTCCTTTTAAAAATTAGAAGCTTGAAACCTCTTTTCTTCCTCTCTAATTGAAAGCTATAAATAATTGTGCCTTTGGCAATTTCAAAGCCCATTTTCTTGAGGGGAGAGATAGAGAGAGGGTAGATTTATTTTTTATTTATTAATTTTATGTGTATGAGTGTATTACCTGCTTGTATGTAAGTGCACCTGTGGTTGTGTAATGCCCAAGAAGGTCAGAAGAGGATGTTGGATCCCCTGGAACTGGAGTTATGGATGGTTGATAGCCACCATATGGGTATTGGGAACTGAACCTGGATCTTTTGCAAGAGCAGCCAGTGCTCTTAACCACTGAGCCATCTCTCTAGCCCAGAGATGGTAAATTTCTTAATTGAGAAAGTTTGAACACACCAATTAAAACACCCCAAATATAGAGCAGTCCTGGAAAAATAAAGTTTTAATCCTAATTCTTGGTAACATACTAATGAGAAACTACTTCTAAATTAGGGGTTTTTTTTTTTGTTTTTTTTTTAGATAATGTGTAAAATGCAACTTCAGTTTAATAGTTCAAACATGTGGCTGCTTCAAATGTCTTTCTAGTGGACAAGATTATAATAATAGATTTTGAATCTTTTTAAAATGAAGTGATACTTATATAAGATACTGTAGTATAAAAGTATTTATCAAAGCAAAGCTGCAAGAAAAAAAAAGTATTTATATATACTACAGCACGCCTTTAATCCCAGCACTCTGGAGGCAGAGGCAGGTGGATCTCTGTGAGTTCAATCCCAGAGCCTGGTCTACATAGGGAGCTCCAGGCCAGCTGGAACTAAAGGGAGACCCTTCTCAAAAAGACCAAAAAGGGGTCATTGCCTAAGAATTAAGTGTAAAACTGCCAGTAATAAGTTAAAAACAAACAAACACCCAGCATGGTGGTAGACAGCTATGGAGGCAGGATCATTTTGGGCTAGGTAAGACCCTGTCTTAGAAGCAACAACAACAAATAAAACCAAACAAACAAAAAGCAAGCATTTCTTTTCCTAACATTTGAAAGGCGAGACAAATCTCATTCTCTCCTATTCCTCTTTTGTCCTGAGCAAATACTAAATTTGTTTCAGCTTCCTAATTTTTAACTTTGCTCTTATAACTACCTTTTAGTTTCACAGTCCATAATCAATACATTTGCTCTTCTTTCTCTTCCTGCACTAGACCATTATCCTGTGGTAGGTAGCATGTCAGTGACAGAAGAGCCCACCCCACCGTCACCTCCCTTTTCTGAGCTATTTGCTGGTGGAACAGGCCATCTTTAAAACCAGGTTCATTTTCTGTCCTCCTTTGATTCTGGGTTCTAACTTCTCTTTTGAGATTAAAATAAGGTATTGGGGGCTGGAGAGATGGCTCTGTGGTGTGGTTAAAAGCATGTACTGTTCTTACGGAGGACCTGAGTTCGATTTGCAGCACCCACATGAGACACCTCACAGCAGCTTGACTTCAACTCTGAGCTCACATACATAGCCACCCACACACATACATATAATTAAAAAATAATAAAATTTAAAAATTTAAAAATAGAGTACATATTGAATAATGGAAAAATTTATACTTTGCCATATTGACTTCTGTCAAAGGAAAGTATGTTCTATAATAAAGAAGAGGGGCCAGTATGAATGTTCTAGTATATGATTTTAAGAGCTATTGTAGTTATTTTCATCGCACAGCAATGTTATTAATATTGCCTACAGCTGTGTTTGGAGAATACTTAGTAGATAATAAGTTATTTCTGATACTGTTTAAATGCTTTGTATATATGAATGAATGATGTCATTTAATACGTTAATTATGGGTCATTAAGATGACTCAGTGGGTAAAAGCCCTTGCTGCCCAATGGTACAAGCCTGATAACCTGAGTTCATTCCTCAGAGCCTCCACAAAGGTAGGAGGGAACCACCTCCACACAGTTGTCCTCTCACCTTGATATGTGCATGGTGGCTCCAGCACCCATTTTCACATATATACACAGTGATAATAAAGATGAAATTTGAAAACATTAAAAAGTAAGTTGATGGCAAATGACCGCCTTCAGTCTTGTCTTTTCCTTGCCCCCTTCATTTGTACAGTTAATACTTTTTCTTTGGTTTACTTGCTTGACTAAGAATTTAACCATTTTCTTTGAGCATTGGGTACTGTAGTTCATTCATGGCCAAGCAGTTTTATTTTTACTTTTTTTTTTAGGGAGAAATACTTCCTGAGCCCTCAGATTATAAGTCCTCACTAATAGCACTGACCGCTCACAATTGGATGCTTCGTATATCAGCAACCACAGGGAAAATCCTGGAGAAGATATACCTTGCTTCTTATTGCAAATTCAGGTATTAACTATGAGTTTATTGCTTAAAATTTTGTTAAAAAATTTGAGGCTGGCTGGGCATGGTGGCCAGAATCTCAGCACTTGGGAGGCAGAGGCAGGCAGATCTCTGTGAGTTCAAGGCCAGCCTGGTCTAGATAGTGAGTTTCCAGGACAGCTGGGGCTACTATAGGGAGACCCTGAATCAAAAACACCAAAAAAAAAAAAAAGAGGCTTGTGCCTAGGCAGTTTTAACCCCTCCTAGTCCCTCAGTTTTCCCAATGTCTGTTCTGATCTCAATTTTATAAACCCATTTTTCTTCCCTCACTTCCTGTATTTGACAATATGGGGATAGTGACCCAGTATTTGTCTTTGTATCCCTTATAAGTAACTAACCTACATATACTAGTAAAAGATTTTTTAAAAACTTCTCTGTTACCTTCTACAAGTATTTTCTTGTATAATGCTGGTAGGTTTGTTTTAGTTAAATTATCATTCTAGAGCAATCCAAGAAATGTTATTTTAACTACTAATTTTGTAAATTAGATGTGAATTTTTCAAATCAGTATGTCTATGCAATTTGTAAAAGTAATATTTTTAATATTTTTCATAACTCATTTTACACTGAAATGATTATTTTCTTGCTTTTTTGTCTTTTGTTTGCTTTTTGAGACAGGATCTGATGTATCCTTCTTCTCTACCTCCCAAGTGCTGGGATTGCAGGCATCCACATTGCACCAGTTTATTCAGTGCTGGGAAATAAACCCAGGGCTTTGTGTATACTAGGCAGTCATTTTACCAACTGAGCTACTTCTCCAGCCCTGCCTATCTATTTTGTTATCTTTTCAATACTCTTAGATCAAAACAATTTTTAACTGAGTAAGACAGCTTATGTTCTTAATCCCCCAATATTTAGAAGGCTGAGCCAGGAGGATCAGGTACTCAAGGTCACCTTCTAGCCTGGGTTACATGAGACCTTGTCTCAAAAAAAATTTTTTTAAGACTTTAAAATAATTAAATTTACATTTTATATAGAGATATATCCATATAAGAATTTGATGGGGCTAACAAGCTGCTTTTTAAAAATAGATTACTTTGCTTCTATAATTTAAGTTACAAAGAAGCTCTTTACTTATGAAATACCACACTGAGCATTGTGGTTTCTGCCTGTAATCCTAGCACTGGGATATTGAGGCAAGTGGAACAACAGATTCAGGGTCAGCCTGGGTGCCCTAGAGAGTTCCAGGCTAGATTCTAGCTCAAAAACAAACAAACACTCCACAAAAATATAAAATAAAAATAGATAAGCAAATAAATTATCTATAATGTTTTAAATATAAAGAAACTGACCTGAAGCCTTAAATACCTCATCATTCTTTCAAAAGGTACTTGAGCTGGGACACTCCTCAAGAAGTCATTGTGGTCAAGTCAGCTCAGAACAAAGGCTCAGCACTGGCCCGGCAGGTACACCTCATTAAACATTCAATAGACCAAGAATTTGCTTCCTTAGGAATTTGTATACTGTTAAGAAAGAACTAATGGGGGCTGGAGAGATGGCCTAGCGGTTAAGAGCACCGACCACTCTTACTGAGAACCTGGGTTCGATCCCCACAACCCACATGGCGGCCGAGAACCATCTGAAACTCCAATTTCAGGAGAACTCCAGTTCCGGGGGAATCCGACACCCTCTTCTGACCTCCGCGGCATTGCACTACACGGGTGCACAAACTTGCATGCAGACAGTACATTCATACACATACAGAAATAAATAAAATTAAAAAAATAATAATGAAAAAAAAAAGAGAAAGAACTAATGAGCTTTGATTTCTGCAGAGTGCTATTTAAGTTTGAAGGTGAATTTTCCCTCCTGGATCATGCTATTAAAATGAGCTTTCTTACCCTGTCTCGAATAGACCAACAAAAAAAAAAAAAAATGAGCTTTCTTTTTCTATTTGCTTACTTGTTTATTTATTTGGAGGTACTATAGCTTGAGCCTAGGACCTCATGCATGCTAGTCAAATGCCCTCTATTTTTTTGTTTTATTGTTTGATTTATTTTTATTTAATGTATATGAGTGCTTTGCATGCATGCATGCCCATGTCATGTAGTGTCCACAGAGGCCAGAAGAGGGCAACAGATCCCCTGGAATTGGAGTTACGGAAGGTTGCCAGTTGCTTTGTGAGTACTAGAAACTGAACCTGGGTCCTCTACAAGGGCAGCCAGTACTCTTAACTACTGAACCATCTCTGTAGCTCTGAAAGCTCTTCTTTATAAAACCTATAGATATGTGTCAGTAGATTTGTTTCTATTGATGACTTGTGAGGGAATACTTAGAAAGCATTTATTGGGGCTGGAGAGATGGCCTAGCAGTTAAGAGCGCTGACTGCTCTTGCAGAGGACCCGGGTTCAATCCCCAGCACCTACATGGCGGCTGAGAACCGTCTTTAACTCCAGTTCCAGGGGAATCCGACACCCTTCTCTGACCTCCGAGGCATTGCACGACACTAGTGCACAAACCTACATGCAGACAGTACACTCATACACATACAAGAATAAATTTTTAAAAAAAAAGCATTGATTGAACACTTTTTTATAAAATAAATAGAGATTTGCTCTTGTGGGTTTTCTTTCCTTACAGAATAAGACATATAAAAACAACTATAACAAGAAACAAATCATTATATTTTTCTGTTTCTCCTCAGCAGGGTCTATATTCTAGTTTCATCTATTTAATGGGAAATACAGACTTTTCTAGAAATTCCTGTAACACTAACAGGTAGATTAGTTAGAATTCTAGGGTATCTTTCCGTTTTGTTTAGGGGCTTTAAAGAGTTGGGGGTTTTGTTTGCTTTTTTGTTGTCGTTTTAGTTTTTTGTTGTTTTGTTTTATTTTTGAGACAGTCTTGCTATGTAGCCCATGCTAGCTTCAAACTGGAGATCCTCCTGCCTCAGCCTCCCAAATGCTGGGATTAGGTACCTTTTAACACAGATTAAATAGTTCCTCTAAGCCAGGCGTGATTGTGCCCGCCTTTAATCCCAGCAGAGGTAGAGGTAGGCGGATCTCTGTGAGTTCAAGGCCAGCCTGGTCTACAGAGAGAGCTCCAGGACAACTGGTACCAAAAAGGAGACCCTACCTCAAAAATACCAAAAAAAAAAAAAATGAAAAAAACCTAAATAGTTCCTCTAATTTCACCACATTTAAATAACCACATGAAGGTCCTTTGTTAACCTCTAGTGTATTCCTTCACACTCTGGACCAGTCCCTTTCATTCCTGAGCCAAGTGGGCTGTTTGTTGGCTACTTAAACTTCTTTTTAAAAATTTTAAAGTTATTTATTTGGAAGTTGGGGTGCATAACACACATGTAGAGGTCAGAGGATAACTTTCTGGAGTCTGTTCTACCATGTGGGTTTTAGGGATCAAACTCAAGTTGTTGGGCTTGATAGCAAGTGCCTTTTACCTACTGAGAGCCATCTTGTTTCTGAGCCATCTTATCTGCCCTAAGCTTAATTTGTTTTTTTAACAAAGTCTCACTGGGTACCTCTGACTGTCCTGGAACTCACTCTGTAGACCAGGCTGGCATTGAACTCACAAAGATCCACCTACCTCTGCCTCCCAAATGCTGGGATGACGTAGTGAGACCCTGTCTCAGGATCACCCCACTGAGAAAAAAAAGAATTCGAATTCCTAAAGAACCAGGACTTAAGTCTAATTCTACGCAGTGCCATATATTAAGTTTTTTTTGTTCATCATCTGATAATGTTAATTATGTCTGCATCCTAGAATGTTTTCCAACAGTGTGCAACAATAATAAATTCTTTGTCAGAATTATTATCCCTGCCTTTAGGTTTAGGGAACATGTAAGGAGCCTGATTTGCACCTTGTGTCTCTTTGAAAGAAAGATTCTTTAGGACTTTAAACATTACAGTCTATTTTGGTATTTATTCACTTGTTTTTAACCTTTTTTTATAGTGGTTCTGATTGACAGTCTTGACACTCATTTCTTGGTACCTTATTTCTGTTCAAGCAGAACTTTGCTGTGATAGGGCAGACAACTGTGCTTTCCACAAATTTAAGATATTCCCTTGACTTCTGTACTAGAGAGTAAACAGATTATTTTACATTACATAATGGAAATAAATTGTTGGGAACTTGTTTTTCAAGATCAGGGAACTCTCCTCTTCATGTTAACATATCACTATAACTTTTATTGGTGTGTTCTTGAGTACAGATATGGCAGTGTAGCTACTTGCAGTGATTCAGCCACGGTTAGGCTGTTTGGTTAGGCTGATTATTGTTAGAACTCCAGCTTACAATACAAATGCACAATATTTTAATGCTAAGAAATGTTTACTATGTACTTTTGTGCATTTTTATGTTTATGTGCCTGTGTGTGTGTGAAGAGCTCAGGGTTTATTGAACGTTTTAAATACATTTGCCTCACTACTGAAATAACATTTCTGTCTAAATAGATGGATATTCCCAGCTCATGAGAACTTCTGTACAATTGCATGCTAAGACAAATGGATATTCTCTGAAGTTCTTTGGAAAGCTTCCTGTAATTTTATTCTTTCCTTCTAGGCAGGGATTCAGCAGCCTGTTTTGTTGTACCTTGCAGTATTCCGAGTTCTACCTTTTTCACTTGTAGGAATTCTAGAGATCAACAAAAAGGTAAGAACTCATTTCTTATTTAATTGTAATATTTTATTGATAATAAGATGTAATGTCACCATTTATTTACTAGCTGTTTTGATTGGGAATGTTCCCTGGTCTATAAAATGTTTACCGACCTGGCTTATTTCATACAAAATATGAATTTGACAAAATTTGACTTGAGGAGAGCCTAATTATCTATTTATCTTTCTGTGTATTTTTATGCCTCTTGAGTGGTTAGTGTTGGAAACCTGTCATTAACAACTAATATTTTATAAAATTATGAAATACCTAAGGTGTTTTTTCAAAGGGAATATTTCAAAGCTTGTTAAAAATGATCATTAAGCTTCAACAAAAATGTCTTGTTTAATTGCAAGGTATAGGTCTAAAACATGCTTTAACTCGTAGTGAAATATGTAAGTTTTCTAACTCAGTTCAGTTCAGGTTTTCATTGTAGTCTCATTTTTCTTGATATAGTTTCATAGAATAGTTTCATGGGAGGAAAGAAGAGAGAAATTTCAGTTGAGTGAGAGTCAATATTCTACTTTCTTTTAAAATTTTTTTACTTTGTGTAAAGTTATTTCGGGGGCTCCTTCTAATCTTTAAACACCTAAAGTCCTGTAGAGGATAAGATCTTGACATCTAATATCCACTAGAAAGCAAGACTAATATATTTAAACATTGTTCTATATTACATAAGCTTATTCTAAACTGCATAAACTAAATATTAAATTAGTTGTCACTTACTGTGTATTAGGCACTTCAAGTATTTTAAAACATTATAACAATGTATCCTGTTAAGAAGTTAAGTACACACACAAAAAAAGAAGTAGTTAAGCACCTACTTAAATCTTAAAGATAGTAAATGTAGGAGCTAAAATTGAAACTTCGATTTGACACAAAAGTACAAGCCAATTTTTAACATAGAGTAGCTATTTTTTGTGTGTGTCAGTTCCCGTCTTTTATTAACTCATACACAATTATTTGTCTTCTGGTTTGTTGAAGCAGTAAGTCAGACAACACTTGCCAAAGTAATGTCTGTCAAAGTGGCTGGCCATGAAAACTTCAGCACCACATTCATCAGACGGCGCTCTCAGCCAAGGCAACTAATTTTGCCATTTTCATCAACCTTATAGTATTTCAGGACAGCCGGCTTCACCTTCTTTCTCTTATGCTTATTCTTCTTGGGAGTCGTGTAAGACTTCTTCTTCCTTTTCTTAGCACCACTACGAAGTCTCAATACAAGGTGAAGAGTTGATTCCTTTTGAATGTTGTAGTCAGACAGTTTGTCCATCTTCCAGCTGCTTACCAGCAAAGATCAGCCTTTGTTGATCAGGAGGAATTCCTTCCTTGTCCTGGATCTTGGCTTTTACATTTTCTTTCTTTCTTTATTTTATTTTATTTTTTAATTTTTTAAAATTTATTGATTGATGTTTTGTGTATTTCATATATCATTTTTCATTTCTGTTCAGGCATATTCCCCTATCCCTTCCCCCCACCCCTCCCCACCCCTCTCAGATCATGCATTCTGCCATAACTGTCCTGCATCTTTCTCTCAGTCTTTTTTTATGCTTAGGAATTCACATTTTCCTCTGTAAATTTCATTTTACTCTAAAACATGGATACATACTCTCCACCCATATACAGTAATTACAGAGTCTGAAAATAATGGTACTGTCTGCATGTAGGTTTGTGCACCCGTGTTGTGCAGTGCCTCGGAGGTCAGAAGAGGGTGTCATATTCCCCTGGAACTCGAGTTAAAGACGGTTCTCAGCCGCCATGTGGGTGCTGGGGATCGAACCCAGGTCCTCTGCAAGGGTGCTCTTAACCCGCTAGGCCATCTGTCCAGCCCCAGCTTTTACATTTTCTCTAGTGTCTGAGGGTTCAACCTCAAGAGTGATGGTCTTCCCCATCAGGGCCTTTAGGAAAATCTGCATCCTGGCAGTGATTCCACCACAGATGGCAGATCAGAAAGGAATAGCTATTTTTTTTATAGCACTTATTAATTTTAAAATGTTTGAATTAATCCAAGAACTCCTTTTCAAAGTATGGAAACAGGATCAGTAAATTAAAAAGCTACGAGATAACCAACTCAGAGCAAACTATAATTATCTTTCTAAGAGAATGACAAAAAGCTGTAGTTTCATTGTTCTCTTTATGCTTGTGGATTAAGTAATTATATGTGTATTCCATTCTGCTATAGGAACAGACACTTAGCAAAGTAAAAAATTGTTCCTGTTTACTTTTATATGTCCAAGGTAATCATTTGAGGGATTTAGTTTTGACTATTATTACTTGGGATTAAAGCACATCTTTCATTTACTATATTTGTTAAACTACACAGGGTGGGGTTCTTGAATAGTCTACTTATTGGTAAGGTGCATCTTCACTAAGTAATCTTTCTTGAGTAGAAATAGAAACAGATTTTCATTTCCTCTCTACTTTCATTGCTATGAATATTTGCCTGTTAAATATTTAAAAAGGCACAGAATCATGTTCTTTCTCAGTGCTGTAAAGAAAAATCATGACACAATTCAAGAAAAACTTTAGGAAACAGTAAACTAAATCCTTACTCTAGCTAAATGTCTATTTTCATCTTTAACATGGTTACTTTTTATGCTGTTGAAAAATCAAACCATATTATAAAGTCAGGAACGCCACACTGCTAAGAAAAATGTGGAGTTGGGGACCATTACAGATGCTACTTTGTCTCATGGAATACTGATTGTGATGTACAGCTCTGGACTAGTCAGACTGTATAGCTTCCAGGTCATCATGGAACAGGTAGAGAAAACTACATCTGTGCCAGCATGAGCACCTGAGTTCAGATCCCCAGCACCCACATCAACTTGTACTCACCTGTAACCCGGCACTTGCAGGGGTGGGGTGTCATCCAGCCAGGCTGGCTGGAAAGAATGGCAAGCTCCAAATTCATTGACACTGTCTCTAGGGAATAAGGCTGAGAGTGAAAGAGCAGGACACCCAGTGTTGTTCTCTGCATTCCATATGTGGCCTGGACACACACACACACACACACACACACACACACACACACACAAATATGGAAGCTTCTCTTGCTACAAACAGGTACAGTGCAGTCCTGCTAAGGGAAGGGGAGCACACTGTGGAGAACTGAGCCCAAGGCACAGAGGTCAGTCATAACCCGACCTGAGAGGTGCTTCCGACTCAGGTCCTTAGCCTGGGACAATGGAACGTTTCCCATCTTGGCCGTGCTTTCCACCTGCCCAAAGACTGCCGGCCCCTGGACAGGAATTTCGGGCTGCTGGCTGATGGCCTATCTTCAGCCTACACCCATTAACAATTCACTTCACAGCTGATGATCTGATAGATCTCCTTCCAGCCCCACACCAGCTACCCAGGTTGGTGGTCTGATAGACCACTGTCCAACCCACTGGCCATGACACTCAAAATTCGAGCCTGCTTCAGCCTGTGTGCGTGCAAAAATAACGGCAGGGAATTCTGTGTGATGATGGTAATGGAGAATTCGCTTTATTGTCTGCTACAACTCGCTTTTATAAGCAGAATGACGTCAGCTCCCAGAGCCAATCACAGACCCCCAGTTCTGCGCCACTGCGTCAGCTCCCAGAGCCAGACCCCCAGTTCTGCTCCATTGCATACTGCTGGTCCACCTAGCATCATGTGCCTAGGCCACATTGCTTGCTCCTTCTTGGAGCGGGGTCAGAGAAATCCCATGACTCCCACATGGTGCCCTGAGGGGTGCTAGCTGAGAACTAGCCCCTAATTCAAACTGGATCTTTCCACAGACAAATATGCAGTTGGCTGTTTCTCTTAAAATTATTTCCTAAGATCTGATTCTCCCCCCTCTCTCCCAGGTATATTTTGAGACAGGGTCTCCCTGTAGCTCCAGCTGTCCTGGAACTCACTATGTAGACCAGGCTGGCCTTGAAAAGATCTGATTGGGCTGGAGAGATAGCCTAGCGGTTAAGAGCACCGACCACTCTTGCAGAGGACCGGGTTCGATCCCCAGCACCCACATGGTGGCTTAGAACCGTCTGTAACTCCAATTCCAGAAGAACTCCAGTTCCAGGGGAATCTGAGGACCCTCTTCTGACCTCCGCGGCATTGCACGACACGGGTGCACAACCCTACATGCAGACAGTACATTCATACACATGAAATAAATAAATTAATTAATTAATTTAAAAAAAGAAAAGATCTGATCTTTTTTACCTCTAAGCAGTTATTAATATTTGTCTGTATGTAGAACATTTCAGTCTAGTTGCATATGTCTGATAAATATTCTTTTTAAATTATATGGCCTTGCTGTATATCATTCCTTGACAAAGCTCCAAAGCACCTGAGTACTACTTCATCATTCTGAGTACTACTTCATCATTCTGAGTACTACTTAATCATTCTGAGCACCATGTGCTGTGCTTTCATTGGTGTTCCAGCCTAAGAATCCACTGAGTTACTAATTACCTCCAAGGGCACCCTAGCCTCAGGTGGCTGCATTTTAGTTACAGTTTAATGCTAGGCAGCAATGTTAAAGTGATGGCCCGGTTGTAAAGCAGGAGTATAAACATTTGTAACACTCAGAGGATTGGCCTTCTGGTCTTTTCTTAGGTGATATCTGCCTTTCCCCCCAGATTTTCGGGAACATTACAGATGCTACTTTGTCTCATGGAATACTGATTGTGATGTACAGCTCCGGACTAGTCAGACTGTATAGCTTCCAGGTCATCATGGAACAGGTAGAGAAAACTATAATGTGATGTTTTATAATTAGTATGAGGTTTGGGCTTAAGTATATTTGTCTTTTTTAATGAGTCAGCTCCTATGGTTTTAAACTATAAAATGTATAGAAATATCAAAAGACAAAGTAACCTTTACAAGAGGAGTGGAAAGGATGAATGGAAAGCCATTGAATAAAGACATTTTCTCTGTCATGTACATGTGAATTTTATTTTTCTTTCCAGAAAGCAAGTAAATAGGCTCTAAAGCCACCATTTTTGTTTTGTTTTGTTTTTAGTTCATGCAACAGAAACTTGACTTAGGGTGTGCATGCAGATGGGGTGGGACTACTGGAACTGTAGGAGAGGCTCCATTTGGCATTCCTTGTAATATAAAAATCACAGGTATGACTACATACAGTATTTTTTTTTACCTTAAAAATAAGTGGCCATATAAATAGCTTTGCATTGTAATCATCCAAGTGTTTTTCTCTTTAATTATAAATGGGTTCGTTTTACCTCCATACAGCGTGTTGCTTACCACTGTATAAATGTCAGCAGCATTCTGTCAATTATTCATTGAGTTTGTGGAAGAAGCCCTGATGATGCTGAGGCAAGCTGTTTTGCCTTTCTGATCTTTGATTTCCTTGTCTGGAAAATGATGAGTTATAGCAATTTATAACATCTTAGCTTCCTTACAGCTTAAGATTTTTTCATTTTATAAAATGTAGCCATTTCTGGGGGCCAGAGAGATAGCTCAGCGGTTAAGCGCGCCGACTGCTCTTGCAGAGGACCTGGGTTCGATTCCCAGCACCCACACGGCGATTAAGAACCATCTTTAACTCCAATTCCAGGAGAATCTGAGGCCCTCTTCTGACCTCCACGGCATTGCACGACACGGGTGCACCAACCTACATGTAGACAGTACCTCATACACAAAAATAATAAATAATAAATTAAAAAAAATTTTTAAATGTAGCCATTTCTAAGAATGTTGTTTTCCTAGGAAACAATACCATGCCAACTAAAGATCAGCAGGTCCTGGATCTAGAGAGAACTTCTAGTGTACTTACAGATTGACAAAGAATAAAGAAGAAAATTATACATGACTCTACAAATGTACTGAAAAAAAAACCTATATTTAACTTATTGAGGCCAATGTGGTGTCTCATTCATACCTATAATCCCAGGACCTCGAAGGGGGAGGCTGGAGGATCAGGAGTACAAAACAAGGGCATTCTTGGCTACATAGTGAAGCTGAGCTACATCAGAGTCTTTCTCAAAAAAACAAAACTCCAACTTTATTAAATTCAGCAACTAATAAAAAAGAAATATATTAAAAGAAATAAACCAAGTTAAAGTCTAGCCTGAGCTATTTAAGATCCTATTTCAAAAAACAAAAATAGCTAGGCATGTGGCTCAAGCCTTTAATCCCAGCACTTGGGAGGCAGAGGCAGGCGGATCTCTGTGAATTCGAGGCCAGCCTGGTCTACATAGTGAGTTCTAGGACAGCCGGAACTACAGGGAGACCCTGTCTCAAAAAGACCCTCCCTGCAAAAANCACTCAAAATTCGAGCCTGCTTCGGCCTGTGTGCGTGCAAAAAAAAAATGAGGCGGAATTCTGTGATGATGTTAATGGAGAATTCGTTTATTGTCTGCTACAACTCGCTTTTATAAGCAGAATGACGTCAGCTCCCAGAGCCAATCACAGACCCCCAGTTCTGCGCCACTGCGTCAGCTCCCAGAGCCAGACCCCCAGTTCTGCTCCATTGCATACTGCTGGTCCACCTAGCATCATGTGCCTAGGCCACATTGCTTGCTCCCTCTTGGAGCGGGGTCAGAGAAATCCCATGACTCCCACATGGTGCCCTGAGGGTGCTAGCTGAGAAATAGCCCCTAATTCAAAATGGATCTTCCCAGAACAATATTGCAGTTGGCTGTTTCTCTTAAAATTATTTCCTAAGATCTGATTCTCCCCCCTCTCTCCCAGGTATATTTTGGGAGACAGGGGCTCCCTGTAGCTCCAGCTGTCCTTGAACTCACTATGTGACCAGGCTGGCCTTGAAAAGATCTGATTGGGCTGGAGGATAAGCCTAGCGGTTAAGAGCACCGGCAACTCTTGCAGAGGACCGGTTCGATCCCCAGCACCCACATGGTGGCTTAGAACCGTCTGTAACTCCAATTCCAGAAAACTCCCGTTCCAGGGGAATCTGAGGACCCTCTTCTTGACCTCCGCGGCATTGCACGACACGGGTGACAAACCCTACATGCAGACAGTACATTCATAACATGAAATAAATAATAATTAATTAATTTAAAAAAAGAAAAAAATCTGATGCTTTTTTTACCTCTAAGCAGTTATTAATATTTGTCTGTATGTAGAACATTTCAGTCTAGTTGCATATGTCTGATAAATATTCTTTTTAAATTATATGGCCTTGCTGTATATCATTCCTTGACAAAGCTCCAAAGCACCTGAGTACTACTTCATCATTCTGAGTACTACTTCATCATTCTGAGTACTACTTCATCATTCTGAGCACCATGTGCTGTGCTTTCATTGGTGTTCCAGCCTAAGAATCCACTGGGTTACTAATTACCTCCAAGGGCACCCTAGCCTCAGGTGGCTGCATTTTAGTTACAGTTTAATGCTAGGCAGCAATGTTAAAGTGATGGCCCGGTTGTAAAGCAGGAGTATAAACATTTGTAACACTCAGAGGATTGGCCTTCTGGTCTTTTCTTAGGTGATATCTGCCTTTCCCCCCAGATTTTCGGGAACATTACAGATGCTACTTTGTCTCATGGAATACTGATTGTGATGTACAGCTCCGGACTAGTCAGACTGTATAGCTTCCAGGTCATCATGGAACAGGTAGAGAAAACTACTTAATGTGATGTTTTATAATTAGTATGAGGTTTGGGCTTAATATAATTTGTCTTTTTTAATGAGTCAGCTCCTATGGTTTTAAACTATAAAATGTATAGAAATATCAAAAGACAAAGTAACCTTTACAAGAGGAGTGGAAAGGATGAATGGAAAGCCATTTAATAAAGACATTTTCTCTGTCATGACATGTGAATTTTTTTTCTTTCCAGAAAGCAGTAAATAGGCTCTAAAGCCACCATTTTTGTTTTGTTTTGTTTTTGTTCCTGCAACAGAAACTTGACTTAGGGTGTGCATGCAGATGGGGTGGGACTACTGGAACTGTGAGAGGCTCCATTTGGTATTCCTTGTAATATAAAAATCACAGGTATGACTACCTACAGTATTTTTTTTACCCTTAAAAATATTGGCCATATAAATAGCTTTGCATTGTAATCATCCAAGTGTTTTTCTCTTTAATTATAAATGGGTTCGTTTTACCTCCATACAGCGTGTTGCTTACCACTGTATAAATGTCAGCAGCATTCTGTCAATTATTCATTGAGTTTGTGGAAGAAGCCCTGATGATGCTGAGGCAAGCTGTTTTGCCTTTCTGATCTTTGATTTCCTTGTCTGGAAAATGATGAGTTATAGCAATTTATAACATCTTAGCTTCCTTACAGCTTAAGATTTTTTCATTTTATAAAAATGTTAGCCATTTCTGGGGGCCAGAGAGATAGCTCAGACGGTTAAGCGCGCGACTGTTCTTGGAGAGGACCTGGTTCGTTTCCAGCACCCACACGGCGATTAAGAACCATCTTTAACTCCATTCCAGGGAGAATCTGAGGCCTCTTCTGACCTCCACGGCATTGCACGACACGGGTGCACCACACCCTACATGTAGACAGTACCCTCATACACAAAAACTATAAATACTTAAAAAAAAAAATTTTTAACTGTAGCCATTTCTAAGAATGTTGTTTTCCTAGGAAACAATACCATGCCAACTAAAGATCAGCAGGTCCTGGATCTAGAGAGAACTTCTAGTGTACTTACAGATTGGACAAAGAATAAGAAGAAAATTATACATGACTCTACAAATGTACTGAAAAAAAAACCTATATAAATAACTTAATTGGGCCAATGTGGTGTCTCATTCTACCTATAATCCCAGGACCTCGAAAGGGGGGGCTGGGCGGATCCAGGTATACAAAAACAGGGCTTCTTGGCTCATAGTTGAAGCTAGCTAATCAGAGTCTTCTCAAAAAAACAAAACTCCCCAAACTTAAAATTAAAAAAAAAAAATAAAAAAGAAATATATTAAAAAATAAACCAAAGTTTAAAGTCTAGCCTGAGCTATTTAAGATCTTATTTCAAAAAACAAAAATAGCTAGGCATGTTGTGCTCCAAGCCTTTAATCCCAGCACTTGGAGGCAGGAGGCAGGCGGATCTCTGTGAATTTCGAGGCCCACCTGTCAACTAGTGATTCTAGGACAGCCGGGACTACAGGGGGACCCTGTCTTCAAACCAAAAAGACCAAAAAAAAAAAAAAAAAGAAAGAAAAGAAAAGAAACCCCAAAAGCAACAACAGCAAAAACATATGAAATTATTTGCCATTGTAAAGCAGTACAATTCAAAGATGTTTCTTGTATCTGCCTAAGAACCAGGTTATCCAGGAAACAGAGTATGTATCTCACACTGGAGAAGCTAGTCCTTTGTCCAGAGCTTACACTGGAATCCAAGGGTTGTTTGATAATTGCAAATAGAAATAAAAATCACTTGAGCCAATTCAAAGGGAAATATATTGTATTTTAATATTTTTATCTTTATTCCTAACTTATTTCATGTTGTTGCATGTAGCTACAGCTTAACTCACTTTTTAATGTCAATACAAATATTACATTGATGAGGCCTGAAAGTATAGCTTAACAATAGAGTGCTTGACTAATATGCACAAGGTCCTAGATCCAGCCCCTAGTACCATGATGGATGGATGGATTTATAAAACAATGAAGTTGGAGTTCTGTCTCAGCTAGTTATACTAAAATAAATCATAGATGGATCCAGGATATAAAAGTTCTAGATGGGGCTGGGTATGGTGGCACATGCCTTTAATCCCAGCAGAGGCAGGCATATCTCTATGAGTTCCAGGCCAGTCAGGGCTGCATAAGGAGACCCTGTCTAAAAGCAGCAACAGCAAAAAAAAATTCTAGATGAGAGCTTTGGAGAATCTTTTCCTTTCAGAGTGGGAAAGACCTTTAAGTATGACACAAAAACCAAGCCATGAAAGATGAAATTGATAAATTTGATTAAAAAAAATTCTACATGGCAAAACCAAACCAAACATGAAACAGTAGTAAAAATGCAATATATATGTGTAAGAAACCAACTGCTGATGGCTCAGCAGTTAAGAGTGCTGGCTGGGCTGTTCTTGCAGAGGACCCAAGTTTGATTCCTGACACCTGCGTGGCGGCTAACAACTGTCCATAACTCCAGTTCCAGGGGATCTGATACCCTCTTCTGACATTGCTCAGCAGAGGCACACTTACCTCCGTGCAGGCAATATACTCATATACATGAAATAAAAATAATAAATGAAGGTGGATGTGGTATTACAAGCCTGTAATCTTAGCACTGAGGAGGCAAGGCAGGAGTTCCGTGAGTTTGAGACTCTCCTGGGCTTACATCCAGGCCAATCTATGCTGAAAACATCAAAAATCAAATAACAAAGGGAAAACATATTCTAAAGGGGTAGTTTCCTCAAAATAGAAAAAGTGTTCTACAGATCATTTAGAACAACTGCCCATTTTAAAAGGAGCTAAGTATGCTGTTGAAAAGAAAATGAAATATAAATGACTTAGCTGGAGAGCACAAGTTTCAGGGTCCCGAGTAAGAGGAAGGCATATTATTAGACAAATCTTTTCAGATTCTCAAATATCACAAAGTTGGAGCTTTTTGCTAAAATATGGTTGGTGAAGGTAGAAGAGGCAGAATTCATTATTGGGACCCTTTACGGAGGACAGTTTGTCAGTATGTATCTGACAGTTAAATGCATAGACTCCTCTAACCTAGTGATTCCTCATATCTGTCCTGAAAAGAAAACATTTTTCATTTATGGCTTATCCTATTGTTTCTTTTTGCAAAAATAAGGAAATATGTTTATTTATACTTTAAATATTGCCTTTTAAAATACTTTTCTAAAGTGTTTATGTACTTAGAAAAATAGAAGTAATTATCCCTTACATTTAAAATGTAGAAAAATCCTGTTATAGACCTTGCTTTTATAAATACAACAGTCGTTTTGTGTATTTTGTGTTAGAACTCTCCTTTGAAGTATTACTGTTTGACTTTTCACAGTCTCAAAGTATACTAATTAAGGCCAGACCAAAGGGCAGCACGTCCATAATCCAGGACTCAGGATGGTAAGGCAGGAAGATAGCCATGAGTTTAAGGCCAGCCTGGGCTACATAGTTAGTCTCTGTCTAAAAACAAAAACCCAAAGTATTCTAATTAATCATAGTTATTTTCTGCCAGGCATAGTGATGAACACCTGTAGTCCTAACATTCAGGAGACTGAGACAGAAGAATTGCCGTAAGTTCTAAGTTAGCCTGGGCTACAGAGCAAGTACCAGGCCCACTAGGATTACATGGAAAGGCTATGTCTCAAGAAAAAGTTTCTTTTTAATGCCTCTTTTTAATTTTTTTCTCCCACAGTCTAGCCTGTAGCATGTTTTGCTGGCTTCTTTTCATGCTACTCTGAGAGCCTTCTGAAACTCCTTGCTTGTTAGCTATAGGATGGTTCAGACCCATTAAAAGGGCCTCTACTGCTAATGATCCAAATTTGGGTTCTTGGAGGATTAGCAGGTTGTGCTAAGCAGAAACTTGCTACTACTTTTGTGTCATTTTAATAACTGGTGGGAAAACTATTTCTTTTTAAATACATATTTCTATTGATTTCCCAGTTTGAATTCCTAGTCATATACTCAATTAAATTAAAATTTTTTTTTATTATTTATCTTTGTATGTGTGTGAATGTACTGTCTGGCATGCAGGTCTGTGCACCATGTCGTGCAATGCTGCGGGAGGTCAGAAGCAGGTCTCGGATTCCCCTGAACTTGGAGTTCTCCTGGAATTTGGAGTTACCGACGGTTTCAGCCGCCATATGGGTGCTGGGGGAACGAACAGGTCCTCTGCAAGCGTGTCACCGCTCCTAACCGCTTAGGGCCATCTCTCCAGCCCCTCAATTTAAATTTTAATACTTAGATTGAAATTCTATTTTTTTCTTACAGTTCTTATTTTTCCTTTTTTTTTAATTAAAAAAAAAAAAAATTTTTTAAATTTTTATTTTTATTTTATTTCTAACTGTGTATAAATTGTACTGTCTGCATGTAGGTCTGTGCCACGTGTCATTGCAATGCCGCGGAGGTCAGAAGAGGGTGTTGGATACCCCTGGAAACTGGAGTAAAGACGGTTTTTCAGCTGCCATGTGGGTTCTTGGGGATCAACCCGGGTCTCTTCTGCAAGAGCAAGTCGGTACTTCTTAAACCGCCATTAGGCCATCTCTCCAGCCCGACAGTTCTTATTTTTCTTATCTACTGTATTTTATAGCCATTTTATTATCATATAGTATTTGAATTTCTTTCATAATTTACTGAAACATGCACTTTGACCGTTTTTTTAACTGGGATATTATTTTTCTTATTACATAAGACCTTTATGTACTAAAGACATTACCCTTTTAAAAGGTTTTCTTAAGTATCTTTAATATATAGATATATCCTTGCCAGTTCCTTCTTCCTCCTCACAATTATGCTTGTGAGCTGCTTTGCATTGTTTTTCCCTATGTAAAGCCATAGGAAGTGCATAGTCCTTCCAGAGCCCTGACGAAGACCGCACACCAGTGTCTGGCACACAACTCTTCCATGAATGATCTTTGTAAGATAAACCCCTTTAATACTAGTGGCTTTGCAAACCAAAAGTTTACAAAGGGCAAATCAAGGGGTTATAGATTAGCCACCTAATCTGTGGTCACCAAAGGAAATTGTGATCTCAGGCTGCAATACCTTTTTACACTTTTTTCTTTTTTTTTTTTTGGTCTTTTGAGACAGGCGTTCTCCCTGTAGCCCCAGCTGTCCTGGAACTCACTTGTAAGACCAGGCTCGGCTTGAACCTCACAAGATCCGCCTGCTCTACTCCCAAGTGCTAGGATTAAAGGCTGCAGCCACCACACCTCTTACACTTTTAAGAATAGATCTATATCCCTGGTGGCACAGCCTTTAATCCTAGCACTTGGGAGCAGAGGCAGGCGGATCTTTGTGGTTCAAAGCCAGCCTGGCTACAGAGTGAGTTCCAGGACAGCTGGGGGCTACAGGGAGACCCTGTCTCAAAAAGACTGAAAAAAAAAAAAAAAAGAATAGATCTATTATGGGGCTGGAGAGATGGCTCGGCTGTAAGAGTACTGGCTGCTCTTACAGAGGACCCAATTCCTAACACCCACATGGCTGTTGACATCCAACACTTTCTTCCAGGTTCCATGGACTTTGCATGACCTAAGTACACTTACATAACTGCAAGCAATACACTCATACACATAAAATAAAAATAATAAATTAAAAAAGAATAGATCTATTATGCTGTACTTAAATTGTGATCAAAGAGGAAGACTTGAAAAGCACAAACAAAATTTTCTTTGATGTCCACCCTCCAAAGAGACTGATTAGATATGTCTGAACCACTTTAAAGTTAACTTGTTTGATGATAACACTAGTAGTGGTGGCTTCCTTTTAATAAAGCCTTCATTGTGGAAGACCTTGTCTTCATTGGTTGCATTAATTCTGACTAACGTTGCTGTTATATAAGAAACATTACACAAGACAGATCTCACAAAGTTTGCTGATGTGTACCTGTTAACCTGTGATGTGAAGGTCTCCTTACATTTGAAAGATTTACTAGACCTCAGTTCTTGGTATGATTGTTATGGGAGCTGGACATGCAGCTTGTACATGGCAGATGCTCAGTACATGGCAGCACCTTTAGTCAACTTTTTACATCTCCTTGTATGTAGGCCACTAAACTCCCCAAACAGATACCTAGAAAGTTTATTCATAGCCTAATGTTGTTTCCTACCAGCTTAGCAACAGCCACTTTCCTGGTTGCATTTTATTTCCTGGTCACATTTTATTCCCTTTAAGATAGTAATTTTTCCTTAATGGAACTTCATAAATTATGCATCCATAACAAGAAAGGTTGAACTTAGTTAACGAATGCTGCACGCCCACCAGAAATGAGACACTAATTAATTCCTCTACTCATCTTTACAGACTCCCCACCACTGCTCTTTGAAGTTTCATCCCTGGAGAATGCATTTCAGATCGGAGGCCATCCTTGGCACTACATCATCACACCTAATAAGAAGAAGCAGAAAGGAATTTTCCATATTTGTGCCCTAAAAGATAATACCTTGGTAAATCAAATATTTTAATAATAAATTTGTATTAGAAATTTTTATTCCCTAGTAGCTGTACTGCATATGTCCAAGAATCCTTTTTAGCCAGGTGTGGTGATGCACACCTTTAATTCCAGCACTCTGGAGGCAGAGGCAGGCAGATCTCTGTGAGTTCAAGGGCAGCCTGGTCTACATAGTTAGTTCCAGGCTAGCTGGGGCTACAGGGTTTCCCTGTGCCAAAAAGACAAAAAAAAAAACAAAAACCAAGCCCCAGAAGAATCATTTTTATTAATTTGTTTTAATAATTTGTAGAAATTTTAAAATATAGGCATATAGAGAATACTGTTTTGTCATCAAAAATTTAAAAACATTAATATTTGGAAATTCTTAGAGCACCAAGATCTATCTCTCTCTCTCTCTCTCTCTCTCTCTCTCTCTCTCTCTCTCTCTCTCTCTCTCTCTCTCTCTTTCTCTGTCTCAAGATCTCATGTAGCCCAGGCCTGCCTTGAACTCATTATATAGCTGAGGCTGGCCTTGAACTCCTGATACTTCTGTCTTCATGTTCCACATGCAGGGATTATAGGTGTGTGCCACTACACCTGGCTGAGGAGTTTTGTTCTTTATAGTCTTGTAGCGAGGACCCATGGAAAACATCTCTCATATATTATTGTGGGAATTGTCGACAGACTGTTCAGTCTGCCTCTGGAATTGCTGTGGAAGGTGTTGATTTTGCTTCTAAATGGCTTGTGGCTCTTTGCCTGTCAAAGCAGAGCCAGATGGAGTTCTGGAGATCATACTGTAGGCACTGAGACACTTTGCATTTTCAAGTGTTTTCTCAGGTTGCTTATGGCATGGTGGGAAGCAGTGGCTCATGGAAAAACAGATTTCTTTTTTTTTTGCATTTTTGAGACAGAGTCTCCCTGAAAACAAATTTTTATCTATTAAATTCATCTTCATTTTCTTTCAAAATATAATTAACTTGTTGCTTTTCCATTTAATCATTTATTGAAAGATTAACATGGCCAGACATAGCTGGGGACACATTTTCTTTTCTCAAGTTGCTTATAGTTTCAAAAGGAAGGTGCTCTCTTTTCACTTTTACGTTCATTCCAGTGATTAAACTCAGCTCAGCAGGCATGTGCAGCAAGTGCCTTTACCCAGTGAACCAAGCTGCCAGCCCTCACCTTTGCTTTGTGTTATTTAATTTAACTTATTCCTGGGGTCTCTTGATACATCAGATAAACTTGCTTTTCATGAAATGGATTGTTTATTCCATACCCATGTCTTCCAGGACCTTGCACAGCCAGACAGTATTGACGTAGTCTTGGTCTGTTTATCTGCTTCTCTGGTGTTGTGGGAACACTGTGTCTAGTGTCTTCATGTGCCAGTGTCCATTTGACCAAGCCCATGAAACTTTTTTTTATAACTTTAAAAATATTTTACTTAAAAAAATTTTTTTAACAGCCGGGCATAGTGGCATATGCCTTTAATCCTAGCACTTGAGAGGCGGAGGCAGGCAGATCTCTGTGAGTTCAAGGCCCGCTTGCTCTACATAGTGAGCTCCAGGCCAGCTGGAACTAAAGGGAGACCCTGTTTCAAAAAGACCCCCCCAAAAAAAAGTTTTTTAATTTTATTTATTTATTTATTGTCTCTTTGAGACAGGGTCTCCCTGCAGTCCCAGCTGTCCTGGAACTTACTTTGTAGACCAGGCTGGGCTTGAACTCACAGAGATCCACCTGCCTCTGCCTCCCAAATGCTGGGATTAAAGGCGTGCACTTCAATGCCTGGCTATTTTTCTAAATTTTATGTATATGAATATAATGCCTGCATGTAGGTGGGTGCAACCACGTTATACAATACCTGCAGAGGTCAGAAGAGGGCATCAGATCCCCCAGAGCTGGAGTTACAGACAGTTGTTAGCCAGCATGTGGGGGCTGGGAATTGAACCCAGGTCCTCTGCAAGAGTAGATATGCTGAGCCATCTCTCCAGCCCTTTTTCTTTTTTTTTTTTTAATTTTATTTATTTCTGTATGTGTATGAATGTATTGTCTGCATGCCAGTCTGTGCACCCGTGTCGTGCAATGCCGCAGAGGTCAGAAGTGGGCGTCGGATTCCCCTGGAGCTGGAGTTCTCCTGGAGTTGGAGTTTCAGACGGTTCTCAGCCGCCATGTGGGTGCTGGGGATCGAACCCGGGTCCTCTGCAAGAGCGGTCGGCGCTCTTAACCGCTAGGCCATCTCTCCAGCCCTCTCCAGCCCTTTTATAACATTTAAAAAATTTATTCATAGCTGGGCGTGGTGGCGCACGCCTTTAATCCTAGCACTTGGGAGGCAGAGGCAGGCGGATCTTTGTGAGTTCAAGGCCAGCCTGGTCTACAATGTGAGTTCCAGGACAGCTGGGGCTACAGGGAGACCCTGTCTCGAAAAGACCAAAAAATAATAATAATAATAAAAATAAAAAAATAAAAAAATAAAAAATTTATTCATATTTTGTGTATGAGTATATGAGTATCTTGTCTGCATGTAAGTGTTCCATCTATATGTAATATAGATGGAGGCCAGAAGAGGACGTTGGATCCCTGGAACTGGAGCTGTGGATAGTAGTTAGCTGCAATGTGGATGGTGGAAACTGAACCCAGGTCCTCTATAAGAACAGGCAGTGTTCTTAGCTGCTGAGCTATTTCTCCAGCTCCTTATACCATTTTATAAAGGACCTCTAGGGGCATGGTTGTTCAGCTCTCAACCAGGACATTCTTCAACCACCACTAACTGCTGCATCTCGGTTTCACTTAATTTTGTACCCAGTTGAACCTTACACAATTTTATTTGTAGATTTAGCATGTTTTTATAGAAAAGCTGATAATACATATTCTTTAATAAACATACTTAATTATGTACTCTCTAATAACAATTGTAACATTTGGTCAAGTCTATATTTCACCCTATTTATAAATAATTGCCAAAGCCAAGTTAATGTGTACATGCTGGTATTATTTCCTAGTTTCCTTTGTAGAAGGTCAACATTTATGTACACATGTAATCACATGTCATACAAATTTTATTTTAATAACTAAATATACTCCATATTTTGGAATAAGACAATGGTCTCTTTTCTTGCCTTAAATGCTGCTAAACAGTATTAAGTATTAGAGCATTTCCTCAGTCACAAGAGTTTAATATTTGATTATCTAATAGATTATGTGACCTGTGTCAGAGACTGCAGGTTTGATTACGTGCTTTTGTGTGTGTTACCCATTCTTCTGATCGATAGGTTATTAGGGATAGGGTCAGCAGGAGGAGACTATAGGGAAATTACATGTGCATAATAATAGAAAGACCATGGACTTTAGAGTCCTATCTGTTACTGGGTAAATGATTTGTTTTCTTTGTGTGTCAGTCTCTTTAACCATAAAATGGGGTTAATATCTTTGAGTGTTATCAGAGTCACATGGAACAGTGACAATAAAGGATCTCCACAGTCCCTAACACAAAGTACGTGCATAAAGTGTGGTAACTTACATTCCTATTACTTGTGAGGTGTGCTGCATGGCACAGAGTAAATCCATGAAGTTTCTGACTTGAAATATTCCAACTTTCTCAATTTTGACCCTTTTGGCCAGCACACACATATCAGTACAACTGATTTATGCTTTCTTTTTCCTTTACTTTTGAATTCCTGAAAGTGTTACATTTGAAATTTTATTTGATTTCCCTCTTTTCAGTTTTTTTTTTTTTTCCAATTTCAGGCAAAAAATGGTATCCAAGAAATGGAATGCTGTTCTCTAGAATCTGACTGGATCTACTTCCACCCTGATGCTTCGGGAAGAATAATACATGTTGGCCCAAATCAAATTAAGTAATTTCATTAGCACTTTAAAATTCAAAGTAATTTTTTATAGAATTATTGGCATCTTTGTTTTTGCCTCTTATCTACTGTCATTATTTGAAGAATTTGGGGTTTTTTTGAGAGTATTTCTTCAGATACTAGCATCTATAAAATGTGGTTTTGTTCTCTTAGCTTCATCATTACTATGTATAAACATTGCATATTAATTCCTTCATAGACGATACATGAATGAATGAAGGGGAATTATAGATTGGCTTTGCTCATTGAGAGTTTTTGGGTTTGGTTTTGAGACAGGTCTTGAGGTCTTGCTAGCTGGAAGTGTATGTAGCCCAGGCTGGCCTTGAACTATAATATTCCTACCTCTACCTCCCGAGTGCTGGATTTATAGGCATGTACCATAATACCTAACTGGGTGGGTTTTAATTAATTTTCTAAGATTAATGAGGAAGAAGTTTACAGCCTGGTGGTGTAAGCCAGTAGTCTCAGCTACTCAGAAGGCTAAGGAAGGAAGATTATAAGTTCAGCGCCCAAAACAAAAAGTGATGCTGCTTTAAAAAAAAAAAAAGTGAAAAAAGCTAGCAGTGTATTTTGTATTTCAGTGGTAGAGCACTCACTTAAGCATGTGTGAGGTCCTAGGTTCAGTCTCTGGTTTAAAAAAAAATGGTGATTTGTCTTTGTTCTGAAAGTCTTAATATAGAAAAAATATTTTATTTAGGGGCTGGAGAGATGGCCTAACAGTTAAGAGTGCTGACTGCTCTTGCAGAGGACCCGGGTTCGATCCCCAGCACCCACATGGCGGCTGAGAACTGTCTTAACTCCAGTTCCAGGGGAATCCGACACCCTCTTCTGACCTCCAGGGCATTGCGCGACACGGGTGCACAAACCTACATGCAGACAGTACATTCATGCACATACAAAAATAAATAAAATTAAAAAAATAAAAATAACTGCTTTAAAAAATATATTTTGTTTATTATTTTTTCTGTATAAATGTATTACCTGTAATGTGTAAGTATACCTGTGTCATGCAATGCCCTAGGATGTCAGAAGAGCTCAGATCCCCTGGAACTGGAGTTAGGGATAGTTGTTAGCCACCATGTGAGTGCTGGGAATTGAACCTGAGTCCTGTGTAAGAGCAGCAAGTGCTCTTAATAGCTGAGCCATCTCTCCAGCTCCCATACTCATCTGTTTAATGTTTGTTACTAGCCCTATTCGTTTTAAGAAACTAAGGTCTAAGAGCTGTGTACTGCTCTGTTGCAGAGCTCAATTAGCATGTGCATATCCAGAAAGAACAAAACAAACAAAAAGGAAATGAGGGTGGGAAGAAAAAGGAAATAAAGTCCACAAAGATACATCTTTTTCTCAGGTTTTATAACATAAGCCCTTTTAAATATTGCCACTAACTGAGGTAGCTAATCTTGCTATTTCAGGATTTCTTGTTTCCAGTAGCTTTGAGTTGTCCCGGGTGGCTACAGTAGCTGTTTCTCCTTGCTCTTTTCTTCGCATGCGTATGAGACTTTGAGCTTTGAGAAAATGGTGCTGTTTTGAAGCTTCTTTTTTGGTCTTTTTAAGACAGGGTCTCCCTGTAGCCCGAGCTGTCCTGGAGCTCACTATGTAGACCAGGTTGGCCTAGGTGTGTGCCCCCACACCTGGCTTGAAGCTTAATGATGTGAATAGATTTGTGTATGTGGAAAGCAAATTGTTTTAGTTTCTCTTGCTTAGTAAATGTGATCCTCGAGGAGATTTGTACTTAGCAAACTGAAATGTTTAAATATAATCCTAAGGAATAAAATTGTCATTTGCAGGTTTTAAATATTATTCTATCATGAAAACTCTTATTTTACATTTAGTTGCTGATCCAACCTCTCTTACTTATAACTCTTAAGTACTGATTTTAGCTATCTCATTATTTAAAAATAAGAATGCAGATAAAACATCTACTATCATGTCAGTTGGGGTGAGACATTAAGGGCCTGTTACAGGACAGAAGAGATGGTGTTCTACACAGTAATTTTCATAAGCCCATTTGGAAAATGGTTTAGGCCTGAGCAACCTGCCCCATTACCTAGTTCAGTATCATGTGTTGTCATAGTTGCTGTTTTTCTGTTTAGCAAAATCTGAGTGTGGAGTTTATTGACATTTAATGACCAGATGTTAGTATTATAGACTAGTCAATAGAGGAAAACACTGTGTTGCTATCATCGTGGTCAGCTTTGTTAGCTTTATACACTTGGGAGGAGGGAACCTCAAGTGGGGGATTTCCTCTATGGATTGTCCATTGGGCATGTCTGTGAAGTAGTTTCTTGATTGTTGAGAGATCATAGGTGGACTCAGCTCATTGTGGGTGGTGCTACTCCTGGGCAGGTGGTCCTAGGTTGTATAAGAAAGCAGGCTGAAGCCAGGCATGGTGACACACGCTTTAATCCTAGCACTTGGGAGGCAGAGGCAGACCTCTGTGAATTCAAGGCCAGCCTGGTTTCCATAGTGAGTGCAGCCAGAGCTACAGAGAGACCCTGTCTCAAAAAGATACCCTCCCCTCGAAAAGAAAGCAGGCTGAGCACAGACTGGAGGAGCAAGCCAGTAAGCAGCCTTCCTTGTTGGTCTCTTCTGCCGTTCCTGCCTGGCTCTCTGCTAACAGATGGAAGTGCAGGCCAAATAAATCTTTCCTCCAAGTTGCTTTTGGTCAGTGTTTTGTCAAGCAATAGAATGAAACTAGAACACTGTCATTTTCATTTGTTCAGTTTCGTTTGCGTTCAACCTTGGCACTTTGATGGTGTTTTGAAATCTTAAATTCTTAGAATTCTTTTTTCCTTTTCAGAGTTTTAAAGCTAAGTGAGATGAAAAACAACAGCTCTCAGCATCAGGTCTCTGAAGATTTTGTCATTTTTGCCAATAGAGAAGACAGAGTAAGTCAGAAATATTTTTTTACACCCTTTTATAGAATTGTCTTTCTTTTTAAAAAATTTTTTTTTAATTTTGTTTTTATTTTATGTGTATGAATGTATTGCCTGCATGTAAGTGCACCCATGTTGTACAGTGCAGATGGTGGTCAGAAGAGGGCATTGGATTCCCTGGAACTGGAGTTAAAGATGGTTGTTAGCCACCAGATGGGTGCTAGGAATCGAACCTGAGTCCTCTGCAAGAGCAGCCAGTGCTCTTAACTGCTGAGCCATCTCTCCAGCCCCCATAATTGTCTTTCTATATAATAGTATAATATGTTTGCCTTTCACTAGACCGCAAACATCCCCACAACCCCTATGAAAGTCTATTCAGTTTTGTCTACATAAGTATCTAGTTTTAGCCTCATTTGTGTATGAAATTTGAAGACAATTATACTGAGCTTATTTTTTTTTTTTGCTTATTTTCATTTCCTTTCTGGGTTTCTCTTCATTTTTTTAGTGAAGAATTATAAATCTTTGGTTCTAAATAGTTGTGCAAACTTAGGATTAGTTGAGGGATTTATATAAATCTTACAAAGCCAGATACCATATATAAGATCCATGGTAGTGTATAAATTAAGACCATGAAGAAAATGATGAGGAAGGAAATTTCAAAAAGCAGATCCAGTTTAATTTTCTATACTATGCTAAGGCAAAAGTCAGTGGAAAGGATGACTTAATTAATGTTTATTTATTCTGGTATTTATTTAAAACCTTTACTAAAACAATTTTTCCTGACTAAATAATTAGAAATAAGATTCATAATTTTCCCAGTTGAGAAAAGAATTGTGGAATTTGGAGAGGGACTAGCTAATTTTGCTAAATTTTTTAGTGCTATATTCCTTTCTGATTGCATTTAGTGGAAATTATGTATTTCTTTCCTTCTGATAGAATGAAAACTTATTCACCATTACAGCTTCTGGACGGGTAGTAAAAAGAAGTTTCAATCTTTTGGATGATGATCCAGAACAAGAGGTATTGCTTTAGCCAAAGATAACAGCCAAGCTAGCATCTTCTTGTGTGCTGAATTTGAAATTAGTGCTCCCAGGCCTTAGGGTAGGCATTGGAAGTGAGAAGTTCCTTGCAAGCAGAGCAGTAAGACTGTATGTGCTGTTTCAACCAGTGCTGCAGCAGTACCCTCTCTTTTCTTATTGGAATTCTCAAAATTTTATTTGCAGTAAGGCTCACAGGACCAAAATAATTTGAAAATATCATTAGCTTACTGTTTTCTTTAATGTTTTTTTTTTTTTTTTCTTTTTGAGACAGGGTCTCCTGGAGCTCATTCTATAGACCAGGCTGGCCTTGAACTCATAGAGATCTGCCTGCCTCTGCCTCCCGAGTGCTAGGATTAAAGGCATGTTCCATCATGCCGGGCTTAAAGATGGCTCTTAGCTGCCATATGGGTGCTGGGAATCAAACCTGGGTCCTCTGGAAGAGCAGTCGGTGCTCTTAACCGCTGAGCCGTCTTCTCCAACCTCCTAAGAGAAATTTCTTAATGGAAAATACTTCAAGGGCTGGTACAATGACTCAGCACTTGTGTGCAGGCCTGCTGAGCTGAGTTTATTCCTGGATACCATGGCATAGCAGGAAAGAGTGACTCCCAAGAGATGTCCTCTGATCTTCACATATGTACCATGGCACAAACACACAGACATGCACACCTGTACACACACATGCACACGATAAATAAAAACATAGATAAATATTTTTTAAAAAGAAAATTTTCAAGGAGCTGGAGAGATAGCCTAGCGGTTAAGAGCACTGAATGCTCTTGCAGAGGACCCGGGTTCGATCCCCAGCACCCACATGGCGGCTAAGAACCGTCTGTAACTCCAATTCCAGGAGAACTCCAGTTCCAGGGGAATCCGAGACCCTCTTCTGACCTCTGCAGCATTGCATGACACAGGTGCACAAACCTACATGCAGACAGTACATTCATACACATACAAAAATAAATAAAATTTAAAAAAAAAGAAAGAAAATTTTCAGGATAGGTTAATGTAACTCAGTGGTAGAGCACTTAACTAGGGTGCATGAGCTCCTAGTTCAGTTTTTGGTGCCAGCAAAAGAAAAAGGAGAAAACTGGCCACCATTGAGTTGAGGTTGTGTTGGCAATATTTGGGGGCTGTAGAGATGGCTCAGCAGTTGGTAGCACTTCTGAGCAATCACGAGGACCAGAGTTCAGATCCTAGCACCCATATAACAAACTGCGCATCCTGAAAACACCTGTAATTCTGACTTTGAGAAGAGTCCAGTCCCTTCTTGTGGTCTCTTTGCATGCACAAGTGTGTACACTTACACACACAGATATGCAAATACACTCATGCAGATACATACATACAACATACATACACAAATAAGTGAATTGAATCTTAAAAAAAGAATTCTACAGTTTGTTATGATGGCTCATATCTATAATTCTAGGAAATTTATCACAAGTTCAAGTCCTGGGCTACATATTGAGTTCCAAACCAGCCTGAGCTACACTGTGAGACCCTTTCTTAAAAAACAAGCAAGAAATCATCCTTTGAAATTTAGCCATGGCTAGGTGTGGTGGTGCACGCTCTGTAATACTAACACTTGAGAGGCTGGAGAATTGCCAGTTCAAGGATGACCTGGGTTCTGTAGTAAACACCTTTCCTGGGGGGGGGGGTAATCCTCTGCATTTTCTTACTGTAAGATAGTAAAGGCAATATAAATGGTTAAAGAGCAAAGTTGACCACAATATAAATGGTTAAAGAGCAAAGTTGACCAAACATAAGTGAAAGGTTAGTACATGGTCACTAAGAGGAATCTCACTTTAAAGGCCATCAGCTAGAGTGGGCCTTCCTGTGTCTATCCCTGGCTTTTTGGGTACTGATCTGCCTCACTTGAGAGGCTGCCAGAGTCCCAGGTTTTCTCCCTTGAGACTGAGTTCTGTTCTTTTTCACTTTATTATAGCTAATTCATCTTGACCCAGTCCTGCTCTGTGGATTGGATTTTAGCTCTTACTGTCCCCTCACTTTGCTTTCTTGTTTTCATTAGGGGTGTGTGTGTGTGTGTGTGTGTGTGTGTATTGCATCAGTTTTGTTACAAATATCATGTACATTTCTTTTTTTAATTTATTTTATTTATTTTTGTATGTGTATGAATGTACTGTCTGCATGTAGGTTTGTGCACCCGTGTTGTGCATTGCCGCGGAGGTCAGAAGAGGGTGTCGGATTCCCCTGGAACTGGAGTTCTCCTGGAATTGGAGTTACAGACGGTTCTCAGCCACCATGTGGGTGCTGGGGATCAAACCCGGGTCCTCTGCAAGAGCAGTCGGTGCTCTTAACCACTAGGCTATCTCTCCAGCCCCGTCAAATATCCTTTTTGATAGCCCCAGCTAGCCTGGAACTGCCAATGTAGACCAAGCTGGCATTGAACTCACAGAGATCCACCTGCCTCTGACTTTCAGGAGCTGGGAATAGAGGAGTGCGGCACTGTGCCCAGCAAGAAAAATATTGCTTTTAAAAAAAATAGGAAAAATTATTTTTAAAAATACCCCATTGCTTTCAAAGGAAATTAAGTCCAAAATGTTTACACTTACTTGTTTTTATCCTCATTGTCAAAAAAAAGGAGGCTACTATTTTTTATTTGCTTTTGCGAACTCTTTTTAACTGAATCCTGCTTATTTACTTCATCTTCATTTCTTTTCTTTTTTTCTTTTTTGAGTTTGCTGTTAAACCAGAATATTTTTCACCTGAGGAACGCTTAACTGGTTTTGGACGCATGTTTCTTCCTTCAGCTGGAGGTGGTTCTTCATCTTCTTTGGCAGCCTTTATTTCTGCTTTAATTTTCATGACTTCTTCAGCTGTCAGGTCTCCCTTTTTTAAAACCACCACTTGAGGCTGTTCATCTTCTTTGTCACTGTGGTCACCATCTTCATCCGAGAACTGAGGCTGGATTCTTGGTCTCTACTGTGGGTCCCTCCTTGTAACCAACCCTCTCCTTGAAGCAGGACAGAAAGGCAGGCTGGCCACACGCAGGACACCTGGTTCCTCTTGCTCATGGTTCGGAAGCATGATATATATTTTTTAATAAAAGAGGGTTTCAGGAGATGGTCAGTGGATAAAGTGCTTGCCATGCAAGTGTGAAGACTCAAATTTGGATTCCCAGCACTCATTTAAGACAGGCAGGCATCATTGCCCACCTGTAATCCCAGTGCTCAAAAGGCAGAGATAGGATCCTTAGGGCAAGCTAGCTAACTACACTAGCTGAATCTGTGAGCTCTAGGTTCAGTGAGAGACTCTGCCTTGGTAAGTAAAGCAGATACCAATTAAGGAAGATACCCAGTGTCAACCTGTGGCCTCCACATACAAACATGTGCATACATACGCATGCAAATATATGGCAAATAGAGTTAAAGGTAGTATGTTATGGAGTGTCAGTCCTTGAGATGACTGTGTTCTTCTGGTGTGAGACTTTTTGAGCTCAGCATTTTTCAGGCTTCAGACAGATCTGAGCTTCATATACTTCGTTTTATGGGAACCCATGAGCACACATTTCAGGGGAGCAGTGGGATACTTATTTGTATTTGAAGAAACTTTAGTTTGCTATCATTGTAAGAATTTTGGTTGTCCTTTGGTCTGTTTTTGTCAAAGTCTATAAGACATTACTGAAAATCTGGGGAATGAGTGGCATTCTAGTTATACAAGTAGAGATGCATTTGTATTGTTTCTCCCACTCATTCATCCTTCTACCTTATTTTTGTAAGAAATAGAATAATTAACTTACAAATGTAGGAATAGCCTAACTCATTAACTAGATTCAACCCCCTTTTCTCTGTCTTATTCATCTGTCTCCAAGACTTTCAAAATTGTGGACTATGAAGATGAGTTGGACTTGCTTTCTGTAGTAGCTGTTACACAGATAGATGCTGAGGGAAAAGCTCACCTGGATTTCCACTGTAATGAATATGGAACTTTACTTAAAAGCATTCCACTAGTGGAGTCATGGGATGTGGTAAGTAATAACCCATGGGATACAAAGTTGTAAGTTTCCTTTATAGGTGCCATTTATTAGAACGTGTCCATGTCAGTCCAGACTCACTTGTGCCATGACCAACCACATGAAAGAAATTATTGCCCAATATATAAGACAAATGAGTATTTTCTAAGCCTTTTCCCAGCACACAAGGGGATGCCTTTGTACTATATCCTTGAAGACAGAACTTTTTATATTTCCTGAGACATGTTATTTCCTAACCATAGTCTTTTATTTTCTACCAATTATATGTTTGGTAACATTTTTTAAAATGAAAATGAAAGTATAATGTAATTATCTCCACAGTTATTTAATACAATGCACTATCTAAGCAAGTTGAGTTTCCAGCCCTTGGAAGTATTTGGTCTTCTAACAATTATAAAATACGAAACTGCTGGAGAAGTAGTTCAGTGGATAGAGGGCTAGCCTAACCTAGCATACAGAAGTCCTAGGTTTGATCCCAGCACTGCCTAAAATGAGGTGATGACAGTGGCACATAAAAGTTATAAGGCAGCCAGGGTTGCCACATCAGCATACGGAAACAGAGGCTTTCAGGCCACTGGGAACCTGCTCACATAGTGAACTCGCAACAATGATGACAGCAGGCACAAGACCCACACCAACTCAGTCAGACAAAAACTCAGCATAGAATAAGGGGCAACAGGCCCCAATCCTAGCTGAGGGACTATTAGCAATGATTACTGCTGAGTGAGGGAAAAGGGGTCTTCTTCAAGGGAATGACACTAGATAGGCTGACTAGACTCCAGTGGATGAACTTGCACTGAGAGATATCTAGGTACAAATGCCTGACCAGATAAGACTTAACATATATGACAGAATGCATGAAATCTGGTGGAGGGTATATAGAAGATGCAGATGGGGGAGGTCTAAATTTGGTTAAAGTCTATTATATTAAATGGATAAAAACCTAATAAAACTTTTTTTTAATTTATAAGGAGACTGGGGAGAAAGTTCCATTGTCATGGAACTATGGGAACTTGAGTTTGGATCTCCAGTACTCATATAAGTGCTGCTGGACATAGCAGCCTATAACTCATGAGGTAGAGACAAGACCCCAAGGCAAGATCACTAGACTAGCCAAATCAACCAGCCCTGGGTTCAAGTGAAAGACTCAGTTACAATGAATAAGATAAGGAGGGACTGAGGAAGACACCAGATAACAACCTCTGGTCTCCTCCAGATACACACACGCACACACACAGTGTGCATGTGTGCATCCACACATGTGAACATGTATTCATACTACAGTACATATGGGAAAAAATTTATATGGAACAGAACACATTTTATCTAGGCCTTCGTTTAGCAGTGAGGAGCTTGAAAGGTATAGAAGCATGCACTCAGATATATGGAGCAGTGTTGACAGTAGACTTGGGGTATTCAGGCACTAAGTCCAGAGTTCTTTTCATTGTCTATTGTCTATGTGTTTTTCCATTAGTAATTTACATATACACATATAATGAAAAAATCTTATTATGATACCTCTTTGGCTGCTTGGTGTTTATGAAGATCCCTAGCATGGGTTTTCTGACATTTTGATGACATAACAGTGCATATTGTTCTGTGAAAAGGAGATTCTCTGTTACTGTTTTTGTTTCAGACATATAGCCATGAAGTCTACTTTGACAGAGACTTGGTGCTACACATAGAACAGAAACCCAACAGAGTCTTCAGCTGCTATGTTTACCAGATGGTGTGTGACCCTGGAGAAGAAGAAGAAATCCTAAATAGAAGTTGTTAAAAAGAGAGGGAGAGCTGTAGCTTGAGACTTTTGGTGAAATACCTAATCAGCTATGTCTAGTCATCTTTATTATCTGTATAGGACATTTACAATATTTCTGAGCAAGTATTGTGTTAACTTCAATACAACTTCAAAATTCTTGCCATAGAAGGTGATAAAGACTTCATTTTATGTGAATACTTTCTAAAATGCTGTTCCAAGAGGTCTAGCATTTTGAAACTTTTAGACTAGGTGCTAATGCAAATATAAACTTTTGGGGCTCAGAGGACAGGTTAATTCCAATTGTTGAGGAGACATCACTGATACAGAGATAATTAACATAATTCTTAAAGGATACTTTAGAGTTTTGATTGGTAAAGCTAGGAGAGAGAAACAAAAATATCAAGACAGAAACCAGGCATAATGGTACACACTGTAATCCCAGTATGTGGTTGGTGGAGCAAGAGGATTAGGATTTCAAGGCCAGTGTTCGCTACATCATGAGTTCAAGGCCAGCTTGGTCTTCCTAGGATCATATCTCAAAAAGACAACAAAAGATAAAGAAATCCCATGTACTCGGTACCAAGCTTTGCTTAAGGATGAGAAATGAGATTTGTCATGTGAAATCATACTTTTGAGCCAAAAGCTATCACGGGTTCATATATATAATATATTATATATGTAATATATATAATATATATGTCACCTATATGTAGATAGATTTTGTGTTTCCATACAATACCTCGTTTATTCTATCTTTTGTTCCATGATCTTAATGTTCTCATTGAGTGTTTGTATTCTCTGTGTGTGTGTGTGTCTGTGCACATGTGCTTATGATGTGTCCATATGGGTTTATATGCATGTGTGCATATGTGTGTGGGTGTGCTTGCATGTTTGCATGTGCATTTGGAGGCTAGAACTCTCCTGTGCTCGTGTTCCTTAAGAGCTGTCGCGTGTTTTTTGAAGCAAGCTCTCTCACTAGCACCTGGGGTTCTGCGTAGACTCGGCCGGCCATCTAGCAAGCCCTGGGGGGCCTCCCATCTCTGCTTCCCTAGCATTGGGATTATTAGCTATTTACCCAGCTATTTACATGGGGCCTAGGGATCAAACTCAGGCCCTCCTGCTTGTGTATGTTGCAAGCACTTTACTAATTGAGCTGTCTCCCTAGACCTGAGAATTTGTATTGTTAAAGATTCCAAGGAAACTTTAAATGAAAAATATATTTTCTGATATATAACTCATTTTGCTCTTTATATATCTAAAGATATTATCTTTATTAACCATTCTATTTATTTAGTGCATTTGTTTTGTTGAGGCAGTATTTTCTATCTCTACAAGAACATAAAGATGTGCTGCTGGCCTGTACTGAATCTCTCCCTCTAGAAGAGTCAATGAAAGCTCAGGAGGAATTCTTCTTAGATTGGAAATTGCCTCATTAGCCAGAGGAAATTTTTGATTTCCTTATTCATAAAAGAAGTGTTTTTTCTTCTTTGTTAGAGCAGATTTAAACATGACCCTCAGGGCTAGAGACATGGCTCAGTGGTTAAGAACACTGGCTGCTCTTGCAGAGGATCCCAGCTTGGTTCTCAGCACCCACATGATGGTTAACAACTGTCTGTAACTCCATTTCCAGGGGATCCAGCACCTTCTTCTGTCCTTTGTGGGCATTTAATGACACAGGTACACTTACATACATGTAGGCAGGCAAAACACTCATACCTATAAAAACTAATAAAAGTAAATAAATCCCAATTTTTTTAATGACCCCTAAACTCCAGTAATCATTTTTCAGAATGTTCGATAAAGGCAACTTTAGGGAGAATTTTTTTTTTAATGTATAGAGTGTTTAGCCTGCATATTTATTTTGTGCAATGCCCATGGAGGCCAAAAATAGACTTACAGATATTTGTTAGCCACCATGTGGTTGCTTGGATTCAAACCCAGGTCTTCGGCAAGAGTAACCAGTGTTCGTACCTGCCCAGCCATCTCTCTAGCCCCTAAAACTAGTTTTTGATTCAAGTTTAAGGTTAGAATATAGAATTTTAGCTTGCAAGATTTATATAAAAATCTTTGAGTTTTGTCATGATCCCATGTTAAGAATGATGTGAATATTGTTCAGTACTTGAAAGTTTGCAAGTAACCTTCAAGTTTATTATGATCATCAGGACTAAGGAGACAGGTGTTGGCTATTTTGAAAATCAAAGAATCAGTAGCAGAGTCTGTAGAAAGGAAGCAAACCTAAAACCATCTTTCATGCATAGAAAAAATTACAGGTTGACTCTATCTCATCTTAGGACCAAAAGTGTTTTGTATTTCAAGCTTTTTCTTATTTTAGAATATCTATGGGTACATAATAAGATCCTGGGGCTAGGGCCCAGGTCTAGACATGAAAGTCTTTTATACTTCATATACACTTTATATATGTAGTTTGGAGGCAGCTTTGTGCAGTATTTAAGGTGTGTTTATCTGTGTCCTGTTGCATGAGAGCAGATGGAGTGTCTTTTCTACTCATGGCATCATGCCAGCTCAAAAAGTTTCATATTTTAGAACATTTTGGATTTCCAGATTATGGATGTTAACTTACACGGCTATTTCAGAATAAGACAAAACACAGGTGGGCCCAAAAGAAATCTGAATTTGATCCTATGTATAACAGTCATCTGGAAACTAGAAAGGACTACCTGATGAGCAAGATAATAAATTGTATACCAAATTCTAATTCCTGTATTTACTAATTGAGAATTCATTTCTTACTTTATGTAAACTTAATAGTACTGTCTCAAGCATATTAGAGACAGCATTATGATTCCAAAGTAGTTGAATAATTACAGTCCCCAACCTTTCAGTTAGACACTAACTGTATCTAAGCATCTAAACTGTGCTGCCTAAGTAATTTACATCTTGAAAAAAAAACCCAATAAGAACAGCTGATCATAGGCTCTCCATTTCAGGAGCACTTCAGGGCAGGCAAACATTAAAGTGCTTATTGAGTTTCTCTTCCTTAAGTGTCTCTCTCTCTCTCTCTCTCTCTCTCTCTCTCTCTCTCTCTCTCTCTCTCTCTCTCTCCCTGCCCCGTGTGTGTGTGTGTGTGTGTGTGTGTAATAGTAGAAAGGAACTCAGCTGTTGAGAAAAGCACTGGAGAAATAATTTGAGATACCTGGCTTTTTTGGTGGGAGGAGATAGACTGCTTCTAGTATAAGTATTAAGTGAACAGTAAGGAGTTCCTAATGTGCACTGGGTCCGATGGCTTATGCCCATAATCCTAGAAACTAGGTGGCTTGAAGCAGGAGGATTGCCACAAATTCCAGGCAAATCTGGATTGCATAGTTATTGGCTATACTGTACTACAGAATGAGACCAAAAAAAAAAAGGCAAAGTCATAATGTATCACCCCTGCCTAGACTTAGATCCATAAACCTGACTCTAGACTTAGATCCATAAACCACCTGGGCCAGGTGGAAGACTGACCTAGTCCACAAGACAGTAGGGAATTGTGGGAAGTGTTAGGTGAGCTATGTCCAACTAAAAGGTTAAACTGCTACTGTTTAGTTTGGGCTAACTGTAACAGTTTATACTTGTAGACTGCACGATTGTCAGTGGGATAGTTGATTAAAAAAAGATGCAGGGAGATACTGAGTGTAGAAAAGAATATGGGAAATTAGGTGCCACAAAAGCAGGAAAGGAGCTAAAGGATATAGTCCAGTGGTAAAGCACTTGGCTGGTGGCTGAGGCCCTGGGTTTCCCAAACTTGAAAAGAAAAGCAAAAGATAATATTGATTGCATGCGTCCCAGGAAGTATGGGCTTCCTAGTGTCATGCAGCCGCTTATTCTGCCACCCGCCACACTCAACAGTTGGCCATTCTGTTCGAGTTGGAAGGGAATGGCGATTAGTAACCTTTTGTCTTACCCATTTGACTGTTTGAATGACTCTAGCTTTGTGCTCCCCTGCTTAAGATATGCCAGTGACAGAGACAAACAATACATGTAACATTTCTGAATGTTTAGTACAAGACCAAGTAGACCAAGGTAGCCTCTCAGCAAGCACAGATAATAAACTGAAAGGGGTGTGATTCTGTATTCAACTCCATGGTCTAAGTTTGTATTCTGGCTAACACAGCAAGCTTATTATTACTTGGTTTTTTATTTTATTTTATTTATTTATTTATGTGTATGAATGTATTGTCTGCATGTAGGTTTGTGCATCCGTGTTGTGCAATGCCGCGGAGGTCAGAAGAGGGTGTCGGATTCCCCTGGAACTGGAGTTCTCCTGGAATTGGAGTTACAGATGGTTCTCAGCCGCCATATGGGTGCTGGGGATCAAACCCGGGTCCTCTGTAAGAGCAGTCAGTGCTCTTAACCACTAGGCCATCTCTCCAGTCCTGTTATTTGGCTTTCTATAGTGCTTCTCACAACTCTGGGAGAAAACAAAGCAAACCCTGTCACTGTTACCATTGAACTAACAAGTGAGGAGATAGGGTTCTACCTAAATAAGTTATTTCATAGTTTCCCACCAATTGAATGTTTTGTATATTATACACATGCTTAAAAAACAGAAACAAATATATGAGAGCAATAGGGCAAGAATTTTGTTGTTTTTTTTTGTTTGTTTGTTTTAAGACAGTTTCACTCTGTAGCCCCAGATAGACCTGGGTTTGTGTGTAGCTCAGGCTTCCCTCAGACTCCTGCCCCATCCTCCTAATAGCCACCATTATTTATTTTCTACCTGCCACTGATTATAACATACTGAAAAGGGTTTTCTCATTTCATTATGAAAATAAACTTATGAAGTATAAACTGCCATTATATTTCTCCTTTGAACAAACAAGAGAAGTGAGGCTTGTGGAAAACTCTCTTCTGCAGCATAATGACAGTTATATTAAGGACATAGGGAAGTGGCATTCGATTGGTTGGTGTCATCACCACCCCCACCCCAATGCTGAAGATTGAACCCAGGCCTCTGCATGTTACACAGCACTTTGCTGCAGCCCCAGCTCCTACTAAGTGTTTTGTTTTGTTTATTTTTTTGTTTTTACTGAGTTTCCAATTTTTGAGCTAAATTTCAGTAATACATAAACTGGCAGAAAGAATAGTTCTTCATTCAGTAATTAGAAGTAATCAGAAATTGTGATTCTTACAGCACTAAACCCTGACACTAATAACTCAGAGAAGTGGACCTTTAATTCCAGCACTCAGGAGGCAGAGTCAGACTGATCCCTTTAAAGTTTAAGGACAGGCTGATCTACATAGCAAGTTCCAGGCTAGTCAGGGCTGTGTAGTGAGACCTGTCTCAAAAACACTACTCTTCAACACAATAGTTTGGCTTCAATTCAGTAGTTTTTACAGCTAGCACATGGGAGACAGAGGGAGTATTACACACTCAAGGCCAACCTGGGCTACTTAGTGAATAAGCCCAAAGCCAGCCTGGGCTTCTTAGTATCAGACCAGTTAGGACTACAAAGCAAGATCTAGTCTCAGAAAAACAAAATAATGATGCTGATGACTTTTACCTTTTCTTTTCTCTCTTGCCATGTTTGTACACATCATCTGCATTTTCAAACCCTAGAGAAAACTCAGTAGCTAATTTCTGGTCCCTGTGTTGTTACATAATCTCTATCTTACAGAATAATTTATTTCAGGCAAAGGCTTTATAACATAAGGCTAAGAATCTTTCACCATCATCTTATTGAGGAAATTTTAAGTATATATTAAAGTTGAAATTTTATTGTGTATAACCAAACACCAGTCTTGTTTGGTTTGGTTCAGTCTTGTTGGTTTGGTTCTTTCATTATTTATCCAGCTTTTCAATGCATTTCAAACCAAATTACAAAGCTGGGCATGGTGGCCCATACCTTTAATCCCAGCACTTGGGAGACAGATGCAGGCAGCTCTCTCTGGTCTACATAGGGAGTTCTAGGTCAGCTGGGGCTGCAAGGAGACTCTGTCTCAAATATAAGTAACTACATAAATAATAAATGTTAGAATATTCCCCCGATACATTAGCATATGTTTATTGTTCATTTTGATTTTTTTTTTTTTTGTGGTTTGAACAACCTTTAATAGAACTGTCATCTCTGTCCCTGTCTCCAGGGGCATGGGGACAGGGTGATTCAGTACAGTGTGGACATATTACTCCTCTACCTCCAGTAGGGTAAGTAGCTGTGACATGGATGTCTTTTCTGCCCCCTGGGAGGTTTTCTAAGTCACTGTCTTCAGGGACAGCTGTTTGCTATGGTGATACAAACCTGGAAGAGGGGGCTTGAGCAGTCCTAGGTACCAGGGAGGAGGCTGGGGAGCATTTGGGTTTGAGCCAAGCTTTCGTAGCACTTAAGTCTGATGCAGAAATCAGAATGGGTGGTGGCGGGGGTGGGGGTGGGGGAGCAGTTCTTCCAGAGAAACACTGGGGCATAGTTTCTGACCCTTCAGTCTCTGAGGCAGCTCAGACAGAAGTCTGGCCCCATGGGGTGGGGGATGAAGAAAGGGGCCGGGACTCCGGGAAGATGGGGGTGATCAGCATCTCCTGAGCCTGGTAGGAACACCATAGACAGCCCCAGTCTCAGAGGGGCATCCCTTCTCTGTCCCGAACCAAATCTTTCTGACAGCTTCAAAGGCAATAGGAATTCAAGAACTGGAGGCTGGACTGAGATCCCTGGGACCCAGAGGCCCAGGGGTGGCTGTTTGGGCAGTGGTTGTCAGCAAAGAGGACAGGTCCAAGGAAGCCAAGCATGGCTAGTTAGGGATCGACGAAGGACACGGCGATGTAGCGGGTGCCCTTGGTAGTGGGGAGCCCCTTGTGGTAGTGTGTGAGCCGCCCAGGATGCATAAGGGCCCAGCCTTTCCTTGGAGCTCGAATGGAGCAGTTTTAGCGCAGGAACCGGCAGCCCCCGCCCTCGTAATCCTCCTCAGCCCTGTTCAGGGCAATGTTGACAGTGAAGGTGGAGGCATCATGGTGTGGCATCAGTGATGGCTGCTCATCGGGCTTGTGTCGGACCACGAAGTCCAGGTCAAACCTGGCTAAAGCTTCTCCGTCATGGGGGCAATGTACTCCACCAGAACTTGTGCCACTCGCGCTCGAAGGTGATCTGGTTCATATGGATGTCAATGGTGGGGACATTTTCGTAGCCTCCCTGGATGCAGTTGTCCTTGTTATCACCCAGAGACCATTGACCATAATGTTCCATCTCCTTCACCAGTTCATCATAGGCCGCCTCCGTGAAGACGGGGAACCAGTAGACATCTGGGCCAGGCATCTCCACGGCTTCCCTGCCAAAGCCTTGGTGTAGTTTTCATGGATGTACTTCTCTTTCCAATCCTCAGGATTGCTAAACACCTCCCAGAGATCATTGTGGAGGTGGGTGGTCTGGTAGTTGTCCACAGAAAGCAGATGGCCGAAGGTATGCCGGTTGGTCAGGAACATGAACACTTCCTGCTGTCGGACATTGGCGCAAAAGCTCATGTCTGTGTCCAACTTGCTGTGGTGAGACAAGTCCAGGTACTGCAGCTCCGCCCTCAGGGCGCTGCCCTTCATTAGGTAGATGTTTGAGATGTAAGGCACGTTCCAGACTCCGACACGCCGGCCTTGTACAATGTCCATGTAGTCCTCGGGGCGGGCGTAGTAGCCATCCGCACTCAGCGCTCCCCAGAAGTTGGACCAGAGCCTCCCATGGCGGGTCATGGGTGGAGCGATGATGTTCTTGTTTTGTTCAATCAGGAATTGCAGGCTGTCAGGCTCAGTCAGGGCCACGTCAGCATCCATGCTGAAGTAGTAAGTGAAAGTTCTGTCCTGGCGGCACAGGTTTCTGCAAGGAGAGGACAGAAAGAAGAAGAGGAAGATGAGGAAGAGGAAGGGGAGGGGAGGAGAGGAGGAAGAAGGAAGAAAAGGAGAAGGAAGAGGGGGATGAAGAAGAGGGAAGGAAGGGAAGGGAAACAGGAAGAGGAGGAAGATGATTTTGATTTTTCAATTAATATTTACATATATTGAAATGTACAAATGTATGTTTGCTGAGTTTTTGCAAATGTGTAATTTAAATCCTCTTCAAAATCTGAAGCATTGCAATTGTCCCAGAAGGCTTCCTCCTCCCCTTCTCTGCCCATGGCTGCCTTGCCTGTCCCCTGGGTGTATCTACTATTCTGAGCCTTTTATATCTCAGACCAAGCTACGAAGAGGCTTAATTATCCTGAGATTTGTTTATGTTGGATTATCAACTGTCTATCCTTTTTATTCCTGAATGTTTTGTGTAAATATGTCAGTTTGTTTTCTCTTATTATTCCTGGACATTGGGTTTTTCTGGCTTTTTTGTTTTTCCCCTACTGCTGTGAATAAAGCTGGTGTGAACATTCTTGAATATATACTTATGTACATGTGTCTTTGTTTCTCATGGATACATTTCTAGGGGTAAAACGTTGGGGTCTTCAGTAGACATCTGCACCATTTTACATGTCTATTGCAGTTGCTCTTTATTTTCTGTAACATTTGTGCACATTTCTTATCTTAGTATTTGTGGTGAGTATATAATCACTTCTAGTCAATACTCAGATTGTGTCTCCATGTGTCCAGCAGTCCTCTTGGCAGGTTGGTCATTCTTTATTCCTTTTCACATCCTACCCCCACCCCCAGGGACTATGAAAGCATTCTTTGTGATAATAGGACAACCCGAAACTCTAATTGTTCTTTTTCAGATATGGAATACATTGCTCATCAAGGAACCCTGACTCATCTAATGGAGACTGGCATTAGGGAGCAAATCCAGGTTCTAAGGGCACATGTTAAATTGCTCACATCACTGCTGGAGCTGGACAGAGCAGATCAGAAGATCCATAAATCTAACAATAGCAAAAGACAACCATTTCCTTTTGAAGTTCTGAGTTTACATGTTTTAGGTGAAATTTTTACTGAGCAAGCTTTATCCTTTTCTCACTACACAATATCAAATAGTATATTCAAATTTAAAACTGCTCAAAATTTTAGACCTTTATTTTTTTCTCTTGGTTCCCAATTCAAGTCTCTTGGAATATTCCAAAGTCCATTCCCATTTCTTACAGTCCCTCAAATCATCTGTGGGGCTACAGGGGACTGGATGAGAACCTGGCCTCCTATATAGGTCCACTAAAAAAATGCTGCACATGGGTGCTAGATCTCGGGTAGGATCCCATGAAACTAACAGAAAATTGCAATGAATGAGAGACTTTTGGTAGACAAAGCTTTTAAGAGTGGTCCAATGTTCTCCTTTAACTCCTTGTCTTTGTGGGCCCTGGTATCATTTTTATTAGAATCAACACTGAGTTTGAGTTTCACATAGGATTTTGGATAAATATATTTTAAAGATTTTTAACAGTTGATTCAGCACAAGTTATAGATCCAATAAAATAACAAATACAATGAAATTATTCAGAATGATTAGAGATAAACAAATTTATTATTTTTATGTTTATGAGTATATGAGTACAACACCCATGTTGTACAGTGCCCACAGAGCTCAGGAGTTGCATTCCACTGGAACTAGAGTTAAGGTTGTTAGCTGCCCTGTGGGAGCTGAGCAACCAGGGCCCTCAACCACTGCGCCATCTCTCCAGCCCCAACAAAATGATTTTTAACAGATTTATTCTTAGCATTTGAGGTAAAATTGATAAGCAGTAAACTGGGCATATGTCAAATCTATAATTTGGTATGTTTTGCCCTTTGTATTGTGATAGCTAACTATACAGAAAAACCCACTGTTCTTCAGCTCATTCTAGCAGAAAGTTTTAGCAACTCTGCCAATTTTTCCCAGCCGTGTCTGGCCTTTGCTTGCTCCGCCATGGTTAGAAGAAAGTATTGTAACTAATCACCTAACCTTGATTCCCTCAGCTCTTGCCTGCCAAACAACCTCAAGAACACTGCCACAGGCAGTAAAGCTGTGTTATTTGCTTTATGTTGTTAACATACCGAAGGGGTCCCCTCCTCCCTTTGAGCATAGCAGCATGGGACTGGACTTGACACTGATTACCATTGTGCTATTGACTTGGCCTTTTAAATTTAAATTATGTCTGGTTTCTTTTGGTGATCTGAGTTCCCTAACAGTGAACTCGTGAAACCAGCCCCACAATTAAGACTATAAATGTTTCCACCTTCCCAAAACTTTCCTCATTCTCCTCTTTAATCTCTTCCTGTGCTTTGCCCTCTTCCCAAGGCAACTAACTTCTGATCTGTTTCTCTACATCAGATGCATTTGGATTTTCTAGAATTCCATATAAAAGTGGATCATGATAAGTATTCTTTTTTTTTCTGATTTCTTCTATTCAGTACCATTATTTCAAGATTCATCTGTATTTCAAGATTCATCTGATGTATCCTTAGTTCATTCTTGCTGCAGATTAGTGCTCCACAGACTAGATAGAACTACAGTTTGTTTCAGTGTGGTCCCCAAAGGTCATATGTTAGAAACTTGATTAGCAATTGTAACGTACATTCTATTGATAAATTGTCATGTGGTGTTTAAACTTGTTGAAAGTGGACTCTGGGAGTGAGAGCCTCTCTGATCTTCTCCATGACTTCCTGTTCCAGGGCAGGTGGCCCTCTAACTCTGTACCAAGGAGAAAGGAAAACATCAAAGCCCCCCAAGAGTATAAATATTGTATGGTGTCCTTGAGAAAGCTAGAAGGCAAATGATTTCCAACCACGGTTACTATCCCATGACATAAAAATACATGCAGTGGAGATTCGTAACCAGAATGTCAGCCGTGGGAACCTTATCCATGGAGAGAAGGCTTAATTAAGAACCCCAGCTGACTGGGGCTGGAGAGATAGCCTAGTGGTTAAGAGCACCGACTGCTCTTGCAGAGGACCCGGGTTGGATCCCCAGCACCCACATGGCGGTTGAGAACCGTCTGTAACTCCAATTCCAGGAGAATTTCCAGTTCCAGGGGAATCTGACACCCTCTTCTGACCTCCGCGGCATTGCATGACATGGGTGCACAAACCTACACATACAAAAAAAAAAAAACAAAAACAGCTGACTGCCTCAACTTTCCCAGTTGACTTCTGCTGGATGTTTGTACGTGCCCACATGCCCAATTTGGGGATATTCTCTATCTGCTGCTATTTGTTGGAAGCCTCACCCAAGGGAACACTTTGTACCACCAGTGACTCCTTCAGTCTGGAACTCTAGCTGCCTGTCCCCATGCGGCTTCCCTGAATGATCACTGCTGGATGTTTGTATGCCCTGATTTGATGAATCGGCCTTTGTTTGCACCCTCAAGTGGGCTGGCTATTCCTGTTTCTGTTGGATGTTCAGAGACCCTATTTGATGGTCTTCTTTCTGCTTCTCTCTCTCTGGTAATCTCTATTCTTTTACTTTTGCATGTTGCATACTTAATAACTCATTCAAAACAAAAAGCATGGCTATCCTGAACTCCAGTGCCATGGTCTTAAAGGTAGGGCTTTAAGAGGAACCCTGATGAACAGATGAATTATGATTATCTGGGAAGTAGTAGAATACCCTGGTTTCAGAAAACTAGAAACTATTGCTAATCTTATCTACTTCCAAAACTGCTATTGAGTCATATCCAACTCCAGGATTGTTGGAGACTGGCTGTTACTCAAGATAGCCTGACCTGATCAAGTGCCTCCAGAAAATGAGACACTTAGACCCCCGCAGCTGAATCTGCTTCCTTGTGCCCAAGTCTCTATATGATCACTGCCTGTCCCCATACACAGGAAGTTGCTCCAGCATGTGGGCAGTAAGATGGCTGGAGGAATAAAATGCAGTCCTGTCTGAGGTCTGGTATGGTTTCTCTCTTTCCAATTACTCCTGTATTCTGCTTCCCAAAACCTAACAGGGAGTAGGTTAGTTGGCAAGGACCTGTTTGGGAGTTTGGGGAGGGATTTAGACTTAGTATTTGTGTTTGTCTATGTGAGTGTATGCCATGTGTGTGGGGGTGCACGCAGAGGCCAGGAGAGGGCAGCAGATCCCCTGGAGCTGGAGGTGCTGGGATCTGACCTCTGGTCCTCTGGAAGAGCAGGAAAGTGTTCCTAACCGTTTAACCTGTGGTTGTCATCGTGGATCAGATGAATTTAAGCCTCTCTCCCTCTTACCTACATGCATCCGCACCCACACTGTATATGATGGCTTCTGCAACATATTTAATGTGTCTGTTAGCTTGAATTCATTAAATATAATGGGCTTCATTATTGACTTTTTTTTTTTTTTTTTTTTGGTCTTTTTGAGACAGGGTCTCTCTGTAGCCCCAGCTGTCCTGGAACCACTATGTAGACCAGGCTGGCCTTGGAGTCCCAGAGATCCACCTGTCTCTGCCCACTGAGTGCTGGGATTAAAGGCATGTACCACCGTAGCTGACTCATTATGACATTTTTATACATGTACATAATATATTTCCGTTATACTCACTCCTTTCTGTGCCTCGGCCTGCCTACTCCCACTGGGGCTCTTCCTCTCTCCAACTAGTCCCCATTCTACTTTCATGCATGTCTTCTTTCTTTTTCTTAATGATGAAATGGGTTTTATGATTGTTGCATAGGTGAGAGGTTATTTACAGGAGCATCAGTACCTTACCAGTGGCTAAACCACTGGTGGAAATACCTCTTTCTCCCCCATCAACCATTAACTGTGTACAAATCCTCAGGGATGGGTGGGATTCCACGAGGCCTTTCCCTTCATGATAGGATGTTGATGGGCCATATGTTGTGCAGATCCCATACAGGTAATAATAACTGCTGTGAGTTCAGGAGTGCAATAGCCATGCCATGCCTGGAGTTCGGTGTTCACAGCACTCCAGCTCCCACATTATTTCACCCTTTCTTCTACAATACTCTCTGAGCCTTGGAGAGGCCATTTAGGGCTGAGCATTCAAGAGTCACTTACTCTTAGCACTTTGACCAGTTATGTATGATTCTCTGAAGTTGCCGCTGACCACTGCAGAAAGAAGGTTCTCCAAAGTTGACAGCAGCACTAATCTATGGCATGAAGTTATTTAGAAGGCAGTTTGTGTGCTCCAGTGACACAGTCTCCAGTCTCCAGGTAGCTTACTCCCAGAGTCCCAGAACCCTTCCCTGAGTCAGCCAGCAACCCTTCCCTGTGTTGTAGAACTACATGGCCTTTATGTTCTGGTTTGCTGTCAATCACTGTGAGAAAGTACTCTGACCAATACCTACTTGGGGAGGAAAGGGTTTATTCATCTTACATCTGGATCACAGTTCATCGCTGAAGGAGCCCAAAGTAGGAACTCAGGGCAGGAACCTGGAGGCAGGAGCTGAAGCACAGGCCATGAAGGAACGCTGCTTGCTGGCTTGCTCCCCATGCTCAGCCTGCTTTCTTATACAATACACAACGACCTGCCTGAGGGTGGCAGTGCCCACAGTGGGCTGGGCTGTGGCTTGTACCATTTATTTCCATGGTGGGCCAGGCCATGCAGGAGGCACAACACAGGGATACATGGTAGGCTATGAATCCAAACACAGAGCTTTATTCAAAATGAACGGATTTTATAGGCAGTGTGAACTCACCTCCCAGGGCCCAATCCCAGACCTTTGCGTCATCACATCCCAATCCGTGGGCGTGGCCAGGGAGGTCCCATAACTCTCACTTGTGCCTCTGGGAGGCGCTGGCTGGAAATGTTAGCCATTCATACCTATACTCAGATTGGATTCACCTACACTGGGCCCTCCCACATCACTCAACAATCAAGAATATGCCCCACAGACATGACCTCGGGCCAGTCAAATGGAGGAAATTCCCCAGTTGAGAGTCCCTCAACCCAGGGGTGTCAAGTTGACACTAGAGCTGTCCAGCACACTTTGGTCATAGTGTTTATCACAGTAACAGAAAAGTGATACAGAAGTTAAATTATCTTTTTGAGACAGGGTCTCCCTTTTAGTCCCAGCTGGCCTGGAGCTCGCTCTGTAGACCAGGCTGGCCTTGAACTCACAGAGATTCGCCTGCCTCTGCCTCCCAAGTACTGGGATTAAAGGCATGTGCCACCAGGCCTGGCAACTTTGAATTCTTAAAATAATTCTTAAAAATTCTGGCACCTTTAGACTTATAACTTTTATTTAAGGTGAATTTCTCAATTTTACTTTTCTACATTGTGTGCTTTTCACAATGATTTCATAAAATTTACTATCACATTTGTACTATGGAACACATCACAAGTTTGTAACATTCAGATGGCTTTCTGCCTTCGCAAATGATGTTAACATTTCCATCCATTTGCTAGTGGTTTCATTTTCATGTAGATGCAAACATCTACATTTTTTTCATGCCTTAAAGCGTGTTCCACTGTTTTGCATTATATACTACATGCTTGGCACCAAAAAGAAAATTACTCTCTTTGAGGAATTCAGTTGGAATGGTAACAGAAACGCGCAGTGAAATCCCAAGTACAGGACGTTGTGAGTAAAAATGGAGCTCTCGGACTCTGGCCCCCTAGTGGAAGCTGTGCTAACGACCACTCCTGGTCCTGAGATCAGTTGCAGCAGTCCTGACATATTTGGGAAACTCAAGTGCTTCCAGCTGACTCTGGAGTTGGCACTGTTAGCATAGTCACATAACCCCGCATCTGGACAGCATAATTCTGTTTCACCCCATACTTTCCTGCCTTTCTTTTGACATAAAGTCTGGCAGTGTAGCTGAGGCTGACCTCAAATGTGTGATCCTTTGCCTTAGCCTTCCAGGTGCTGTGATTGCAGGCATTGCCACCACACCTAGCTGCTCTCCCTGCCACTTAAACTGCCCACTTCAGCTGGCTCTAGGGGTCTTATGCCACGGACTCTTTTGCTATGTTTTTAGTTCTTGAGCTGCTGAGAGTTTGCTGCGACTTCTTTTAAAAAATGTAATTTTTTCATTTATTTAATTTGTTTGTTTATTTATTTTGATGCCCTCTCCTTTCTGCAGACTTTTTTATAGGAAACAGGTCAAATTGCACAAGCCAGGGCCAAGAGGCAAGAATCCCAACAGACACAGATTATTTTTTGCCATGCCGGGCGTGGTGGCACATGCCTTTAATCCCAGCACTCTGGGAGGCAGAGGCAGGCAGATCTCTGTGAGTTCAAGGCCATCCTGGTCTATTATTTTTTGCCAAGACTGAAGTTTCTTTGAAGACACTGTTCCTTGTCTTGTCTCAGTCCAGAAGTTTCATTGAATTTTATTTAGTTAACTAAAGAAAATTGAAGTAGAAAAGACATTTAGTACCTGCTAAGGGCTTAGCTAATTCCTTGAACCCATTACAGTTTGAGACCTCAGATCCCTATGGAAGTGGTGAAACTTAAGTAAATTCATAAAGATCCATCAATGAAAGTGTTACTGTTCAACTAATATGCTCCCATAAATTAACCTATCAAATGAAATCTGTAAAAAAAAAAAAAAAACACAATGAAAGTTTATAGCCCAGTTGAGGCTTTTATTTTAGTCAGTAAGGGCATCTGCTCAAGTAACTAGTCATTTCTGAGCCCTATTCTGATCAGTCTTTTGGTTTCCTTGAAAAATGCAAGCTTATGATGGCTGTGGTGGTGCATGCCTTTAATCCCAGCACTTGGGAGGCAGAGGCAGGTGGATCTCTGTAAGTTCAAGGCCAGCCTGGTCTACATGGTGAGTTCCAGGACAGCTGGTGCTACAAGGCAACCTTGTCTCAAAAAGACCCCCCCAAAGAAATGCAAGCTTTGTCTGCAAGAGCAACAAGATTACTTAGAGCAAGAATTACACTTTAACAGTAGTTCTAACATATAACTTTCTTGGGTGTAATCTGTCTCCTTTTTACTATAGAGAGCAAGTGGGTTAGTTGATTTCCTAGCTCCAACTCCTATGCTTCTGAACCATCAGTTGTTACATAGCATCTGCTTAAAGAAGTGCTGGCAATAGTCTAGCATGGGCATGAGGAGGGCCTTTGGCCTACTGCCATACCTATCATAATATCCCAAATGTCTTAGTCCCAGAGTTTGTCTTGGTCTGTGCTACCAGCTGGACTCTTGGTCTGGTTATTTTTGGCTTCCATTTCTACTGGAAATCTGCCTCATCTCCCGAGCCCACTAGTGGGGATCAAATCCAGGACTGTGGTGATAACTCAGAAGATAAAGTTCTTCCCACACTGACGACTTGAGTTGGATTCTTGGACCCCTTGGTTGAAGGAGAGAACTGACTCCAGAAAGTCGTTTGTGGGCTTTCACTGGCATGTCCAGGCCCACGCTCAAACTCATCAATTAACCAAACACACACACATTAATAATAATAAATCATCCCCCATTTTCCATCCTGTTGCTGCCCTGGTCATCTAGAGCTACATTTTCTTCTACAGTTTACCTGTGTCTCCTTCAAATCAGTCCAGCCACTATGCTCTGGTTCTTTTTATCAGGCCCATTTCTGACACCAATCTATTGTCAAACAGTAGAGTGCATAAAATGATGGGAAAACACCAAAGGGTTAGGAGGGAGGGAAGCTTCTTCTTTTTTTTTTTTTTTGATACAGTGTCTCCCTTTAGTCCTAGCTGGCCTGGAGCTTGCTGTGTAGACCAGACTGGCCTTGAACTCACAGAGATCCACCTGCCTCTGCTTCCCCAGTGCTAGGATTAAAGGTGTGTACCACCACTCCCAGCAGGAAGCTTCTGAAATAGAAGAACATAAACATTTACGAAGCTGATGATGCTAGTTACAAATGAAGGCTGAGGTCCCCAAGGAAGAACTGCTCAATTTTGCCCTGTCAAGGACATTTATACACTGTCCTGGTTCTGGAAACTTCACTGCCTTTTGTTCACCAGGTGCAGTTGGCACAAAGCCACCCCAACACATGCCCGGGGTTTTAATGTGAGACTGAATAATGAAGAGTCCAGGATCCTAGGTTAAATAGCATGCAAGATTTAGTCTCAGGGCCATTTCTAGATGCCTCCAATGTTGTCAGGTCTTATAATTCCTTTCTAATTGTAGAAATCAGCACGAAAGCCAACTACGATTAATCTGCAGGTGTCTGAGTGCTCTGCAGCCACAATCCTGGCTCCTGTACCAACCATTGGCAAATTGTGTTTACTTCTAAAACCTGCTTGATTTTTTGTTGAATGTGTGTGCTACTATAATTATACAATTTACCTATTACATTAAAATTTGACAGTTCAAAATCAAAGTTTGGGCCTGTGAGATGAGGCAGTGAGTGGGTAAGGGGGCTTGACAACAAGCTCGGTGACCTGAGTTCCAGTCCCTGAACCCACATGGCGGAAGCAGAGAACCAAGTCCTGTGAGTTATCCTCTGTCCACATGCATGCTGTGGCATGCACATTGTCGCCCACATCCATATATTCAAATACACGTGCACAGATAAATAAAAGTAAAAATATATAACAATAAACAAAACTTTGCATTTGAATTAATTTATTTTGATTTTATTTTATATTCTCTAACCCTGGCTGACCTTGAACTCACAGCTATCCTCCTGCCTCAACTTCCCAGCTGTGGAGATTACAGGCCTGCATCGCCATCTTCAGCCAGTTTGCTTTTTCTTTCTTTTTTTAAAGAACTATATTTTATTTGTTATTTTTATTTATTTACTTTTTTGAGACAGGGTCTCCCTGTAGCTCCAGCTGTCCTGGAACTCACTATGTAGACCAGGCTGGCCTTGAACTCACAGAGCTCCGCCTGCCTCTGCCTCCAGAGTGCTGGGATTAAAGACGTACACCACCACTACCGGCTTTATTTATTATTTTTATTTTGTGTGTGAGTGTATTGCCTGCATGTAAGTAAGTGTGCCATGTACATGCAGTGCCCATGGAGGATAGAAGAGGGCATCAGATCTCTGGAACTGGTTAAGGACAGTTTGTTAGCCACCATGTGGGTACTGGGAATCAAACTCACATCCTCTGCAAGAGCAGCCAGTGCTCTTAACTGCTAAGCCATCTCTCCAGCACCAGTTTGCTTTTTCTATCAGGAAGATTGAATCCTTTGGAAAGTATTGCTAAATTGGTTCCCTGAAAATTGCTGCTGTATAAGATGTCGACAAAATACTAAAAGAAGGCTGGAGAGATGGCTCAGCAGTTAAGAGCACTGGCTGCTCTTGCAGAGGCCCCAAGTTCAGTTCCCAGCACCCACGTAGTGGCTAACAACTATCTGTAACTCCAGTTCCAGGGAATCTTATGCCCTCTTCTGACCTCTGCAGGCATTATACCACATGGGTGCACTTATGTACATGCAGAAAATACACTTATATACATTAAGAAATGACAATAATAAAGTATTTTTTTTTCCTTTTTATTTTTTGGTCTTTTCGAGACAGGGTCTCCCTCTAGTCCCAGCTATCCTGGAACTCACTCTGTAGACCAGGCTGGCCTTGAACTCACGAAGATCTGCCTGCCTCTGCCTCCCAAGTGCTAGGATTAAAGGCGTGTGCCACCACACCTGGAGACAATAATAAAGTATTTTTAAAAGCTAAAAAGCTAAGCTACTGTTACCCAAGATTCCTCAGAAGCAAGCCAGAAGCAGAAGCAGAAGTGTCTGGGCCTCTTTTCTGGTAAGGGTGAAATCCCAGCAGTAACAAGGAGGGCCTTGACAGCCGACCAGAGTGAGGAAAGTCGATGTAAGTGGGGTTCAGTCTGACAACTGAACGCCTATCTCAAGGACAGACCTCTGAGAAGCAGTATAAGCAGTGCCGAAGGGGTTGGCTGGAAAGAAAGGGGGAGAATTTACTTTCCAACTCTTATTTGCTAGTCCTCAAAAGTTCGCTTCCAGAACATCCTCTCCAGGGTTTCCAGATCACAGGAAGCAGAATTCACCTAGGCATCAATGCAGAAAGCAACAGGTTCTCAGGCAGGGTAAGGGGCCTCCAAGCAGGCTGTGCCTGAAGTACATTTTAGGATCCACAGGCAACATCCTGATCACAGTGGCCAGGACAAGAGAAGGAGGCCAAGAGATCAGAATTAATCCAGACTTTGATAGAAAGGGTAACTGAAAAAAAAATGGAAGGATTCTAGTTCCAGTCTTCCTCCTATGCGTCTAACATTCTACTCTGCTTTAAAAACGCCAATCTGAGGGAAGAAGATGTAGCTCAATGGTAGAGTGCTTGTCTATCATATGAAAGGTTCTGAGTTCATTTCCCCAAAACACACACACAGAGAGAGAGAGAGAGAGAGAGAGAGAATTATAGCTAATAACTGCACCACATGTCAGAAAGATGGAGAACAATAGGCAAACTCAAAACTTAAGAAAAAGCCTGCAGTCCCAGCACTTGGGAAGACTGATGCAGGCAGATTGCTGTGAGTTCGAGGTGAGCGTAGCTACTTAGTAAGCCAACATCTTTACCTGCTGACTCTCATCAGCCCCTATTTATTTTACACCTATTTATTTGTGTATGGAAGGGGTCACATGTGCAATGGTGTAGGTATGGAGGTCAGAAGACAGAGGAGTCAGTTCTCTCCTTCTACTACGTGGGATCCAGGGATCAAACTCAGATTGGCAGCAAGCTCCTTTAGTCACTGAGTCATTGCACCAGCCCCTAAACAGGTTATTTTAATTAGCAAAGGAGAATTAAGATAGAGAGTTAAGGCTGCTAATTAGTTGACCTGAAAACAGGGAAATTGTCCTGGATTATCTAGCTGGAATAGAAAGCGTGCATAAATATGAAAGAAGGAGGCAGAGTGGGGCGGAAGAAAGGGAGAGACACAGTGTTGCTTACTTTGAGGTGGAGGAAGGGACCATTAGTGAAGAAATGTTGATGGCCTTTAGAAGCCAGAAAAGCTGGGAAAGTGGATTCTCCTTTAGAACTACAGTCCTACGACCCTTGATTTTAGCCCAGCAAGACCACACCAGGCTTCTATCCCATAGAACCTTAAGGTAACAAATTTGTATTCCTTAAACTGTTCTCTGTTGTAGCAGTTATAAAAAACTAATCCTAGAAACATAAAATAATAGCTGTGATATCAGAAAATCAATTGGAAATTAAAGCAAGATACTAGTGTAGGGACTGTGAAATAGTGTTCCTAACTTTCAAAATGTTTGGCAAAAAAAATTAAATAAAAAAATTAAAAAAATAAAAACATGTTTGGCAAATTAAGCTGTAACCTTGAGCATGTATGCCTGGACATTGTCTCAGAATGTTTGCTGAGGAGTTATCTCCAGAATGCCGGGACGGCCCTAGTTTCTCAGGAGACACTTCGCTTTCCCAAGAAGGCATAGTATGGTGATAATGCTATCCTATTTATGTTTCCCTGAATTACTGTATTCTGGCCACTTTATTATTTTTCATGTTCTATAAATATTTATCTGTGTCTCTAATGAGTATGAGTATAAAAACAGAGCTCTCTGTGTCTTTAGTGCTCATGTGTGGATGTAGAGATAGAAACAAAGCAAAGACATAAAACTGCCTGGGTCCCCCGGTTCCTTTTTCAGAGAGGTGTCATCTTTTCAGGTCCCGTGGCTGTGTTCTTGGTGGACACATACTAGAACATCTCAGGTGGCTCTGAAACCCCAAAGAGGACAGAAAAACATCATGAAAGTAGTAGATTATTTTATGAGGGGATTTTCTTTGAGCAGAGCTTGGCAGTAGACTGGTGCTCTCTGTTCCCAGGAAGGAAGGGATAGACATAACTATTCCTTAGCTTAGCCAGCTGAAGAGGGTTCAAGAGCCCCATTTGTGACCCCGTGAGTTTGGGGCCATGCAGAACATGTATAACTGGTGCTCAGGAAGCCTGGGATGAAATTCCCAGGACACAGTGAGCTTTGCAAGTCTGCAGCCATGACTTGTCAGTGTTACCTTTCTCCACCTTCCTCCCCATGAATAAAAGGGAAGAGAAACTGGCTGTGTCCTTCCTCAGAAGAAAAGCCCCCATGTCAAGTTCAGGTATACCCTAGGATGGGTAGTGTGTCAGCTTTCAAGTATCAATTGATATCTTGGCTTAAAGATCTATGAAAATCAAACCAAGACTGTGACTTTGCAATTTATTTATTTATTTATTTATTTATTTATTTATTTATTATTTATTTATTTTGGTCTTTCTGAGACAGGGTCTCCCTTTAGTCCCAGCTGGCCTGGAGCTCACTCTGTAGAGCAGGCTGGCCTTGAACTCACAGAGATCCTGCCTCTGCCTCCCAAGTGCTAGGATTAAAAGTGTGCGCTACCACGCCCGGCAACTTTGCAATTTAAAGAGGTTATGGAACACTGTACTTGAGAGAGACTGCAGTGGTCCTAGGGTCCGTTGGAAATCTCATCAGGAGCAAGGGAACCCTTGCTCTCAGAATGACTTTTTTTTTTTTTTTGGTCTTTCTGAGACAGGGTCTCCCTGCAGCCCCAGCTGGCCTGGAGCTAACTCTGTATACAGACTGGCCTTGAACTCACAGAGATCTGCCTGCCTCTGTGTCCTGAGTGCTAGGATTAAAGGCATGCACCACCACACCCGGCTTAAAGCGAGTTTTTAGCCGCCATGTGGGTGCTGGGAATCGAACCCCGGTCCTCTGCAAGAGCAGTTGGTGCTCTTAAATGCTGAGCCATCTCTCCAGCCCCAGAATAACACCTTTTTTTGTGTGTGTGTATGAATGTACTGTCTGCATGTAGGTTGGTGCACCCATGTAGTGCAATGCCGCGGAGGTCAGAAGACGCCGTTGGACTCCCTGGAACTGGAGCTAAAGATGGTTCCTAGCCTCCATGTGGGTGCTGGGAATCGAACCCAGGTCCTCTGCAAGAGCAGTCGGAGGTCTCAACCACTGAGCCATCTCTCCAGCCCCCAGAATGCTATCTTTTTATTTTATTTTATTTATGTGTATGAGTGTACTGTCTGCATGTATGTTTGTGCACCCGTGTCATGCAATGCCGTGGAAGTCAGAAAAGGGCGTCGGAATATTCCCCTGGAACTGGAGTTCTCCTGGAATTGGTGTTACAGACGGTTCTCAGCTGCCATGTGGGTGCTGGGGATCGAACCCGGGTCCTCTGCAAGAGCATTCAGTGCTCTTAACCGCTAGGCCATCTCTCCAGCCCCCCAGAATGACATCTTAAGGGGACCTAGTAACATACTAAATGAAGGTCAATTTTCATGGCGTGTACTGGTTCTTTTTTCTTATTGTTGATAAGGTCATGTATAATCCAGGCAGGCCTCAAATTCATGAGAACCACCTGCTTCAGGTTTCCCAATGCTGGATTACAGGTGTCAGCCGCCTGGCTTCTGGTTGCTTTTATTCAAAGAAATAGCACCCAGGCTTGTTGTACTGGATAGCTTTAGTGTCAACTTGACACACCAGGCTTGAGGGAGCCTCAATTGCAGAATTTCCTACATTGGGCTGGCCTGTGGCCATGTCTGTGGGGTATATTTTTGATTGTTGAGTGATGTGGGACAGCCCAGTCCACTGTGAGTAGGGCAATCCTTGGGCAGGTTGTTCTGTACTGTATAAGAAAGCAGGCTTCCAGCTCTTCACTATTGTGAAAAGAGCTGCAATAAACATGGATGTGCATGTATCTTTGCAGTAGGATGAGTCTTTGGGGTATATACCCAGGAATGGTATGACTGGGTCAGGTGGTAGGCTCATTCCCAGTCTTTTAAGGGTTCTCCACACTGCTTTCCATAGTGGTTGTACAAGTTTACATTTCCACCAGCAGTGGATGAGTGTTCCCCTTTCCCCACAACCTCTCCAGCATCTGTTGTCTTTTGTCTTCTTGATCTTAGCTAGCCGTATTGGAGTGAGATGATATCTGAGAGTGGTTTTAATTTGCATTTCCTTACTTATTAATGATGTTGAAGACTTTTTAAGATGTTTTTCAGCCATCTTTAATTCCTCACTGGAATTTAGCTCTTTTGAGTAGGTCATTTGTCTTCTTCTTTGTTTTTTTTTTTTGAGTAGTTTATATATTCTTGACGTTAATGCTCTGTCAGATGTATCACTGGTAAAGATTTCCTCCCACTCTGTGGGTTTTCTTTTCACCTGCTTGATTGTTTCTTTCACAGTACAGAAGCTTTTGAGTTTTATGAGGTCCCATTTGTCAACTGTTGACCTTACTTCCTGTGCAGCTGCTATCTGATTTAGAAAGTCTTCCTATGCCTATGTCTTATAGGTTGTTGCCAACTTTTTCTTCTATCACCTTCAGGGTTTCAGCCTCTCAACAGACGAGTTGATGACAAAAATATGCTACATCTACACAATGGAGTACTATTCAGCGGTAAAGAAAGATGGCATTATGAACTTTGTAGGCAAATGGATGGAGCTTGAAGCCATTATGCTGAGTGAAGTAACGCAGTCCCAGAAAGACAAAGAATGGTCTCCCTCATTTGTGGATGCTAATATCAAATCCCCCAGATGAAAGGCAAGCTGAATGACATTATTATTATATTTCTGCTTATCTGAAAGCAACTATGTTGTTATAATGTGAATCTCTCAACAGGCTCTAGAATCCACCCACCAATTATTTTCAGACTCTATAATTACTGTATATGGGTAGAGAGTATGTATCCATATTTTAGAGCAATATAAAATTAATGGAGGAAAATGTGAATTCCTAACTAAAAAGGAAAAGACTAGATAAAGATGCAGGACAGTTATGGCCAGATACAGTGATCTGGGGTGGGGTGGGGGAAGGGGGAAACGAGTGAATTATTGCCTGAAATGTAATTGAAAAAATGATGTATGAAATACACAAACATCAATCAAAATTATTATTAAAAGGAGAGAAAAAGAAAGAAAAAAAAAGAAAGAAAAGAAAAAGAAAGAAACGAAAGAAAGAAAGAAAGAAGAAAGAAAAGAGATAGAAAGAAAGATAGAGACAAAGAAAGACAGGGCCTTAGCCGGGCAAGGGTGGCCACACGCTTTTTGATGCGCCAGTCATTGGGAGGAAACAGTGCCAGGCAGATCTTTGGTGAGTCAAGGCCAGCCTGGTCCTACAGAGCAAGCTCCAGGTCGCTGGGACTAAAAAAAAAGAAGGACCTTCGAAAAACCAAAAAAAAAAAAAAAAAGGAAAAGAAAAGAAACAGCCTGAGCATGGAGCCAGGGTTCGAAAGCAGGTTCCTCCATGGCCCTGAAAAATGTGCTTCATCTCCCGCACGGTCCTGCCCCTGAGTTCCTACCTTGGGCTCCCTCAGTGATGAACTGTGACCTGGGAGATTTAAGTCCTTTCCTCCCCAAGTTGGTATTGGTCAGAGTGTTTTGTCACAGCTATTGAAAGCAAACTCAAACAGAAATCTGGTAGCAGGATTGTGCGGTATTGCTGTGACAGACCTGACTTTGATGTTTTGGGGAGGATTGTGGATATGTTTGGAACTTTGGGCTAGAAAAGTCCTTGAGTGCTTAGAATTTGTTGCTGTGGAGCTTGTAACAGTTATGCTGAAAGAGTTGGAGGTCTGGCTTGTGAAGCTTCAAAGGGAAGCAGAAACCATCAAGGACTGTTAGTGTGACGTTTTGAGTTGAGAATCTGTAGGTTCTGGTCAGGTGGGGCTGAAGAATCAGCTGTGACTAAGAGACCAGAACCTGAAGTGAAACCTTTGTTTTAATGGGACAATTGATACTGGTTAGCTGGGGTTGAGAAATCAGCTGTAAGTAACAAGAGACCTGCATCAGTTTGGTGAAATCTTCTGGGAAGAATTTCCTCAGGGTCAGCATGCAGAATGCAGGAGCTGTGATCCACAGGGGGCCCGACCCTCCACCTCAAGCCGGCAGCAGGGCTTGGTAATGTTAAGAGTCTCCTATATGGTTCTGGTGTTGAAAGAGTGAAGGGGTCCCACAGAGAGCAGCTGAGTCTTGGCACCCTGAGAGGCCAGGAAAGGCCATTGGTGAAAGTGCAGCCTCAGTTGTAGTGAAGACCCCAGGACTGCAGGGGTCATGAAGAGAATCTGAGGCTTTGCAGTGGGAGAGGTCAAAAGAGCCCATTGGTGAAGGTGCAGCCTCAGTTTCAGTGGAGACCCCAGCCCTTTGGAAATGCCAGAACCATGGGATGACCACCAAGGGCAGCAGCAGGTGTGAAATGGATATGGGCCAGGCCTGCACGTGTCTGCACTGTGGACAGCAGAGGCAGAGAAGAGAAGGGAAGGAAAGAGAAACCCTTTGGAGCCCAGAAGATTGTGAGTGAATCCCAGATGTCCAGCCTTGAGCTACTTTGCTGGACTTAGGTTTTGCTTAGGTGTGCTTGATTCTTCCCTTTGAAATAAGACAGTATTTGTTTTGGATTTTTACAGGAGTCCACAGTTAAGGGACTTTTAAAAGAAATTGTGAATTTTTAAGCGTTTGGATTTTTTAAGGACTGTGGGGCTTTTATAGGTGTACTACCTTATGTTGTGATATTAATGTTAACATCATGTCTTGGGGACAAGAAATGGAAAGGTGGTGGTTTAAAAGTGATGTGTCTTGTGTGTCAAGTTGACAAGGGGACAATTATGCTATAGATAGCTTTAATGTCAACTTGACGCATCAGGGTTGAGGGAACCTCAATTGGGGAATCACCTCCATTGGACTGGCCTGTGGCCATGTCTGTGGGATATTTTCTTGATTGTTGAGTGATGCGGGAGGGCCCAGCCCACTGTGAGTAGTATCAGCCCTGGGCAGGTTGTCATGGATTGTATAGGAAAGCAGGCTAAGGGGCCAGGGGAGCAGCGTTCCTCCATGGTCTCTTCTTTAGCTCATGAGTCCAGGTTCCTTCCCTGAGTTCCTACCTTAGGCTCCCTAAGTATTTATTATTATTATGAATTGTGACCCATCAGATGTAAGAGGAATAAATCCCTTCCTCCCCACGTTGGTTTTGGTTAGAGTGTTTTGTCACAGCAATTGAAGGCTAACCAGGACACTTACGGAATGTGGATCCTGCCTATCTTGTCATCTGTTCTCACCAGCTCTGCAAAGCAACCTGCTGTGAACTCATTATTTTTTCTTTTTTTAAAAACTTATTTTTATTTATTTTTTTATTTTTACTTTTTTTGGTCTTTTTCAGATAAGGTCTCCCTGTAGCCCCAGCTGGCCTGGAACTCACTATGTAGACCAGGCTGGTCTTGAACTCAGAGAGATCCACCTGCCTCTGCCTCCCAAGTGCTGGGATTAAAGGCATATACCACCACGCCTGGCTTATTTTTATTTTTTATGTATATAAATGTATTGCCTGCATGTGTATAAGTGCACCATGTCCTACAGTGCCCTCAGAGGTCAGAAGGTGTTGGATCTCCTGGAATTGGAGTTATGGACAGTTGTTAGCCACATGTGGGTGCTGGGAATTGAACCCAGGTCCTCTGCAAGAGCAGTGAATGCTCTTAACCACTGAGTCATCTATCTCTCCAGCCCCTCATCAGTTATTTTTTCTGCCTCCTTGTTCCCACTTTCCAGGGAAAGTACTTTGGAATGACTAGTCTGCTCTTTGCTCTGTTTCCACCTTTAGAAGCCCTTGTCTGCTGCAAAACCAATGTCTCTCCTCCACCCATCAGAGCCTTTACTGTGTTTTACAGAATGAGTGTTACCTGAGGCTTACAAGGAAAAACCAAAGCCAATTAAGAAACTGACACTGCATACTCCTGGGCCCTGTAATACCAGCATTCAGCTTCTTGCTTTCCAGCATGCTCAGGTTAGTCCCAACTTCCACTTCCTGTCACTTCTTGGCATGCATACTGTGGTGGTTTGAATGAGAGTGTCCCCCATAGGCTTCAAGTATTCAGACATTTTGTCCCCAGTTGGTGACACTGTTTGGGGAGATCTTAGAAGGTGTGGCCATGCTGGAGGAAGTACATCACTGGGGGAGGGCTTCGAGTTCAACAAGCCTTGTCAGTCTCCAGTTGCTCTCTCTCATTTTCCTGTGTTCACTGGAAGATGTGAACCTCAGCTTTCTGCTCCAGCTCCTGCCACCATGCCTCCCCGCCACAATGGGCTCTAATTCCCTGGAACCCTCAATCGTCAATCTTAAACTCATATAAACTCTTCCTTTTATAAGTTCCCTTGGTCATGGTGGTTTTATCACAGCAACAGAAATGTGACTAATACACATACCCCACACCATGGAGTCCTATGGGAACATGTCTAGAATGAAATGAGAGACCTGGAGAGAAACTCACTGCTGTTAAGCCACATTTGTTAAATTTAATATGGTGTGATTGATTTGGAAACAATGCTTTTAGTCCTTCTTTAAAGCATGTGAGAGCAGTATGGGAGTAAAAGGGAAGAAGGAGCTCAAGAGGCGAGGGACCATAGGACACAGGTATTAACAAAGGAGAAATGGGGATAATGGGAACATTTTAACTGGGAGGATATGAAGGGAGTGTTAGGGAGAAAGAGAAGAGAGTAAATAATCCCTAGCTAGTGTGGAAAAAAAGAGAAGGAATCCTATTAGTCCAAATACCTACTGATAAATTACATATACAATTTCTCTACATGAGTCCATGTGTATAGCTGAAGGCTACATAACAAGAAACGGTGCCACACAGGAGAAACCTCCCTTTGAGTTGTTGGACAGCATAGTCCAAGAGACTTCCAAATTACATAGACTATTGCCACAGCTCTTGATTGTCCCCCAGAACTTGAAGGTAAGACCCTACTGCTGAAGACAGGATATAGTTCAGACACAGGACTTGGAGAAATAGAGCTGGAACTGACCTGGAAGCCACCTCCCTAAAGGCTAGATCTCATAGCTTTGGAGGACACTATGGTATGCCAACTGCTAAGGGAGAGCATTAATTGATGTCCAACCCTCGCCTTAAGACCAAATATGCACATTGATAACAGGCATGGCAAACTATATTGGGTAGTAGTGGCACTTTTATCTCGGGGGTAATCAACAGCCACCTAATTGGACTTAAAACACATTCAATGGGAGGAAACTGTAAACAGCCAAATACACATGGCTGGAGAGGTCGTAGACCTTAAAGAAAACACCAAAGCTGTCATATCCCTTGAAAAAAATGTAATTTCTATTTGCAAAATATGGATCCTAATATTTACAGACAAGTATCCCAGTCACCACTAATCAAAGAAGCTCCTTTCACAACAGATGGAGATTACTACACACAGAGTTCCACAACTGGTCATATGCAGAGATTGTCCGTGAATTGCCCAAGCCCAAATGACACATCTACAATGTAACCTCTGTACCTAAGGCTCACAGAACATGGTGAACAAGGGCTAGAGAGAACACTAATGCATCTCCCAAGTCTCCTCAATAAAGGCTCCTCATGAAACCTAGGATCTTCAACTGTCCTAAGATGGCATAAGGGGAAGGCACGTCCCAAACAGTCAACAAGGAGGATGCTGGGTGGGTAACAGCTTCTGTAGACTAAAGGCATGAAAGTCTATGTCTCTTATTCCCAGGAGTGTCCCTAGAACTGTTTCAATATGATGTATTGCTTTTTGGTTTTAGTACAAACACCTAGGGACCAGTTGGTCAGTTGACTATATCCAAAGACATGCTTCACTTGATCAGCTGCCATTTATTCGATAAATGTTTCTTTTTTGTTTTGATTTTGATTCAGGGTTTTGTTCTACAGCCCAGGCTGGTCTCCAACGCAGGACCTTCTTCCTCAGCCTCCCATTTCTGGAATCACAGGCATGTACCGCCATATCTGGCTTATTATTAAATGTTTATCAAGCTAAGTAAATGGCACTGTGATGATTAATAATAGGAAATTTAAAACATGGAAGCACTTAGAATCTCAGTGAGGACTCGATGCTAAAAGAGATAAAAATACCATTTAAACCAGGTCAAGTAATAAAGTGAATCAATATATTGGCTCTCATTACTTAAGAGTTCAAAACCTGTTGTTTCAGGTACTATTGGATCCAGGTTTTACCATAATCTCTTCTCTCTGTCTAGGCCCTGACTTCCTCTGAAGGGGTCAGGTGACCTAGCAAGGACAGCCACAGTTCACACACTAGTGATGCTCAGGCCACTTTTACAATCACAAATAAGGAAAATCTCCTAGACTGACAGCTCTTGGTTTCCCTTGGGACTGTTGTTCTACATCTAAATGCTTCCACATTTAGATGTAGATCAAAATCAAAATACAGATATCCTGCCACGGTGAGGCATACCTGTAATCCCAGCAGAGGGAGTGGCTGAGGCAAGAGGATCACAAGTTCAAGACCAGCCTGGGCTACCTAGTAAGACCTCATGTGGAAAAAAGCAAAAAAAAAAAAATCCCCTCAATCAAAACAAAACAGAAACCCAATCAGAAACAACAACAAACAAAAATAAATAGAACACACAGTTGAGTTTTAACTTCAGGTAAACAATGAGTTGTATTTTATTGTATGTGCAAAATGTATAAGCCATACTTATGCTGTCTGTTTTCTGAAATTCAAGTTTAATTGGTCAATTTCTATTTTTATATAACCACTGTAATATTGTTTAAAAATTTGGTGATGCTGAGGGTAGACCTTAGAGCCTTATGTATGCTAGGCAAGGCCGGTGCTGTACCATTGAGCTAAAAGATCTTAAGTCCCATACATTCATTCATTATCTATCTACCTGTACATTTACTCAAATAGTTCCCACTATGTGTCAGGATTCCCTGTCAGACACTAGGAACATAGTGGTGAGAAGAAACTGATGTTTCTCTTTCCATGGCAACTTCAACTTCTCTAATTGAGGACTGATGAATGAGAATCATTTAGTCACCACAAGGAATGCGTGACAGCTAGCCCAACATCTATCCTCAATGGAAGGCCTGCACTTCAAGGAAGAGCTGGTTAAATGAGAGTCAAAGGCTGAGCTGGGATTGACGGAGTGGAAGAAGAACATCCAGGATGGGGAACCTGCCGCAGCTGCTTGGTGAGTCACTGAGTGCAAAATCAGGTAAAAAAGACCAATGGTTATCTTCATGGGCAGAGCTGCAGAAAAACATGACTGGTAAGAACTTTCTTATTCCTCAGCTGTTGTGGTGCCTTGCTTTGTGACCATCACGGACATAGTATGAGCAGCCCCAGTTCCTGCAGGTGCAAACATTTCTCCTGATGTCAGCATAGGCAAACATGGGCAGAAGAGACAACTTACAGTGCCAGATCTGAAAATATCTTCCTGGGTCCTGCTTGATGACAGTTATCCAAGATGAGGCTTCTATGTGCTACCCATGGATATCATGTGTCAGGGGATAAGACTTTCTTCACTTAGCTCCATATTAGAATGCTTGCCCAGTGAGTTCACAACCTTGAGTTCCATCCCAGTGTACAAGAGAAACAAGCCAGGAGAGGGCTCCTCTTGAATAAGCTCTGAGAAACTGCTGCAGGGGAGGTCAGGGAATCCTTCCTAGGATGCATGTCCTGCCTTATAGGACAGGGCTGTGAGTGCTTCTCCTATGTCAGCTGTTTTCTTTAATGTCATTATGCCTCATCTTGGACCCCATCACATGGAATTGTTTTTCAAGTCAAAGACCAAGATACTAGTGTTCAGTCTTCCTCCAGAGAATTACAGGAGTGTGGCCAAGCCACTTGCTCCTTTCCATGCCTCAGTTTCCTCACTTATCAAATGGGTTTATCATGGGTTCAGCCCAACTCACTGGAGGATAAAAATCACATGTAATCTTTTATTTAAAGGATGGGGTAATTATTCCTGTGTTAGTAGTCATAAAGGAATGGTTAGCCAGGTATGGTGGTGCATGTCTATAATTCTAGCACCCAGAAAGTGGAGACAGGATCACGGGTTCAAGGTCCCCATGGACTACATAGTGAAAAGACATATATATATATCTATAATATATAATATATATATATATATTCTGACTTTGAGGGCTCATATATTATAATCTCAGTAGCATTCAGAAGGCAGAGGCAGGAGGATTGTCATGGATTTGAGACCAGCCTGCTCTACATAGTGAGTTCTAGGTCAACAAGTTACACACAGCAAGATTCCATCTCGAAAGAAAAGAATCATTACTATAGTCCGATGTGGTAGCACATGCCTATAATTGTAGGGCTGGGAGGTTGAGGCAGGAGGACTGTTACAAATTCAAGGCCAGCCTGGGTCATATCATAGTCAACTATACACAGCAAGTCCAAGTGTACCTAGCAAGAATGTCTCAAAATAATGAAAGAGAGAGCAAATTAAGAAAGAAAGAAACAAAGAGTAAGTTAGTACTATTATTTTTAGTATGAAATCAGTTCTATATACTAGAGTCAGTTCAATAAAATATTGGCCCCTTGAACTAGGCATACTGAACCTTGGGCAGACACAAATGGGACATTAGGAAAGGTTTAATCTTCCATTTAAGATAAGCAGTATTATTCCTGGCATCCTACCCATGTATGGTCGAGAGGGCGCCTGTGCTCAGGGCTCCTGGAAAGTAGCTTGCTTCATAAACACAAACACAGGTCCCAGCTTTATTCTCACTGTGACAGCTGATATTTTTAATGCATTAATTCCCCTCCACTGAGCAAATTGCTTGATTGTTGAAGGACTGCTGCCGTCATCCCTGTCTTCTCAGTGTGTCTCTCTGCTGTTGAACTAAATACTTCTTTTTTTTTTTTTTTAAATCTTTTTGAGACAGGGTCTCCCTGTAGTCCCAGCTGTCCTGGAGCTCACTCTGGAGACCATGCTGGCCTTGAATTCACAAAGATCCACCTGCCTCTGCCTCCCGAGTTCTAGGATTAAAGGCATGCGCCACCACGCCCGGCTGAACTAAATAATTCTTCAGCTTCCAGGGTGTTTATTTAATAAATGATGCTGTAAAGTTCCCAAAGAAAGACTTCCAATTTTCCTCCTGGGCGATGGCTGTGATCAAGCTCCAACACTCTGTGGTCAGCTTCGATGAGAATGTACGCTGCAGCTCATTTGTCGTGTGCTTTCTGTCATGTTCCAAAAACTATAGGAGTACCTGAGCCTCCTCTCTTCTCTTGATAATCTTCCCTGCTACTTTTCCCCACACTTGGGGAGAAAGTTAATAATTAAATATTTTCAGGGTAATTTTACTTGACTTTAGGGGGATATTTTGAGACAGGGTCTCCCTTTAGTCCCAACTGGCCTGGAGCTCACTCTGTAGACCAGGCTGGCCTTGAACTCACAGAGATCTATCTGCCTCTGCCTCCTCAGTGCTGAGATTAAAAGCATGCACCACCACACCTGGCAATTTTACGTTTTATGAGATGCTTTGTATTTCAAACTGCCTGCATACACCAATAACACACACACACACATGTACACACACACACACACACACACACATACACACACACACACACACACACGCACACGCACACTCACACACACAATCTATCCTGGCTAAGAGTGGAGATGATAGCTGATGCAGAATCACAAAGTCAATAGAGAGAGTTGAGATCCAGTCCAACTTCTCTTCACAGTTGCAGACTCTGAGGCTCAGACTGGTTGGTGAGGTAGCCAAGATCACACACAGCTAAGGCAGTACTAATGCTTAGACTCACTGGGAAGCAAGTCCAGCCTCCACTGCCTACTTGAGGAGATGAAGTTTGCACCGGAGCCAGCCCAGTGGTTGTGTTGTTGGCAGCTGCACTGGTGCTTCAGTGAGAGCTGTGCAGTTGCAGTAGAAACTATATGGCCACAAAACCTGAATATTTATTTTCTTGCCTGTTACATAAAGTGTTTCCCAGCCCCCATTTAGGCCTTCAGTGTCCTCTGCCTCCAGCTGGAAGAGGGGAGCAGGCATGGGAAGCATGTATGAAGCAGGAACTGGGGGGGGCATAGAAGAAACTAGACCAGGTGTGGTACATTTCATTTCTGCCCACATTCCAGTGGTAAACGCTGGTCACAGGGTCACTCAGGCACAGGGAGACCTGGGATATGTAGTCCTTTGCACTGTGGACCTGTGCTGCTGATTTCTAAGGCAATTCTACCCTATGGAGAGGGAACAAGATTGATGCCCTCCCGGCCAGCCAGGTCAAGATGGCGCTGAGGGGAGGTAGAGGAGGAGGGACCTAGGTTGTTTGCCAAAACCTCTGTTGGGGAAAGATAAGGACAAGCTGCACAAGTTACCATTGTCAGCCGTGTATGCCAATCCACCTGAGAGGGTCAGAGGGGCTGCAAGAACATTGGTCATTTGCTTTCACGCCTAAATGCCTTTTGTGGCTGTTTTGTATATAAGTCACTGCCCTGCTTGCAATAAATGAGAACCTGCTTGACTGGACTACCCTCTGTGACTGAGTGTCTCTGGGAACTGAGGAGGCTGGGGAACGGGTGGCGCACTTACCCTTCCTCAGACCAGTCTGTTCTGGGACCAGACCCTATTAAGACCCAGCACCTGGCGCCCAACGTGGGGCAATGTGGGGCTCGAATGATTGAGTGGACCTTGGCCTGTCAGCTGAGGCCAATCGGTTTCCCAGGGTAAGTGAGACCCTAAGTATGGGTAACACAACCTCAGCTAAGAAGTATCCTGTCTTGAGAGCTTTAAGCCTCATGTTATAATCTAGGGGGCTTGAGTTAACTGATACCAAGGCCCTGAGCACACTTGGGAGACTATCGTCTCTCTCACCCCTTGGATTACAGGGCCCAACCTCTTCTCCTGGCAAATCTGGACTAGGGTGGAGAAACTGACAAGGGAAAGGGAGAGACATTTTGGCATTGATCCACCCCTCGGATTTTACCCTACCATTACAGCCCTAAAGGCCTCTTTCCACCCAAATGCGCTCCCTCCCCCAGAGGAGGGAGCCTTGGAGAGAGCTTTGGGAGGGATAGAGAAGGACACAGAAGAGAAATGGGCGGCCTTTACAAAAGAGTGCGCCGAGGGGATGGAGATGCAGGCGGGAGAGGAAAAGATGAAACCAACACCCGAGTCCACCAGCCCCGCTTCAACTAAACCTCCCCCTTATGCCCATGGGGAGGGCCCAGGAGAGACGTCCTCCCCCTACACCGCCCTTCGAGCAGATCTCAGGGACATGGACTCCTATTCACAACCGGGGAGGAGAAGGGGGATGGGAGAGGCCACATATGCAGAAGCCTGTCCTCCTAAAGAGGAACTACAAGCATTTCCTGTGAATTTGGCCCCAGGGGGAAATCGCCCCTTGGACTGGTATTCGTGGGAGGCCAAAGACCTTAAAGAGCTCTGTAAGGTGGTGGCTGAGGATGGCCCCAATTCTCTGTGTCTTGGCCCCCATGCTGTCCTGGAAGGATTCCCTTCTGTACCTCTATATGGATGATCTCATCATTGGCCACCAGAACCCCCATGAGTTGCAGGGACTCCTTGAAACAATATCGCAAACTTTAATGCAGGGGGGATTCACGGTGGCACCTGAAAAGATCCAACAAATCCCCCCTTTCAAGGTACTGGGAACCCATCTTTCCCTTACAAGGGTCAGTCCTGTGAAGCCTGATATAAGAATGCCAGAGCGTCTTACTCTGTCACAGCTCCAGAGTCTGCTTGGAGAGATTAACTGGCTTAGGCTTTGGGTAGCTATCCCTACAGAAAAACTAACTCCACTGTTTGACTTGCTGAGAGATGAGTCCCAGGAGGAGCTCCCTATCACACAGGAGCATCAGGAGATTTTCAGGGCTTTTCAAGAGGCTTTGCACAGCTACTCGTTGGCTAGATATTCTAAAGAACATCCTCTGTCCCTATGGGTGCTTGCGGGATCTGACTTAATTACAGCAGTAATTACTCAAGAGAGGGGGATCCTTGGAATGGATACACACATCCACAGCAGGTACGCCTCGGGTATACTCTCAGACAGACCAGTTGGTGGCCGCCATAATGCAGGGAAGAACACAGGCGCAGAGGCATTACGGGACAGACCCCCATCACATTATCCTCCCATATAGGACATCAGACATTGAATGGCTAGCCCGAAACCACTCACGCCTGGCTATCTCCTTAGAAGGGTTCATGGGGAAAGTAGATTGCCACTTTGGGCCCTCTAAGTGGGCCGCCTTCTTACAGAAATTTCCTCTAGTGCTCACAATGCCCCCGCCCCCCCTCCTCTTTCTGAGACACCCATACCGCATGCACTGTGCATCTTCACTGATGGAGGGAGAGCCAGGTCGGACTATGTAGCCTTTAGAGGGAATGGCCCTGCCCCAACCAGTCAAAGATTCCAACCGAGCCAAGGATCTGCTCAATATAAGGAGTTGCTGGCAGTTGTGATGGCCCTGCAGGACATCCATGAACCCTGTAACCTCTTTTCCCACAGCCTGCACATTACTAACCTCTTACCCCACTTGCCACAAGCCCACATCAGACTTGACAGCAACCCAATCTCCCCCCTCATGGTAGAGCTTAAAGCCCTCTTAGAAGGAAGGAGTGCCCCGATTTATCTCCAGCACCTTAGTGGACACTCGGGCCACCCTGGCTTCTTATCTATGGGAAACGCCCTAGCAGACCAGCTGGCCTAGGGACCTAACAATTTAACAGCTCAGGAAGCTGCAAACTTTCATGAGCTAACCCATGTAAATTGGAGAGGGCTACACCAAGTTTCCCCCAGGTGCCTGTGAAGGAATTGAAAAAAATTGTCCAAACAATTATAAAAACAAAAAGGGGGAATAAGCCCCCACCTGCAACTGGCAGAAGCTCCGTTTACTATAAATATTTTAAATTTTTCTAAAGATATGATGGAATCCAGGTTCCAAAAACACTGGGAACACACAAGCCTCAACCCCCAGGTGAAGGTTAAATGGAAAGATCCTTTAACACACCAATGGAAAGGCCCAGACCCACTAATTATGGTGGGAAGGGGCTTTGGGTGCGTGTATCCTATAGGGGAGGAGGCGCCTATCTGGGTGCCAGCAAGGAACCTAAAGTTTGTGCCCATTCCCTCGGAACAGGAGGATGACCAAAAACAAACTCACCAACAAAGAAAGAAAGAGGATATGGTGGTCTCAACTCACCTTCAGAAACAAGAGAAAACACAAAGTGATAAAAAGGACTAACCAGGCCCAAGGGCAACAGACCCTTGAGAAGCTCTTATGTGCTTTAACGCTTACAGATGGCGCGGTTCCTGAGTCTGCCGGTGGCCGCATGGGTGATGGCAGAAGTGACAGGAGGGCTGCACCAAACCCCCATCAACCGCAGACAGTGACATGGCTGGTGACCAATCCCGTCAATGGAGGGATCCTCAACAGCACCACGAATGATACCCTCCCCCTCGCATGGTGGCCACCGCTCTTCTTTGATCTCTGTGATCTGGCCCAAGGAAGCTGGGACGTGGCTGATTGGACCCTGGCTCACCTGGGGAGGACAGAATGTAACAGACAAAAGGGATGCACCCTGCCAGTGGTGGGGGACCCTAGATCCTCGGGATGTTCCCATGTACTCAAATGAGCTGCACTCAGGGACACTGACATTTACATATGCCCTGGGAGTAAACAGACTGCAAAAAAGATATCTGACTGTGGTGGGCCAGAAGACTTCTACTGTAAGGCATAGGGGTGAGAGACTACAGGATCATACTCTTGGGTGGGGCACAAGGGAGCTATTTGGGTCACTAGGGTAAAGACACAAAGAAAGGCCAGCAACCCCCTCTATGGGGCATGCACCAATTACCACTGCAACCCCATTCAGGTAACATTCACTGAAGAGGGCAAGAAGGGAATTGAGGACAGGCAGAGAGAGTATGGGTCCACCTGGTACCAACAATGGTTTGATTGGTCCACCTGGCTGACCACTCTTATTTCCATGCTGATGGGCCCCCTCCTTATAATTTCATTCCTGTGCATATTTGGGCCCTGCCTCTTTAACAGGCTAACCAGGCTGATCAGAGAAAAGGCCCAGGAGGTACAACTCATGGCCCTTAGATTTCGCTATGACCAGCTGGAACCTGAAGACTTCCACACACTATAAGGTGAACCTTACATAAGGTGCCTCAATGGTGAACCTCCGAGGAGGTGCCACACCCATACCTCGGAAAGAGGTGGGTTATAAAAGATAAAAGGGCAGTCTGATGGGGCCCACCCGGCCAGCCAGGTCAAGATGGCGCTGAGGGGAGGAAGAGGAGAAGGGACCTGGGTTGTTTGCCAAAACCTCTGTTGGGGAAAGATAAGGACAAGCAGCACAAGTTACAATTGTCAGCCCTGTACACCAATGTGCCTGAGAGGGTCAGAGGGGCTGCAAGAACATTGGTCATTTGCTTTTGTGCCTAAATGCCTTTTGTGGCTGTTTTGTATATAAGTCACTGCCCTGCTTGCAATAAACGAGAACCTGCTTTACTGGACTCCTTGCTGAGTCTGAGTGTCTCTGGGAACTGAGGAGGTTGGGGAACGGGCAAGCGGTGCACTTACCTTTCCTCAGCCCAGTCTGTTCTGGGACCAGACCCGACTAACACCCAGCACAAGATGTTGCATGGATAGCTAGGGGTCTCTACCCCAAGCAGTCAGCACTATTTGTGTCTGTAGCGCAGACACATTGGGCTGGGGTCTGCTCAACAATTGGCCCCCACCCCTGAGACTGTGGTGTCTCCAAGAGTGAGTCCTGTCTTTATTGACTGACCCTATACCTTGACATAGATTATTACTGACATAAAGCTTGACGCCTGGCCCAACATTGTGAAGATTCAGGTGAGATACTGAGAGATGCTTGTTAACCTTCGTTTTGTTTTAATATTTATTTATTTTCATTTTTATGTGTATGAGTGTTTCTCCTGCATGTATGTATGTGCACCGCAGGTGTGCCTGGTGCCCAAAGAGGCCAGAAGAGGGCATTGGATCCCTTAGAACTGAACTTACAGATAGTTGTGAGCTGCCATGTGGGTGCTGGGAACTGAACCTGCGTTCTCTGCCAGAGCAGCAAAAGCTCTTAACCGTTAAGCCATCTCTCCAGCCCTGTTTTTTTAATGGTCCTTATTTTAAGTAAAATGATACATGAATTAGAGAAAATGTTTTGTTTGAATTTGCTCGAGTTTTATATGTTGCCTGGCCTTTAAGACTAGTCACTTAACTCCTTAGCTTAGAGTAGAGATGGTATCACAGAGGAAAAGATTCCTTATGATTAATAATGGAAAATTCCTCAAACAGAAACTCAGAAGTTACCATCAAGGGAGAGAGTCAGTTTTCTTTGAGGGTATGGGTCTTGATAGGTTGGCAATGCTTTGGTGGATGGTTCTATACCCATTAATATATGGGCAGCACAAATTGGACTCAGTGGACTACTGAAAAAAAAAAGAGGCCTTGATGTTGGGGGGGTTTGGAGTGGGGGATGGATGGGAGGGAGTAGTTAGGGAGAGGAGCGGAGGTGAATACGATCAAAATATATTGTGTGCATATTGGGAAAACAGAAGCTATGGGGTGGCACCCTGAGCCCCACAGGAAATCAGAAAAAGCCACACTCAGAATGAGGCCAGTGCCCACGAGAGGAGAGGAGAGAGAGCAGCTCTGTTATCCTTCTAGGTCTTCGAGTCCCTGTTTCTCATCTACAGGAGGCCTCTGTGCTTTCCACCTTTGAAATTAAGACACTCACTGCTGTGGACGTAAGTGGTTTTATCTGCCCCTCATCCTTTCTTTTATATGGGGCAACAAATTCTCTGCTCCATCTGAATTCCAGTATGTGATCAAATGGCCTTACTTCTTATCAACAGTGTTAAGTACAGGGAGAGCTCATGAACCAAGCCTTACTTCTTATCAACAGTGTTAGGTACAGGGAGAGCTCATGAACCAAGCCTTACTTCTTATCAACAGTGTTGTTAGGTACAGGGAGAGCTCATGAACCAACCAGTAAACGCTTCTGGAATACCTAGGAAACAGAAATGGTACAAAGAACTTTTTTCTCCAAAGAACATATCAGCCAGCCAAGCTTTAGCCAAATCGACTTACTACTGGTGTGTGTGTGTGTGTGTGTGTGTGTGTGTGTGTGTGTGTGTGTTGTCTTTTGACATAATTATAGACTCACAGAATTGTAAAATGTAAAGAGCAAATACCTATCACCCAGCTTTCCCCAATTCTTACATAACTTCATAACATTAATACCTTGAAATAGACACTGTTATGTCTATTTCATTGGTATGTGAAAGTTTGTGCATGTGAGTACAGCTGCCCTCAGAGGCCAGGAGTGGGCACTGGGTTCCCTGGAACTGGAATTATAGGAGGTTGTGAACTGTCTATTGTGGGTACTGGGAACCTAACTCGGGTCCCCTTGAAGAGCAGCAAGTGTTCTTATCACGGAATCACCTCTCTAGCCTCCCTGATTTGATATTTTGAGACTCTCATGTAGCCCAGATTGGCCTCAAACTTACTATGTAGCCAAGGCTGGCTGTGGACTCCCGATCCTCCAGCTTCTACCTCTCAGGTGTTAGGTTTATAAGTATATGTCATCACACTGGGCCTGTTCTTGTTCGAGGGGATTGTTAAGATAAGGACTCATTCTGTAGTTCTGCTGGCCTGGAGCTCAAACTCAAACTCATGGGAATCCTCCTATCTCAGTCTCCTGAATGGTGGGACTACAAGCCATCATGCCTGGATCCTTTTCTATGTAGATTTCCCATTTTCTACGTGGATTGCTTATGATCTTATCATCTTGTATATTCTGGATATACAGTTGCATTTGGTGTGCACCTATGGTTGTAATCAAAGTCGTACTGGAACAGGGTCGCAGCCATTTATTCACACTACTTGCTGCTGCTTTCATACTACAATGCAGAGCCGTGTCATGGCAGCAGAGAAAATAACGCCCCTGCGGCCTGCGGTGTCCCTCCCTGGACCTTTTAGGAAAGTGTTGACTCTTGCTCTGAAGTAGGAAACTGGAAAGATGTAACCTGGACCTGCTAGAAATCACGTCCCCTAACATCGGAAATCCATTCCATAGTAGAAAATCATGCAGACTTGCAAAGGGAGAGACGAGGCCAGAGAGTAAGGTCACATGTCTGCCTCATGTCTCCCACACACACCTGCATGTCTCCTGAACCAGGACGTTCCCATGTTTGCTGAAGCTGGTTCAAATTGTGCTCTGTTGTTCATAATAAAAAAAAACAACATGGTTTTCTTTTCCTTTTTTCTTTCTTTCCTTCCCCTGCCCTTTTTTTTAAGGCAAGATCTCATGTAGCTCAAAGACCTTGAACCTGCTATATATGTAGCAGCCTCACTCTGCTTCCTTTGCCATGTGAGCTCTTCCTTTGGCTCCTGCTTCTGCCGTGGGTCTCTCCACCATGATGCAATGCAACCAGATGTCCCTGGTGAGAACCAGTGCCAGCACCATGCCATTTGCACCATCAGCCTCCAAAAATGAAAGAAGTGAACTTTGCCTCATTTTTTTTTCATTTTTGGTGCTGGGGATCCAACCCCAAACACCTTGCCACTGTGTTCTCGCAGACCAAACTCTTTTCTTTATAAGTTATACTGAGTGAGCAGGCTTATATTTCTTTTAATTTCTTTGTTTGTTTGTTTGTTTTGGTCTTTTTGAGATAGGGTCTCCATGTAACCCCAGCTGGACTAGAACTCGCTATGTAGACCAGGCTGGCCTCAATCTCACAGATATTCACCTGCCTCTGCTTCCTGAGTGCTGGAATTAAAAGGCATGTGTCACCATGCCTGGCATGCTTATATTTCTTCTAACTAAAGGAACTTTGACTAGGGCAGAGAAAGGTGAAAGGCAGAAGGGGGCCTTGCTATTGGGCACAGACAGGGTGAAAGAAAATCAGGATGAGAATGGCACTGGTCATCCTCCAACAGTCATTTCAGGATTTTAAAACACCCTCTTGGGGCTGGAGAGATGGCTCATGATTAAAAACACTGGCTGCTCTTGGAGAGGACCTGGGTTCAATTCCCAGTACTCATATGGTGGCTAAAAACCATCTATAACTCCAGTTCCAAGAAGATCCAATGCCCTCTTCTGACCCCTGCAGGCATTGCATGACATAGGTGCACTTACACATGCAGGGAATACACGCATACACATAAAATTGAAAAGACAATTAAAAAACAAAGATTTTAAAAAGCCCTGTAGCTAGGCATACAGCTGCAATCCCGGCACTTAGGAAGTGGAGGCAGGGGTCAGCTGGCTGTGTAACAACTTCAGGGCCAGCCTCAGTTAGAGGAAATCCTGTTTCAAACAACAGCAACCCCCACCCACCCCCTGCCACACAACAGAATTTTTTTTTTTTTTTTTTGTCTTTTTGAGACAGGGTCTCCCTATAGCCCCAGTTGGCCTGGAACTTGCTCTGTAGACCAGGCTGGCCTTGAACTCACAGAGATCTGCCTGCCTCTGCCTCCTGAGTGCTAGAATTAAAGGTGTGCACCACCATGCCTGGCTTAAAGATGGTTCTTAGCCACCATGTGGTTGCTGGGAATTGAACCCAAGTCCTCTGCAAGAGCAGTCAGCGCTCTTAACTGCTGAGCCATCTCTCCAGCCTGTTCAGTGCCTTCTAATTAACCGTCAGCCACTCTTCTTTCCATTTATCTCTTTACCATGTTACACAGGTCTGATAGAAAGTGTATCAGCTAGCATTCTCCAGAAGCAAATAACCAATGGGAGATGTTAGTGCTGGTGACAAACTATACATAGGCTCCACTCTGGGTGACCCACCTCCCTCTTTAACTCACATGGCAGCTACCAGGAAACGACTGTCACTTAGCTCCTTCAAGAGTTAAAACAAACACGGAGGTAGCCCACAAAACATAGAGAAGCACTAAACCCCTTCCGTGAAGTGGGGATTACAGAGAGTGGGGGTGTGGGGGTTGGGGAAAAGGTCCTGGACTCTAGACATCTACGCTTTGGCTCAGACTGGAGGCAGAAGAGAGGACACTTTCCTTTTCACTCTTTTGAATATACTGTAATTATGAAACAACACATAATTAATATTTTTTTTAATATTTATTTATTTATGTGTATGAATGTACTGTCTGCATGTAGGTTTGTGCACCCATGTCATGCAATGCCGCAGAGGTCAGAAGAGGGTGTCAGATTCCCCTGGAACTGGAGTTCTCCTGGAATTGGAGTTACAGATGGTTCTTAGCCGTCATGTGGGTGCTGGGGATCAAACCCAGGTCCTCTGTAAGAGCAGTTGGTGCTCTTAACCACTAGGCCATCTCTCCACCCTCTCACATACTTAATATCTTTATCAATTACCCTGGTTTTCTTTTCTTTCTGTTCCATTTTTTTTTTTTTTGAGACAGGGTCTCATGTAGCCCAGGCTGACTTGGCTTCACACTCTCTCTACAGCCCAGGATGACCTTGATATTCGGATCTTCTTGCCTCCACCTCCTGAGTGCTGGGATTGTAACCATGTATTTTCATGCCAGATTTGATGAAGTGATGGGGATCAAACCTAGGGCCTTGTGCATGCTAGGTAAGCACTCTACCAAATGAGCTATATTTCTAGCACTTGGCCACGGCTTTCTTTTTCTTTCCTTTCTTTCTTCTTTCTTTCTTTCTTTCTTTCTTTCTTTCTTTCTTTCTTTCTCTTTCTTTCTTTCTTTCTTCTTTCTTTCTTTCTTTCTTTCTTTCTTTCTCTTTCTTTCCCTTATTTTTCCTTCTTTCCCTCCTACCTTCCTTTCTTTTTTCCTTCATTTCTTCCTTCTTTCCTTTTCCTTCTCCTTCCTTCCTTCTTTTCCTTCCTTCCTTCCTTCCTTCCAACTTTCCTTCCTTTATTAGCCCTCCCTCTCATCCTTCCTTCCTCCTTCCTTTCTTTTTCTTGTTAAAAATATTTATTTATTTTACTTTATGTGTATGAGTATTTTTGCCTGCATGTATGTAAATGCACTACATATGTGCAGTATCTTCAGAAGCCAGAAGAAGGTATCAGATCCCCTGGAGCTGAAGTGGTTATGACCAACCAGATATAAGTGCTAGGAACTGAACCCAGGTCCTCTGTAAAATCATCAAGCACTCTTAACCACTGAGCCATCTCTCCAGCCCCTTTTTTTTTTTAGTTTTTTAAGACAGGATGTTATTTGTAGCTAAGGATAGCTTGGAATTCTCTGTGGCCCATGCTGGCCTTGAACCCATGGTAATTCTCCTGTCTCAGCTTCCTTAATGTTGACATTGCACGCATAAGCACCATGCTCAGCTCTCCTTCCTTTCCTGACCTGAGTCAGAAGACAGGAAGAAACCTTGGCAGAGGTGAGTTTGAGGCTATCCTCAACTTAATTTTTATGAAAGTGTCTGACTGTGACACTTATAAATATTTGTTGAATAAGTAACCAAATTACCTCAATAATGTGAGGTTTACCATCACTTCTTACCATGTCTCCCGCTTCATTTGTGAAGCAGCAATAGTAATTACAGAGAATTAAAGACTTTGAAAGGAAGAAATGGCAAAGCCTTCAGAATGTATCCAAGAACTGGTTTCTATGGACTCCTGAATATGTCTTACGTGGTAAAGGGAGTGAAAACTGTAGGTGGAATTGAGGTTGTAATCACCTGGCTTCACAGTAGAGATTTCCCTGGGTTATACAGGTGGCCTGAAGCCATTGCAAGGCCAGTGTCAGAGGGTTATGACACAGGGAAGAAGCTTCCGATTGCTGACTTTACAGATGGAAGAAGATCCCAAGCTGAGGAGTGCTGGTGGGCTTCAGAAGTTGGAAAAGATTGTTCCCTTAAGCCTCCAGACAGAGTGTGGTCCTACCAACTCCTGATTTCAGCCCAGTGAGACCCAGTGTAGATTCTTTTATCCCAGAACTATAGGATGATACATTCATTAATTAATTAAGTAATTAAGGAAGTAGTTAGAAACAGACTCCCTGTAGTCCCAGTTGGCCTGAAATTCACTAAATAAACCAGGATGGCCTTGATATCACAGATATCCACCCACCTGTCTCTGCCCCCTGAGTGCTGGGATTAAAGGTGTGTGCCATGACACCTGGCCTGTTTTTTAAATATTTAAAAATTTATTTATTTTTTATTTAATGTATATGAGTGTTATGCCTGCATGTGTGTAAATGCACCAGTGTGGTCCAGAGCCCATGGAGGACAGAGGAGGGCATCGGATCTGGACTTATATTGCTGGCTACCATGTGGGTGCTGGGATTTGAACTCAGGTCTTCTGCAAGAACAGCCAACTCTTAACTGCCAAGCCATCTCTCCAGCCCCCTGTTTTTAATTTCTATTTTTTTTATAATTTTATTTATTTATTTTTTATGTGTATGAATGTACTGTCTGCATGTAGGTTTGTGTACCCGTGTCGTGCAATGCCTCGGAGGTCAGAAGAGGGTCTCAGATTCCCCTGGAACTGGAGTTCTCCTGGAATTGGAGTTACAGACGGTTCTCAGCCGCCATGTGGGTGCTGGGGATCGAACCCGGGTCCTCTGCAAGAGCGTCGGCGCTCTTAACCGCTAGGCCATCTCTCCAGCCCCTGTTTTTAATTTTTAAAGAATATTTTATTTGGACTGTTTTAGTTCTCATCCACCTGTGCCCCTTTTCTAAGCCTAGGGAACAATCTGCGGAAGAGGGGGCGTGGTAGAATGTAAAGGCTGCGATTGGGGTGAATGGTGAAACTATAGCGATGTAGTCTGGACACTCATTTGATCAACTTGATTGAACAAACAACCTGTCACCCCCCACTGGATGGTGGGGCTGTGGGGGTTTGGGCACAACAGCCTGCAGATTGGTTTTGCACGAAGGATGCTTGTACTCATGGATTATCACTTATAGCTAAAAAATGAAAAAAAAAAAAATAGAGAAAGATGCAGGACAGTTATGGCAGAATTCATGATCTTGGTTGGGGTGGGGGTGGGAGGGGGAAGGGAAAGGGAAATATGCCTGATCTGAATTGGAAAATGATGTACGAAATGCACAAAGCATCAATAAAAATTAAATTAAAAAAAAGAATATTTTATTTATTTTTTGAGACACAGTCTCATGTAGCCCAGGCCAACTTCAGTCTCAGAATTACCTGGAACTCCTGATCCTCCTGCCTCTACCTCCCAAGTGCTGAGATCATAGGCATGCACCTCCATGCCTGGCCTGCATTGTTTTAAACCACTGACTTTGCCATATATAGTGCAAGAGCAGAAAGTGAGTACAGTTGATTTTAAGCGTTTTAGATGCCATGGATCTGGAATATCCTAGAATAGCAGTCAGTGTCTCCATCACAGACACTTTCATAAAAACTAAGTTGAAAGGGGAAACACACAGTAGTTTTTCCTAATTTGGAGAGGGGTGGGCAGCTACTAGGGATCTGTCCGGACCTCAAACATGCACCCTGTACTGTACTGCTACTACTGAGCCACTGCCCCCACCTGTTTTCATTTTTTGTTTGGTTTTGGTTTTTGAGATAGGGTCCCCGTGTAACCCCGGATAGCCTGCAGCTCACCGTGTAGCTGAAGATGACACTGCACTCCGGATCTTCCTGCCTCTCTCTCCTTACTGCTGGAGCCTGCAATCACGCCAGTGCTTTTCACAAACGAAAGTACCTCAGTTGCTTCCTTGAGTCTGATGACAGAAAAGCATTTCGGAGTCTCTCCTTTTGTTTGTTTGTTTGTTTGTTTTATGTGTGTGTGCTTTTGAGACAGGATCACATTATGTACCTCTGGCTGGCCTGGCACATACTATGTAGACCAAGCTGGTGTCTAACTCCCAGAGATCCACCTGCCTCTGCCTCCCTAGTTCTTGGATTGAATGCATGTGTACCTACACCCAGCATGGAATCTGTCTTTTTAAATTTTTTTTATAGTTTACGTATTATTTTTATTTGTGTATGTGTATGAGTGTGTTGCCTACATGTGTGTAAGTGCACCGGTGTCATGCAATGCCTGTGGAGTCAGAAGAGGGTGTTAGATTCCCCTGGAACTGGTGTTACAGATGGTTGTCAGCCACCACGTGGGTGCTGGGAACCAAACCTGGGTCCTCTGCAAAAGCAGCCAGTGCTCTTAACCACTGAGCCATCTCTCCAGCTTGGAATCTGTCTTTTTATGATCAGCGTTGAACAATTTTTCCCTGATAAGTCTTTCCAAAATACTACACTACTAATTTATTAGAAAAAAAATAGTCAGGTATGGCTAGCACTTAGGGGGCTCAAGTAGAACAGAAAGTCCAAGGTCAGCCTAGGCTAAGGTATGGAGCCACTGTCTCAAAAAAAAGACAGCGTAACAGTGTAAGGGGAGTTTATTAGTCAGCTTCATGTTATTATAAAGGAACACCATAGGCAATTAATTAATAAAGAAAAGGGGTTTATAGGTTATAGCTCTAGAAGTTCCAGTCTAAGATTGTGCATCCCCTTCTTTTTAGGCCTCTGATGATGGTGGAACATGTGGTTGAGCAAACCACTTACACACAAACCAAGAAACAGAGAAAGAACAAGCTAGGGCCTCACAGTCCCCTCTGTGGCAAGTTACCAAGGATCTAGGTACTCCTGCACCGCATCTTGTAACAATCCGCAGCATCTCCTAACAGTACTGTCCTAGGGACCAGAACTTTGGCGTGGACTTTTGGGAAGAATTCTTTCCACATTCAAATCATAGTAGCAAAACCCAGGAACCACAGAAGAAGAAATACAAATGAACCTTTCATATATGACAGATGTCTGTCCTCAAAAAAAAAAAAAATGAATTACAGTGCTACACTTTGGATATATTTATGGCTTGTTGTAGAAGGTGTAGCACCCAGTTGGTGGATCTAATCAACAAGAGGTAATTAAATCATAAGGACTCTGACTCCCTGGCTTGATCCCTTGATAGATTAGTAATATTATGGCATCATGGGAGGTGGTGGAGAGCAAGAGGTATAGCTTAGTTGGAGAAAGTAAGTCACTGGGAACATACCCTAAAAAGATACAACTTGTCTCCGGCCCTTTCCTGTCTCTCTCTGTTTTCTGGCTACCACATGCTAAGCAGCTTTGCTCCACCAAAATCTTCTGCCTCACTATAGGCTCAGAAACAAAAGAGTGGACTGGAAACTCTGAAACTGTGAGCCAAATAACCTTTGCTCCTTTTATATAGTTTCTCTCAGGTATTTGTCACTGTGCTAACATATAAGAGATATGTTACATCCATCAGCTTAGCAAGCAGTTTGGAAATGGAGAACTTTGCTAACCTCAATATACGGGAGAACCATGATATAATTATAAAATTACTACAGTCTTTGGTGAGACAATGAATCCATTTGATTAAAAATTTCAATCTTGGGGTTGGAGAGATGGCCTAGCGGTTAAGAGCACCGACTGCTCTTGCAGAGGACCCGGGTTTGATCCCCAGCACCCACATGTCGGCTGAGAACTGTCTGTAACTCCAATTCCAGGAGAACTCCAGTTCCAGGGGAATCCGACGCCCTCTTCTGACCTCTGCGGCATTGCAAAACACGGGTGCACAAACCTACATGCAGACAATACATTCATATAAATAAATAAATAAATAAATAAATAAATAAATAAATAAATAAAATAAAAAGTTTTAATCTAGTACTTTCAATTTAGGACTCTGCCTCAAAAGCAACCAGAAATGTATATTTGTTTTTTGTTTTTTGGGGTTTTTTTTTTTTTTTTTNTTTTTTGGTCTTTTTGAGACAGGGTCTCCCTGTAGCTCTGGCTGTCTTGGAACTCACTCTGTAGACCAGGCTGGCCTCGAACTCACAGAGATCCGCGTGCCTCTGCCTCCCAAGTGCTAGGATTAAAGGTGTGCGCCACCACGCCTGGCATTTATTTATTTCTGTATGTGTATCAATGTACTGTCTGCATGCAAGTTTGTGCACCCGTGTTGTGTAATGCCGCAGAGGTCAGAAGAGTGTGTCGGATTCCCCTGGAACTGGAGTTCTCCTGGAATTGGAGTTTCAGACGGTTTTCGGCCGCCATGTGGGTGCTGGGGATCGAACCCGGGTCCTCTGTAAGAGTGGTCGGCGCTCTTAACCGCTAGGCCATCTCTCCAGCCCCAGAAATGTATATTTGTGGAGAAAGTTTTAGAATAGTGGAAATCTGAAAAACATAAATGCCAATGTCAACAAATAGGAAGTTCATCCAATAAATCATGTTAGGATAGTAGAGTGTAAAAGTGAGGATTCTATCCAGACTATTTGAGTTTGAATCACAATCTTACTATTTCCTTGCTATAAGAACTTGGCAAATTGCAGACCTTCCTTGTGGTCTGGTTCCCTCATCTACAAAATGGAGTTGTTATGAGTTAATTAATGTATGGAGAGCTTATATACTAAGTGATGAATATATATTAGCACTTTTCAGGATTAGTATTAACTTAGACCATCAATACTTCACATGAAAGAGATCAGCAATCACTCCATATTGGTAGAAGATGAGGGAAGGGTAATTCCCAATCTGGGGCTCTGGTAGAAAGCAAGGGTGAGTGTTGGGACTTCCTATGCCAAAAGCAGCTGCCAGAAAGAAGAGCCAAGGCAGGAGGAGAGGTATAGCAAGAGGAGGCTGCAAGGTATCCACAACAAACAGCCTGATCAAGGCTCTGGCCAGGCCTGGCTAGGCTTACAGATGAACTCATCAATCAAGTAAATAAAGATTAAGCAATCAAGAGATAGACTTTTTATTAGGGGAGAATGACTGAGGAGAAATCAGCATTCCACGACAGGGTCTCCCTGTAGCCCCAGCTGTCCTGGAACTCACTCTGTAGACCAGGCTGGCCTTGAACTCACAAAGATCCGCCTGCCTCTGCCTCCCAAGTGCTAGGATTAAAGGCATGTGCCACAACACCCGGCTCTTGGTATATATTTAAAAGCAGAAATAAACCTTAGAAGTCATTTTGTCCAGGAGTTTTCAACAGTTTATATGCCATGGATCCCTTTAGCAAACTAATAAGGTCTCTCCTCAGAATATTGCTATTAAATGTATTTTTTTTTTTTTTTTGAGACAGGGTCTCCCTGCAGCCCCAGCTGTCCTGGAACTCTCTGTGTAGACCAGGCTGGCCTTGAACTCACAAGAGATCCACCTGTCTCTACCTCCCGAGTGCTGGGATTAAAGGCGTAAGTCACCAGGCCCGGCTATTAAATGTATTTAAAAAAATAACCCTCAAGCCAGGAGTTGGAGAGTTGACTCTGAGGTTAAGAATATTTGCTACTCTTGCAGAGGACCTGGGTTTGGTTCTCAGCACCCACAAAGAGTGGCTTACAGTCACCTGGAGCATCAGTTCCAGGGTATCTGATGCTCCCCTCCCCACTCTGGCCTCCTCGGGCATGAGGTACTCATGGGGTGCATATACATATCTGCAGCATACTGCAGGCACTCACATGCATACACTAAAAAAAAAAAAAAAATCCCCAACAAAAAACCATAGGACTACAAAAGGGAAACAATCACATTGAAAGGGAGTGACTAACATTTTAATAATAAAGTGAATTTGTAATAAAATATTTCTGCTATTAGTGATTTGTTGATAATATGCAGTTGTAGGTCTCAGTAGTAACTAGTGTTGCTTTGAAAAAGTATTGAACTCAGTATCTGTGAGAATTCTTTGACATAAAAATCTGAATCATAGCAAGTAATATTACTGGAAACATGAGTGTGGCTTGCACTTAAAGATATTGCTAAGTCACCTTTAGGAGTGAAGGAAAGTAAAGATGGCATTTTCCTCGTCTACCTAGCCACATAAACCAGGTTAAGACCCTTAAACAATTTCAAAACAATCCTGTTACAAGTTAGCAAATTGCAGCCCCATTTTTTTTTTATTAATTTTATTTATTTCTGTATGTGTATGAATGTACTGTCTGCATGCAAGTCTGTGCACCCGTGACATGCAATGCCGCGGAGGTCAGAAGAGGGTCTCGGATTCCCCTGGAACTGGAGTTCTCCTGGAATTGGAGTTTCAGATGGTTCTCGGCCGCCATGTGGGTGCTGGGGATCGAACCCGGGTCCTCTGCAAGAGCGGTCGGCGCTCTTAACCGCTAGGCCATCTCTCCAGCCCCTCAGCCCCATTTTTTAGCATCCTGTTTGTCACATCAGGCAAAAGTACTTTGATCCAAACTGTTTCCTGTTGTCTGTCTGGAATCTCAAGGATCTAGGTCTGGACAGAATATTTAAATGACAGGAGCCAAGTTAAATTATTTTGGAACAAAAATAAAATGTGGGGAGATAGCTCACTCAATAAAGTGCTTGTCGTACAAGCACAAGGACTTGAGCTTGATCCCCAATACACACAGAAAAGAAGAACAGCATGTGACCCATTATAATCTCAGGGCTGGGGAGGCAGAGCCAGGCAGACCCCAGATGCTCATTGGCCAGCCAGTCTAGCTTAATCAGTGAGGCTCTATACTCAAAAATGGCTCCTGGGAAAAATATCCCAGGCTGACCGCTGGCCTTCACATGCACATGGGTATACACACACACACACACACACACACACACACACACACGCGCACGCACACTCATGCGTAAAATGTGGATTTAAATCAGTTGATTTTCTCTTTAAAAAGAGGTTTAGGTACTACCAGGAATTATAATTAATTCCTTCCAAGATCCAGTGAGATCTGTCTAAACTATTTCTGGGTAAAATTTACTTAGTAAAATGTCTGACCACTAAGAGAGCCTCTTGGGGGCCAAAAAGATGACTCAGTGTGTAAAGGCACTAGACTTGTGAATTGAGTTCCATCTCCTGGATGGGTTCACATAGTGGAAGGACAGAGGCAACTCTTCTTAGTTGTACATTCATCTCCACATGTGCACAATTTTTTTTTTCAAAAAGAACAAGCTTATCAGGTGGTCTACAGTCAGAAATCCTTTTTTGGTCTTTTGGAGACAGAGTCTCCCTATAGTCCCAGCTGGCCTGGAACTCACTGTGTAGACCAGGCTGACCTTCAACACACAGAGATCCACCTGCCTCTGCCTGCTGAGTGCTGGAATTAAAGGTATGCACCATCATGCCAGAGTTCTTTTTCATACAAACATGATCCTTTCATATTTCAATAAGGCCCTGTGAGCCAAAATTCTGGAAATTATTTCTGACACACCCTGCTTGTGAAAGCCCTTTAAAAAATGCATCAGTGACAGGAAGATTATAATTAGGACATTTATTTCTGTTATTGCAAAGCCACCAAAAACTCCCAATAAAAATTCTCCAAAGGCAAAGTTGTGTTTTGGGCTCCTTGTTAATTGTACAGCCCAGTCCTATCCAAATAGCCAATGTACTTGTAAGATTTAATATATGTGAGGAAAGCTTGAGTCTAAGAAATATGCCAAGTCTTTGGCTTTATCTTAGATTGTAACCCCTTTGGTTGTCAGCCAGTCAGTGTACAAATGTGTTTTAAATGCTTTCTCTCTGTCAACAATCATTGCAATCTATGTTACTCTATTTTCTTATTTTCGGTATTATTCATCTCTGGTAGTCAGTGCTTTGTGGACACACCTCTCCCAGGGTAAACTAATTTCTGGAGATAATCTGCCTGTCTGTGTTTGATATGCCTTCCATGATTAAAGCTTGTTCTTCCCATTAACATGGTTTTGACTTTGTGCTTTTAAAACAGTAAGCCTATTAATTCATTAAGGAGCCTTTGACCACTTCCTGGGCTTGGCTTGTACCGTGAATCTCAACGTCAGCCTCAAGTCCCTTTTCCTTAGTCATCTGGGATTCATTCTTTTTTCTCCTCCCTCCCTCCCTCCCTTCTGCCTTCCTTCTTTTTTTTTTGCCCTTCCTTCCTTCTTTCCTTCTTTCCTTCTTTCCTTCTTTCCTTCTTTCCTTCTTTCCTTCCTTCCTTCCTTCCTTCCTTCCTTCCTTCCTTCCTTCCTTCCTTCCTTCCTGTGTTTGGGACCCATGGCCTCTTGAATTCTCTACCTCTGAGCTGTACCCACAGCCTTGGGATGATTTTCTGATCCTCCCCAAATCTTTTATCTAATAAAAGGGGGGAAAAATGTGAACTCATCTTTGATTGTGGCTCAGTATCATGATATGTTCCAGGAAGCTATGATATGATATGTTCCAAGAAGCTATGATATGATATGTTCCAAGAAGCTATGATTTTCTGTGTTTGTGACCACAGAGAAAATCAACTTGAAGAAGGGAATATTTATTTTAGCTCACGGTTTTTTTTTTTTTTTAGCTTAATGTATTTTAATAGCAAACTTACAGGAACAGCACAGAAGACAGACAACTTAAAAAACATGTACTTGCATGTAGGACAACTCGGAAAAAGTATAGTGAATGAATGGAATCTACTGTATGATTAAAAGGCTACAAACACCATTTAGTTGCCGTCAATAAGAAATTTACTTATTTTTAAAAAATCCAAATGCTGGCATAGGCCAGAAAAATTTAATAGGTTTATTTATAATTGTTATAAAGTTGAACTGTTGAAACTTGTTCACGGAAACATTTTGACTTGCATTAATGCTTTACATCCCACATTTATATTAAGAATTCCCACACAAATGAAAATGGAAAAACTGCCAATACCTGATTTCTGTTCTCTATTTTTCCATTCACAATCATATACCTTTTGACTCCATGGGAAAAATATCTAACATTCAGAACTACTGATAACAGGAAGAAGAGGAAAAAAATTAGAATGCAATGTTTCCCTTCATAGTGGATTCTTTTTTTTTTTTTGGTCATTTCGAGACAGGGTCTCCCTGTAACCCCAGCTGTCCTGGAACTCACTCTGTAGACCAGGCTGGCCTTGAACTCACAAAGATCTGCCTGCCTCTGCCTCCCAAGTGCTAGGATTAAAGGCGTGCGCCACCACAGCTTCAAGCTATGGTATTATACACACCTCCTTACTCCCCTTCTTCCGCTGGAGCTCAAGGAGCGAGAGGCTGTGCTGGCTTGAGAGAGCGGGGCTGCTGCGAACGCCTAGCTCACAGTTTTAAATTAATTTTCTTATTTTGGGGAGGGTGTTTGTTTATTTGTTTGTTTTGTTATGAGATGAGTCTTACTCTAGCTCAGGCTGGGCTGGAATTCAACTATGTAGCTCAGGCTAATCTTAAACTCCTCCTGTCTCTATCTCCCAAGTGCTGAGATTACAGATGTGAGCCTTCAAACTCAGTTTTGGTTCATGGTTTTTGAAGTTTCAGTCTACAGTCCCTTAGCTCTGTTGTTTCTGGGCCACAGTGAGGCAGAAGAAGATGGTGGGAACATGGGCCAACGTAAAGCTACTCAACCTAGTGGTGGCTGAGAAGCAGAGAGGGGGCAAGAATAAGGGGACAGAGTGGAGTACAGTGGTGCAGACCTGTAATCCCAGCACTCATGAAGCTGAGGCAGGAGGATTGATGAGTTGGAGGTAACTCTGAACTACCATTGGTGAGATCAGAGCCCCCATGAGTCCATCAGTCTCTGAAAGCCCCACCTATGAGCACTACTGCATTTGGGACCAAGACTTCAACCCGGGAGCCTCTGGGGAGGCGTTTCACATCCAAACCATAGCAGAAGGCAACAGGGGTGAGACTTGGGAAACAATAGTACCGGACTGGGCAATTTTTCCATTTGTATTTGTCAGGGTTCTGCAGGAAATATCAAGTTCACAAAAAGGATTTATTTGGAGGGAGTTTCATGAGTTTTCAGAGGTGCAAACACACTTAAGGAAACCCAAGAAGATTAGCGAAAGCTGTGGAGAAGCAACTATAGGAATCGAAAGGCTATGGAAACTGCTGACTCCTGTGAGCGCCACAGCTATCGAAGAATGCATACTAGGAAGTTCCACGAGAAAGGAGAAGGCGGCTGTTGCAAAACCCATGACCTAGCACAGTGGGATAAACAGAGCGACTTGTCTTCTTTTCTGCCTCTTAATCTCAGCAGCATCCATCCGCTTGGACGTCAGAGGACAGTGAAAGCTATGGACTGCAGCCTCCTGGACACAGGCAATGGCAAGGGTGGAAAATGATGGAGCAAACAGATGCCAACCAACACAGTCAACATCTGGAAATTAAAAATGGCCCAGTTATGCCCAAAATGAACTGCTATGTATAGCCCTGTGCCCTGTGATGCTGACCTGCATGAGCTACATTATAGCCCTCTGGCATCTGATTAGGTTCTGCTTAACCATTGGGGCACCCTGTAGGAGAAGAGAGAGGAAGAGGATATGGGCAGAATAGTTACCCCTGCCAGTCTTTCCCCTTGGGCCCTTGTAAGCTATCTGTATCTCTCTACACAAGGCTTGTGTCAGTCTACCCTCTCTAATTTTCTCTGGATTTCAGGAACCCTCTCTCCTCTAGGATTGAGGTATTGCAAAATTCTTGTGGTTCCCACACTCTGCCCACAAATGTAAGTAGTCCTGTTGATAATCCAATTACTCAATTTGAATATGTTGCCTGGACCCTAATAGACACAGTAATCTCCCAACAAATGCTTACTATACATATCAAAGAAGAATAAAATGATAAATTTGACAGTTAATGCCTTCAAGTTAGGGCACCTGGAGAGTGGAGACAGCCACGGGGATTATATTACATCTCTGTAAGTGATACAGAGGCACTGAATGGGGAGGGAGATGGATGGGACACAGACTGGAAAGACTTGTGGGTTTCTTGGAGGAAGTGGGACCAGGCAAATTTAGAGGAAAGAAGATACATACAGAGTGCTCAGGGGCTTTAGGAAGGGATTATAGCCAACAGCACATAGGGCCAGTCAGATTCTGATAGGGGGGGTAAGGATGGAGGGCTAGACTGAGTCAGACCATGGGAAGCTTTGTGCTGGGAGATAGCTGCTCCTTCCATTTTTTCACTATCCCTACCAATAATAATAATAATAATAATAATAATAATAGCAACAACAACAACAACTTGGGTGTAGTCCACTTTAGCCCTTTAATACACTCTTTAACACCACGGGCATGGCACTCCCACTTTCTTGGCCTAAAACATGTCCTTTTTTAAAAAAAATTTATATATTTTTCTATTTGTGTTCAAATTAACTTTTAGACATTTGTTTAGTTTGTATGTGCATACACACACACACACACACACACACACATACACACACACTGTAGAGGTGGGAGGATGCCTTGCAGGAGAAGGTTCTTTTCTTCTACCATGTAGGGTCCAGGTCATCAGGCTTGGCAGCAAATATCTTTGCCCACTGAGGCATCTCACCATCTCGCTGTCTCCTAAAACTTGTCTTTTGAAAACCATTTCACGGATGCACACAAGCACACACACTACATTTCCTGCATGCATTTAAGGTCTCTAAGACTGCAAAAAGATAATAACCTAATCTTTGTACAAGAGCTACACAAGAGGGCTAGAGTGAACAGTCTTAAAAGTTATTTTACAAGTCCTGACACCCAGAATCCCTTTCTTATAGTAATATATAACCCCGCCAGTTCTTGTCCCGTGTAGAAGGGTGAAGATAATGGCAAAGGGCAGGGAACCAGCGCCACTCCATCAAGGAAATTCACAAGGCAAGGTTTGGGTTCACATTAGTTTGGGCAGGTGAATATCTTATCACACTCTAGTCAGGTCCAGGGGCTCACAGCTGCCCATCTCTTAACAGCTCTCTTAACAGCTTCAAGTGGTTTCTTTTTGTTTATTTCCACCTCCTCCTCCTCTTCGTCTTCCTCCTCCTTCTTCTTCTTGAGATAGAGTCACATGTATCCCAGGCTAGCCTCAAACTTTCTATACGCCTGGAGATTACCTTAAATATCTGATCCTCCTGCTTCTACCTTCAGAAAACTACCTTCCGAGTACTAGGAACTAAACCCAGTGTTCAGTGCATGTTAGGCAAACATTCTACCAACTTAGTTACACCTTAAGTCTTCCCTGTTTTCCCTTCTTTTGAGGCAGGATCTCTGTAGAACAGGCTGGCTTAGAGCTCACTAAGTAGCCTAGACTGGTCTCATATTTGTGGCGATCCTCGGGCCTCAGCCTTCTGAGTGCTGGGACCACAGGCTAGCTTCACCACTCTGCGCTTTGGTTTCCTTCCTACCAAGGCCAAGTCCACTGCTGCCCACGCCACACGAGTTCTTCCTCGACCCTTCTTGGGCATTGGAAGCAATCCACTGGAGCTCAGGGGCTTCATCAATTAAAACCGCATGCGTCAACGGATCTCTCCTGATAACCAGAAGGGCGCGCCTCTGCCCTCCCCACGACTAAGGAAGAGGCGGGAAGAGTTCAAAGAAAGCGGTGGGCAGGAGCTTCTCGGAGCTCACCTGGAAGTGACTCGCGACGTCTGCGAGCTGGAATGCGGGGCCGGGCGGTGGCCGCCGCGTGTCCAGGGGTGGTATAGTGTGGACCCAGGCCCCCCCAGGAAGCCCCACCGCCCGCCGCCCGGAGAACCCCCCTCCCCGAGGGCGGGGACGGCTCGTAGGAGCCGCGCCCCGCCCCGCTGCGCCCCGCCCCGCCGCGCCGCGCCCCGCGGCCCAGGCAGTACCCCGAGGCCGCCGCCGGCCCCCGAGTTCTGATGGCCATGGACGGCTACCGGGGCTTCCTGGGGCTGCTGGTGTCGGCGCTGCTCGTCGGCTTCCTGTCGGTGCTCTTCGTGCTCATCTGGGTGCTCCACTACCGAGAGGGGCTCGGCTGGGATGGCGGCGCACTCGAGTTTAACTGGCACCCGGTGCTCTCCGTGACCGGCTTCGTCTTCATCCAGGGCATCGGTACTGGACCCGTGGTGGGGGCTGCGGAGAGGAAGGAGGGCGGCGGGCGGGAGCCGCGGGAGCTCGGTGCGGGGGTGGGGGGGACGCCATCGCGACTCCCCGGTGTCCACCGAAACCCAAGGGGCGCAGGACCCCTGCCTAGGCGACGCCTGGCCTTGAACGCTTCAAGGCTCCAAAGGAGAGAGGAGGGCAGCGGGCAGCTCGCGTGTCCGCAGCATCCTCCGCCCGGCATCCTCCCTCCGTGCCTGGCACGCGAAGAGTCTGCTGCGCCCGCTGCCAGGGCGCCTTTTGGCCGCAGCAAAACCTGTTTATGTGGCGAAAGTTGTCTGCTTGGAGCTGTGCGGAGGCCTGGGCCCGGATCCTAGCAGAGTTGGTGTGCAGTACTTGCGCAATGCCTCCAGGCGCCCGGGCAGGTCAGTTTCCTTCAGCTAGTAGCGCCACAGTTCCACTTTTGCAGAGTGGGGCCTTGAGAATGTGTTTGAAAAAGAACAGCAGTGTCCTGGTAGAGTTAGTTTATAGAAACTAACGGAGAAGAGTGGAACAGGTTCCCAAAGAGATGCCATCCCACCGAAACCTTCAACCTGGCTTCTGAGCTGACAGCATTTTCTTCACCACTATTGAACTCCCCACCAAAACGCAAACACAGTAGCACTGGTGTCATTCCTAAAGAAAAGCGATTTTGTGTCCGTGTAAAACTCCCCTCCCCACCCCGCCCCTCTCCCTCGACCCTCTCCTTTAACTTGTGCTACAGTCTTCAGTAAGTGTGGCCAGCATTCTTCCACTGGCCTAGGGTCGGGAGTTGCTAATGTTCAGCCTTCTCTGGTGTGAGATGGGCATCCAAGTCACTTAGTTGTATAATTCCCAGCTATTTGGCCACTACACTAAAATGAGAAAAAGCACAGTCAAGTTCCAAAGTTCCAGTCACCAGCAGCTCTCTTGCTTCACGAAAGCTTGGCCAACGCTGTTTACTCAAATAGTTTCAAACATCTCTCTGTGGCTTGGTTCACCCTAGAGCAGCTCCTGATATCAAGAAACCCTTCAGAGGTTTGGACTCTGTCCTGTAGTTGAGAGTGAGGGGATCACAGGTGACACATTTGCTGTGTGTCTTACCCAAGAGGAGACAACATCACAAAAGAGCTAACATTTATTGTTTTCTGTGTGCCTCTAGGTGCATTATGCGAAAATCAGCATATACAGAGGACTTAACTTCCCCAAAGAAGTAGTAGGGGTTTTCCAGTGATCTTATTTTCGATGCTTTTATTTTGCATGCTATTATAGCAGTATGTTTACTTTATGCAAAGTGGTCCTTTTAGAGAGGCAAAAGGGTTCATCTAAAACATACTTTGGGAATCTTCGATTAAGGTTGGAATCTATTATCGTTTTCCTAAAAGCCTTTCTATTATCTCTAAACTTCTGGACTTGATCTGTTTACACTTACTTTGGGGCAAAAAAATGTGTGCCTGGATATTTGGGAAATTTTCCTCTGTTTCTCTGTTTAGTTGCCACTTTCTCTATATATTTGTGCTAATTTTCCAGCGTTTGTAATGTCAACATTGCCTGCCCTGTTTACAAGGACCCAAGATTTGTAACACATTTAAATAATAACATTTAATTAACATGAGCAAGCTTTTTCCTATGTAGATACATGGTAGCTCTTCCATATCCTGGGCCACGGATACTCCTCAGTGCAAACAGTAGGAAGGCTGCAGTGGAAGGAGGAGGAGCAAATGCGATGTTCTTCTCTCTAGAATGGGGCTACATCCCCAATAAATCCATCACCTGTTGAAAATGTGACAGCTGAGGATGCATTTAATACATCTAGCTTTGTGAACATCAGGGCTTGGCAACATTGTACTGCAGACTACACTTGTACACCCTTGAGACCAAGTGACTGGCTGGAGGTCTTGGCTCTTTGCCTACCCTGATCAAATCAGATTTTAGGGGATGGAGAGATGGCTCATTGGTTAAGAGCACCGACTGCTCTTGCAGAGGACCCGGGTTCAATCCCCAGCACCCACATGGCAGCTGAGAACTGTCTTTAACTCCAGTTCCAGGGGAATCCGACGCCCTCATCTGACCTCTGTGGCATTGCACGATATGGGTGCACGAACCTACATGCAGACAGTACATTCATACACATAAAAAAATAATATGGGGCTGGAGAGATAGCCTAGCGGTTAAGAGCACTGACTGCCCTTGCAGAGGACCCGGGTTTGATTCCCAGAACCCACATGGCGGCTAAGAACCGTCTGTAACTCCAATTCCAGGAGAATTCGTTCCAGGGGAATCCGAGACCTTCTGACCTCCGAGGCATTGCATGACATGGGTGCACAAACCTACATGCAGACAGTACATTCATACACATACAGAAATAAATTAAAAATAAAAAAATAATAAAAATATATTTAAAAAAATCAGATTTTAGGTAGATCAAAACTTGAAGTAGTGTATACTGAAAACACATGGCTTTCATGCCATAGTAAAGTCAGAAAACTGTTAGGCCTTCCTAAATCAGAGGCCTCTGTAGTTAACTTTGTAGCTGTGAGGGAAACATGTGAGCCGTATTGTCACAGGGCAATTTACTGTTTGTAATTGCTTCAGGCATGAAAATGTTATGCTATGTGATTATGTTATGCTACTGTGAGCTGTTCTGTGATATACTGACTGGTATTTGGAGATGAAGGAGAAAAGGCTAAAGCACAGGTGCTACTCTGAATTTGAAAAGCTTTACACATGCAGCCAGGAAACAATATTTGAAATTATGTTAAGTAAAAGGATGAGTCCTTTGGAACCTTTATGAAGTAAATTAAAGAAAGGAATTACAAAGTAGATTTACTTTGTAAATCTCCCCCAACACGTACAAAATATATTTCAAGAACATATTCATCCTTAAAATATGAGAGACTATGGGACATCTAAAACAAAATAAATCTCTTTTTAAAATATTTAAAAAATTTTTATAATATTTTATTTATTATTTTACTTTTTGTGTATGAGTGTATTGCCGGAATGTGTATAAGTGCACTCATGCCTGTGGAGGTCAGAAGAGGGCTTCAGATCTCCTAGAACTGGAGTTATGGGCAGTTGTTAGCTGCCATGTGGGTGCTGGGAATCAAAACCAGGTTGTTGGCAAGAGCAGTCTCTTAACCACTGGGCCATTTCCCCAGCCCCATAAATCTCGTTTTTTTTAAAAGATGGAACTTGTTATGCTGTCCAGACTGGCCTTCAACTTCTGTGCTCAAGGGATCTTCCAGACCATGGACTGTGAGTTAGCTGGGACAACAGGTACACACCACTACACTCTGCTAAATAAAGTCTTAAACTGATGGGAATCTAGCTAATGCTCTCACATGAATGAGGAAGCATTTAGAAGAGGCTTTGTACTTCTCTAAAAGAAGTGATTCCCATGAAATAAGTATACTGCGGGGAAATCAGAGAATCAGCCATTGTCAAGAAGGCAGCAGCAAAGGCTGAGACAAGTGAGTGTTCTCACAGTGGCAGTTGACCTTTTAAAAGGTTCACCATGCTGCAACTGTTCCTTAGTGAAGATTAGAAAATTCAGGTGTCTATGTTAGTGAAAAGAAGCCTTGGCATTTCGACAGTTCTTACTTTCCCATATGCAGAACTGTTTTGTGATAGAAACCAGAGGAAGGGAAATTAAATAGCTTAATGATCTCAGGTTAGTTTTGTGAGAGAATTTAACTACATATAAGTAGCATTTGAAAGACTAACAGAAAGAAAGAACAGTTCTTAAAAGGTTGGAATATCCTGTTAAGGTATCCAAAAGTGACCAAATTCCAAGATCACCTAAATATATTTGAAAAGGCTCTTGGACTGAACCTGGCAAAGAAGATAAAAGAGAATGTCCCCAAATACCTTCTCTAGAAGAAGCCTTGCTAAATCAAACTGTCTATTTGGATGTAAGCTAGACAAGTTCAAATCTCAGCTCTTGATCTTCCTCATACCTGCAAAACCTCTTCTCTCATAGATGTTAGTAGCTTTACTTCTAATATGTTCATAACTACACATTGATCCTTGCTTCCTTTCTTTTATACTTCTCATTCTGTCTGTCAGAAAATCTTATCAACTCCAGATTCAAAAAGAGCATTATCCAAATTCTGACCACTGACTATTTTAATTACTTTACTACCTCTATTTTTCTAGAATGCAGATTCCCCAAGGGGAGAGGTTTTTGTCTGTTTTCTTTACTACTCTGTGTATAGCATTACTTAATGTGGAGTAGCTATCCATTGAATACTTATTGAATTAAAGTTTGTTCAGTTCTTTAAATCAGAGGTCACCCTCCACAGGGATTAAGAATAATAAGTGCACTGGATTTGTTATGAAGCATCTCTAGGATGTTTCCTTGGGTTTAACCTGACGTTCAGATACAAGAGGCCCAGACAACTAGAACCACTGTGAAAACCAGTCCACTCAGCAGGACATAGAGTAGGAACCACAGGTTGCTAGTTGCATCAAGCACTCTTCAACCAGCATTGTAGAGGAAGCAATCCTTCTGGCTGCCCACACTGTCCTCAGTAGTCCCTGACATGCTTCATCCCAGGTGACAGCTCACCTACATACTGGGGGATCAGGGCTTAAACTCCCACACTACACAAGAACCATCATCTTTTGTGATGCTCTGTAACCTGTTTCCCAGGATGTCTGCAAGGGGAGTATGCAGGAGGTTGAGTAGTGCTTCCAAAAAAACAAATTGAAGCCTAATCCCAGATCCTGAGACGGACCTTATTTGAAAATAAAGTCTTTCAGATCTAATTAAGGCCCTCAAGCAAGATCATTGTTGATTTAGAGTGCGCCATACTTCCACACACTGGTATCCTTACTAGAGAGAAAGAAGGAGAGTGGAGAAGTGGAGACACAAAGACGTACAGAGAAGGCCATGGAAGGATGGGGCAGAGATTGGGGTGGCATGCTCGAGGACTCAGGACCACCACAGATTACTAGCAGTCTGGAGATGCTAAGAGAGGAGGATGTGACCCACACCCTCTCTCTCAGAGCCCCCAGAGGAACCGACCTTGCCAACACCTTGATTCTGAATTTTTGGCCTCTGGATCTCAGAAGAGAAATTTTGGATCTTTAAAAAAATAATTTTTGCATGTATGTATGTATGTATGTATGTATTGAAGTCACAACTTATGGGGGTTGACTCTTTTCTTCCACTATGAGGGTCCCAGAGAGTAAATTCAAGTCATCAGTCTTGGTGGCATTCAGCCATCTTCCTGGTCAAACATTTTGGTTCTTTAAAAAAAAATTTTATTTATTATTATTTTTAGACATGTTGGCATTTTTTAAACAACTTTTTAAAAATTTTTTTAATTTTATTTATTTTTGTATGTGTATGAATGTACTATCTGCATGTAGGTTTGTGCACCCGTGTCGTGCAATGCCGCGGAGGTCAGAAGAGGGTCTCAGATTCCCCTGGAACTGGAGTTCTCCTGGAATTGGAGTTACAGACGGTTTTTAGCCGCCATGTGGGTGCTGGGGGTCGAACCCGGGTCCTCTGTAAGAGCGGTCGGTGCTCTTAACCGCTAGGCCATCTCTCCAGCCCCATTTTTTATGAAGTCTGTTGAATCATTCAAAGCATAATCAGTTTTTTGTTATATATGAAATTCTATTGTAACTATCACGGCCTCTGAGAATCATGTGCTTTAAATAAGCTCAATGCCTTAAGCAGTTACTTGTTTACATTAAAACAATAACTGAAATATCCATATTTACTATTTTCAGAGATTTCAAGTGTTTTCTCACATGGACCCACAATAGCCTTCAAGGCTGAGCATCATTAGTCTTTAATGAAGAAACAGAGGCAAAATATAATCCCATTCAGATAAGCTGGAATAGCAGAGCCTACAGCACAGGTGATTTGTAGCCATAGGGCCTTCATAAGTCCTGCCTCTTCTATTGGCCAAATGAGATTGAGTCACTGCGTTAATTTCCTGAGTTAGTTTCCTTATCTATATGATGGAGACAATGATACAGATCTCAATGTTTCGGGAAAAAGAACTAAAAAGGAGCACAAAGAAGTTGGCACATGACCAGGCACATAAAATATTTTGTGATTTTTATTTGAATGGCACACATTTTGTTACCTATAGATTTATTACTCTTCACAGTGTGTCCTGATTCTGGCCTAGCATAGGGTGAAGAATTGATAGCAGATTTGATAACTGAGATGTACTTAGTGTTTTGCTAATGGACTTTTCTCATATATATTTCTATCCTCAAAACAGTAATAATCAGGTAAAATGGGAGTTGGCATTGAATAGCTTTATTATTCATTATTGCCATAACAACTGCCCTTCACATCTGTTCTCAGTTTCATTATGTATAGAGTATGAATGATACTTAGTTTGATTAGTGTCTATTCTTTTTTACTAAGCCTTCATCAAAACATTTGTCTGATATCAATATGAATTTTGCTTTACTATTTTTCTCTTTTTCTGTGCAGAATTTATTCTTGATCATCCATACAATTTAATCATCTAAATTACCAGATCTTTTTACTTTTCTTGTCAAAAGTCCAAAACCCAATGAAATAATAGATCATCAATTCTTATTGTGAAAAGACTAGCTATATGAATTAGCTTTAATTTGGAAGTCAGTTTCGGGTGGTGTAAAAAAGAAAGTCCATTTGTTGTTTTAGCTACTGAGTTATGGTCAACATATGCATAAATACTGGCTATACTAGTATTAAATGTTGGAAATCGAAGACAAGAAATTATTTTATTCCACTAATTTTTTTATGAATAATGAAAACTGTAATTATGCTATTAAAACAGTGCTTTTAGGGATAATTTGCTCATAATTTACTATATGATCCTAGTAATTGCATTTGTTCTTTGTGGATGATTATTCTTCCTGGCCTGGAAATGAGAAGTGATCCTTTTATCTTTATAATAACTTATGAATGAGGTAGGTATCCGCTCTCATAAGAGAAGAGTTTAAAATAAATGATTTTCCCCACATAATATATTGAAACTTAGCTGTAACATGAGTTTTCCATTTTCCACTGTAGAGTAAATCTCTGAAACTCTGTAAGTAATACCTGAATATGTGGAAAATTCTAAAGAGACTACATATTTAAATATATCTTCTCTAAAGCAATTTTATCAGCTCCTATGCAGAGTTCCAAATATCTGACTCAGACCTTTAATCATAGCACTTGCGAGGCAGAAGCAGAGGCAGAGGCAGATAGAGGTTTATGAGTTCAAGTCCAGCCTGGTCTACAGAGCAAGCTCCAGGCTAACTTGGACTAAATGGAGACCCTGTCTCAAAAAGACAAAAAAAAAAAAACAAAACAAAACAAAAATCTGACCCAAGATGATAAGTTGTTTTTATGGCAAGCTTTATAGCATGTTGTAAACTGCAATTATCTGAATATGTTTATTCATTCAACACTTACTTTTAAATATTATTCTTCCCTATGCCACTACCCTAGAAGTAAAAGGTAAATCAAGGTAAATCCATTTTGGTTGTAAACATCTACACATTTAAAATATTGTCAACATATCATTCTGTATATACATATATACATTAAATTGGGTGGGGGCACTGGGGAGTTGTGGACAGGGGACTTGATATAAATACCATCAAACCATATTGTATGAAAATTGCAGAAATTCAGTTAAAAAGTATTTTACATCTAATTTTATTTTATATATATGAGCCTGCATGTATGTAAGTGCGCCACATATGTACAAACCTGCAGAGGCCAGAAAAGGACATCCCATTCTCTGGGACTGGAGTTACAGACACGTGGGTACTGGGAACTGAATCCTTGCCCTCTGCAAGAGCACCATTGCTCTTAACCATTGAGCCATCTCTCCAGCTCCCAGAAATCTTTATAGTTTTTTTTTTCTTCACATGGAAACTTTCTTAAAGATCAAAATCCAGAAATGACTATAGACTTTGGCCATACTTTTTTGAGTTTAATATTTTGTTCATTCATCTAGTTCCTTCATATATAATTCTATTCCACTTAATAGGAATGAATATGATTTTAGGACAGGATCTCTTGTGTCCCTGGCTGGCCTAGAACTTGTAGGCCCAAGCTGGCTTCAAGCTTGAAATGATCCTTCTAATTCTGCATCTTAAGTGGTGGGACAACTGGTATGTACAGCTTGCATATATTTATTTATTAAGCATCTATTGCTTGCCGAATACTGTATAAAACACGTATTAGCAGTGGGCAGGGGATGTAGATCAGTGATAGAGTGCTTGTCTAGCAGGCCCTGGGTTCCATTTTTAGCAAGAAAAGAAGGAAGAAAAGAGGGAGGACAGAATGGGTTCCATTCTTAGCAAGAATGGAAGGAAGAAAGAACAAAAGAGGAAGAAAAATCCTCTTGTTCCTGATTTTTTTTTTTAATGAATGTAGATTACACTGCTTCCTTAATATTTGGAACCTGCTGAGATGGTGAGTTCAGCTCTCATTTGAGCAATCAAATGCTTGGCCAGACTCAAGCAACCAGGTTTAATCTGACCTAGTACTGTTTAATCTGTCATAATATTGGCATGAGGTACGAGGACATGCAGCTGATCTTTCTAATGACATAAAACTCTTGAATATTTGTAAATGTCTAACCAGTTAATTAATTCTCCACCACTACTTTTCATCCGTGTCTTTGCTACTAAGCATCTGCCCTTGTGACAGTTTCCATCACCTTTACAGGGTTGCTCCTAGACCAGAGCTTCCCAATCACCCAAAGCACTTTCTGCATTTCAGCTTCCTGATACTCATGTGTGTTTCAAAGGTCCCATTCTGTTTTACAGCCACTATAAGAATTTAAAGAGGGCTTTCTGCTTTTTCATTTAAACTTGAGGTCCTCTGGATGAGGTCTGGTAAACCTGTGGATACACAGGGAAATGAGTTATAAACATGGATGATCCTATTCTGAACACTCTGTCAGGAGGGAAAATAACACTTTATTCAAAGAGGGAAGGAAGGCGTAATGGCCCACCATGTTTAAGTAGACTTCCTAAGAGTTTTAAAATTCCAGTATACTCATACTTCTATTTATTTGACTCTTTAGGTATTCTGAGTAATGTCACATAATCTTCAGTCTTGTACATCTTTAATTTCTAAGTACCTAAGTTTTTATGCCATTGTAAATATCCTTTAACTTATAGTTGTTTGTTGAAGTCTATATAGATATAGTAACTTTTAGAAATGTTATACAAGCATGACCTTACCATCTGCAAATGGCTATTTTATTTCTAGCCTTTTGAGCTCCATGACTTCTTTCTTTCTTTCTCTTTCTTTGTTCTTTCTTCCTTTCTTCTTTCTCTCTTCTCTCTTNGGGATGGGGTGGGGGTGGGGGGGAGGGAAAGGGAAATAAGCCTGAACTGAATTGGAAAAAATGTATGAAATGCACAAAGCATCAATAAAAATTAATTAAAAAAAATAAAATAAAAAAAAAATAAAACCACAAACTTCCTTCGTTAAAGTGTCACCTTTGGCAGTGGTTAGAATATAGATTCAAACAGGCAAGTATAATTTAATTTGATGAATCTATTCCCATAGAATAGTCACACAATTATGGGACAGGTCTTCTGGTTAGGTTGCCACATGTGGTTACCAGATGCTCAGTTTGTGGGAGGGGTTTTTAGCCTTAAAATAACTGTCAATACTTTAATACAATGAAGTTGATTTGAACAGGAAACCATTTCTATAACCAGTCAGCACTCAGGTCAATTATAGTACAGAATGCCTACCTATGAAATAGTAAGGTATTTTTATAACCAGAAAGACAATTACTAATTGCTTCCATCTGGTGTCATTTTGCAAGCATTATTTAGCATCCTGGCTATGGTTGGTGTGAGGAGCTGAGATAGAGATAAATGCGATATTATCCTGGAGGTTTTCAATATATTCTCAGGCTGAAAACATCCTATTTGAGCAGCATATCTGAAGTCCTTTTTGTTTGTACAACTGTCTTAACTGCTGAGATGTCTTTCCAAACCCAGTGTCAGGATCACTAGGTAGCAGAGCTTCATTTTTATTTTTATTTAGTCCAGAATCTTAGCTACCTCTATTTATGATGTGTCTTCCCATTTCAATTAACCTAGTCTAGAAAATTCTTTTCATTCACATCCGGAGGTTTGTTCCATGAGATTCTAAATCTAATCAAGTTGGCAACCATGGTATTGGTTTTGTGTGCTTAGGAAAAGGGTTAGTGTGAAAGTCTATACCTCATATTGTGGGTATGAATAGACAGATTGTGACATGTCAGGAGACATTAGACAGCAAAGCAAGAGGGAGAATCATATAACTCATTAAAGAAGAATTCTTGGGTGGGGGGGTTGTTAGCCAACAAATTCTACAAAGTTATTTCCTACAAGTGGCTGCCAGGGTCTCTGATTCACATTTCAGGAAATGTTCCACCTACTTACCATGCTGTTCTCCATTTTGTGGGCCTAAGCCTCAAATGGGAAAGTTAATCCACAAATAAGACTTAAACATCCACCAAAAACAACGTTTTGATGGTTGCTCCGCTGTGATCAGTTGAAACAGAAAGACAAATATTTAGTAGTGAGGCAATGAAAATTCATATTCTCTGCTTGTCCTTGGGCAAGTAAAGATCATTTGTCGTGGATTCAGCTAGCTAGGCTTCCCGTAACTGCTACTCTCTTAGGCTCCCAAACAAAGTTTTAATAATTAGCTCCAGGACAGGAGAATCATTGAGAACTTTCTTAAATGAAATTTCTCTGACTTCTGGACAGGTCCATCATTAACCAGATATCCAATTACATAACCAATATGTAATTGGGGTCGAGGGTGGTCACATCTTCAAATGTTTCTGTTCTGGTTGAGTCATCTAATAAATTGTAGATGATACATTGTGATGATTTGGGACAAAATGAGGATTCTTTATGTGTAGCAAAGTTTCAATGATGCTTTTTATTTCTTTCATTCAATTACCAGTCACCAAGAGTTGGCCTTGGGCAACAGTAGGTTCTGGAGACTGGAAGTTCCAAATCAAATACCAACAGGTTTGGTGTCTTATGACTGCTTTTAAACCCTCTTCTTGGCTGCTGAGATGGTATCCTACATATTGCTTCCTCTGTGGATAGCGTGAGGTAGCCCAACACTCATGTGCTTTGATTGTGGTATGGCTATTGTGGTGGTTGACCCTCTCTATCAGAACAGCAGGTCCACAGATCATGGAGCTGTCAGAGTAACCGCTGAATAAGAAATATCGCCACAGCTTTCACAAGAAGGCCAAAGTTACTGTCTGTAAGGAGTGGCCTGAGCTGAGAGGGCTCCAGACTGAATGTCTCTGGCTCTTGAATTTAGGGGCCACTGACTAGACCAAGGGCTTTGGGGATGATGCATCTAGTGTTTTAGCAAGGCATTACTGGTCAATTTTGCATGTTTCACATTTTTGTGATATACTCATGCATGAAATGACCAATTAAGGCTAAGCCCATTCCTTAGTACCAAAACACACCCAGGAGTAAAAATATCTGTTTGCTATCCTGATTAAAATTCTTTTTGATGTGAACCCACATTTGGGACTGCTGGATACTACGATAGATCTACTTTTAAGTTCTTCTTGTACATTTCTTCATTTAGTTAATATACTGACTCACCTTCCTACTACTAATGCTTAGTTTGTCCACATTTCACAAATATTTGATTTTTTAAGTTAGATCTCACTATGTAGCTGGCTGGCTTAGAAATTCCTATAGAGACCAGGCTGGTCTTGAACTGAAAGAGATCTGCCTGCCTCTGTCTCTGCCTCCTCAGTGCTAAAGTAGATTAAAGGTGTACTACTAGGCTCTGCCTTTATTTTTATTGCTTTATAATAGATACTCTAATTAATTATGCATTGTAGTTGTCATTAATATTTCCATAATAACTAATGCTGCAGATTTTTCAAATATATTTTTTGGCTCTTTGTATTTCTTTTTTTGATAAGGGCTCAATCAGATTGTTTGCCTATTTTTAATCATGTTACCTTCTTTTTTTTATTTATTTTTTTTTTTTTTAGTTTTTCAATTATTTGGAATACTTGGGAAAAATTGATGTTACCTATTTGAAAGTTTACTGATTTTCAGCATTGAAGACTATGTAACTGGGAAGCTTTTGGTGCTGATTCAATCTTTACTTTTCATTGGTCTGTATTCCTAGCTGTCCTGGAACTCCCTCTGCAGACCAGGCTGGCCTTGAACTCACAAAGATCGCCTGCCTCTGCCTCCCTAGTGCTAGGATTAAAGATGTGAGTATTCCATCTTTTAACTGTATGAACATGGCTTACTTTTGGCGGGTTATATGTGTCCAGAAATTTATCCAATTTTTTTAATATTTTTACTTTCTAACCTAAAGATGTTCATAATATTCCATAATGATTCTTTGTGGTACTGTTCTGAAAAGTTTCCTTTTACATTTTTTATTTGATTTATTTGGTGTTCCTAATATTTTTATAAAACAGGGTGCTCTTGTGGTTCTCTTGCATTAGTTGGCTAAACTTTTATTGATTGTTTTCAAATAACTTTTTTCCATCAAACTTTATCTTGATAATTTTAGTCTATTTGAGATATTTAGTCTAATTTGAGATATTTGTTGTAAGTTTCAAATATTCTTTGCTTTGCTGTAGATACTTGCCATAAACATCTTTATAGTACTGTTTTTCCTTATCCCAAACCTTTTTATTTATTGAATTTCTGTTTTCAATTGTTTGGGAGATTTTCATTTTTTATTTCTTTAGTGAACAGTTGTCCATTTAAAAGTGTTTTGTTTATTCTTAATATTATTATCTAGTTGCTAAAGTTTTTTGTTGTCAATTTTCAGTGGTCATAAATATATGGTAGGATTTCAATTTTTTTCTGAATTTTCTATGTCTTCTTTTGCGGCTTTATGTGTGGTCCCTTAGAAAATGTTCCATGTGTAGAAGAAGAGAAAGTGCAAAGTGTAGCTACTGGCTGAACTTTTCTATAGATGTGCCTTAGAATAACTGAACTTATGGTATAATTTAACCCTGAGGGTTCTTTGCTGGTGTTTCATCTATGATCTGTTCATTTATTAGAGGGGAGTGATAATATTTTCTATTTTTATTATTTGAGAGCCTAATGCTCCATTTAAATCTATTTTTTTTGCAAACATGGTTCTTTATCAGATGCACATTCATAACTTTTAACTATATTATTTCCTCTTACTGAATTCACCTTAGATCCTTATATTTTGACTTCTTTTATTGTTCCTAGAGTTCTTACCTGAAAGTTTCTTTAAACATATACAAGTTAATTACTACTGCTCACATTTTATTTTCATTTGTGCAGAATATCTTTTTTCCATAATCTTTCTCTTAGTCTACATGCATGTTTACTGCGAAAAGAATTTTGTTTGGATAACATACCTGTAGAACTTGTTCTTTTAATCTGTTAAAGCTTTTAACCAGAAGACTGAGTTCATGAGTGATCACAGTGGTTAAAAAGTAAAACCTGCCGGGCGTGGTGGCACACGCCTTTAATCCTAGCACTTGGGAGGCAGAGGCAGGTGGATCTTTGTGAGTTCAAGGCCAGCCTGGTCTACAGAGTGAGTTCCAGGACAGCTGGGGCTACAGAGAGACCCTGTCTCGAAAAGACCAAAAAAAAAAAAAAAAAAAAAAAAAAAAAAAAAAAAGAAGTAAAACCTAAGTGCACAGAGCTTAGATGGGGATTTCCCAGGACCACCTGAAGCACAGGTAGGAGCTGGGCGCTTCAGCCAGGCAGACTGTTTGTTTCAATTCAATCCTCTTTGGTTTGATTCAATCCTCTTGTGTGGCTGTGGGGGCGGAGTTGTCCTGCTAGCTGGTATAAAAGGTGGGCCTGTTGCCACTGTGAGACTTGAGTGCTCAGAGCTGAGATAGGGCGTGTCCCACCTGAAGCACAGAGTAGGGGGGGGCGCATGGGATAAACACGCATAACCACCCCCACAAGGGAGTGTCCAAGTGGGTAATTTGGAGAACCTTCAGAACAGAAAGGGAAGAATGAGTTAGACTTCCAATAGAAAGCCTAAAGCTTAGACAAGTCAACATTCCATAAGCAAGGAGAAAAACAAACAAACAATAAAGGCATCTGAAGGAGGCAAGCAAAACAAGCCTTCAACACAGTGAAGAGGTATTTGGGATTGGCATTGGAATATAGGCATAGAGAAACCCACATCCCCAGGACATGAAGAAAGGACAACATGGGAAAGATGCAGGATAATTCCACACCAAACTCTACCAACCTTGTGAGAGAGTCCTACAGTGAGGCCCCTCTGGGCATGGCCCAGGACACAGATCTCAGAAGAACAATTGTGGACATACTCAAAGAAGTCAAAGACTATAAAGAACTAGTCAGAGAACTAAGAAGAGAAAAATGAAAAACTCAAGAAGGACCTAGAGAGAATGACAAACTCTGGAAGAAGTGGAAACACTGAAAAGATCCCATGTTGAAAAAGAAAAGGAAACCAACCAGCGAAGCAAAGAGCTACAGGAAGAGATTGAGAAGCTCCAAAAGGAAGTAGAAATACTAAAGAAATCACAAGATGAAATGAAAAAGGAAATCAAGCACTCATCCAATCAAGAGGAAAGGAATGGAAAAAGCCTCAGAAGTAGAATGGAGGAAGCAGAACAAAGAATATCAGACCTGGAAGATAACACAGAGCAACTGAAAACCTCAAGTAAAGATTATGAAAAATTTAAAAATGCACGAGTGGAACAACCAGGAACTGTGGGACACTATGAAAAGATCAAACCTTCGTATCATAGGAATAGAGGAAGAGAAGAATCCCAAGAGAATGGTATTGATCAGATCTTCAACATAATAATAGTTGAAAATTGCCCCAAACTTAAAAAAGACAAACCAATGCAAATACAAGAAGCACATAGAACTCCAAACAGACAAGATCAGAAAAGAAACTCTCCACACCATATCATAGTTTAAACAAAGACAAAATTCTGAAAGCCACAAGAGAAAAACAAGTTACATATAAGGGAAACCTATCAGAATTACAACTGACTTCTCAGTGCAAAGTATGAAAGCAAGAATAAACAAAGAATAAACAGAGAGACATCTGAACTGAATGATATGATACACCAAACAGACCTCACAGACATCTATAGAATATTCCACCCTAATACCAGAGAATACACTTTCTACTCAGCACCCTACAGAACATTCTCCCAAATCGACCACATACTGGGATACAGAAGAAACCTCCGCAAATACTAAAAGATTGAAATAATTTCATGCGTTCTATCAGACCACAATGCAATAAAGCTCACTATCCACACCAGGATAAGCCCTACTGTCTACAGGAATACAGGGAGACTAAACAACACACTCCTGAATAATGAATGGGTGAAGGAAGAGATAAAGAAAAAATAAAAGCCTTCCTGGAACTGAATGACAATGATAATACAACACGACAAAACCTATGGGATACTTTAAAAGCAGTCTTAAGAAGTAAGTTTATACCCTGGGTGCCTACATTAGCACAACAAAGAGCACAAATAAACAATCTAACAGTGCAGCTAAAAGCACTTGAGAAACAACAACAGATGAACTCTAAATGCACAGACAGGAAGAAATAACAAAAATCAGAGCAGAAATCAATGAAATAGAAACAAAGAAAACAATACAAAAAATCAATGAATCCAAAAATTGCTTCTTTGAAAGAATAAACAAGAGAGACAGACCTCTAGCTCAGTTAACCAAAAGAAAGAAGAAACAACTCCAAATCAATAGAATCTGTGATGAAAGGGGAAATATCACAACAGACAATGAAAAGATCCAGAAAATCATATGGGAATACTTCAAAAACCTATACTCTACCAAGTTTGAAAACCTAGAAGAAATGGATAGAATATCTGAAATCCTGGGAATCATCAAAGCTCAACCAAGAAGAGATCAATAGCTTAAAAAGACCCATAATATATGAAGAAATTGAAGATGTAATAAGAAACCTCCCAACTGAAAAAAAAGCCCAGGCCCAGAGGTTTCATAGCAGAATTCTATAAAACATTTAAAAAAGACTTACAATCATTATTACTCAAATTGTTTAGAAGGATACAGAGGGAATTCTCCCAAATTCCTTCTATGAAGCCAGCATCACTCTATTACCAAAACCAGGCAAAGATACAACCAAAAAGGAGACCTATAGACCCACCTCCCTAATGAACACTGATGCCAAAATTCTTTTCTTTTATTTCTTTTTTTTTATTTTAACAGTATACACAATGTTTATTAGGAAAATGTCTAGCTTGTGTCATGCAAGAGAAGAGATTATTTGAGAATATAATCTTCGGTGATTGGACATTTTCAAGGTTTTTTTTTTTTTAATCAAATCTAGACCCGTGTACCCCCCAGTCCCCCATCCCACCAGAGCTCATGCATTCTGCCAAACATGCTTTTCATCTCTTTCCCAGTCTTTCTCAATATTCTCCATGTGGAAGTTGACTGTTTTGAGCAGAAGTTCACTGTTTCAGTCAGTTCTTTGATGCAGTCCTTTCTGTTGTTGTTGTTGTTGTTGTTTTATCCAATATGAATCACTCCCGACTGCTTTGGACAAAAGCTCAAGGGGCCATGCACAGGAAATACTTACAACTAGGTAATTGGCACTAGCATCCATAGATGACGGATACCATTCATCGTTTGTTTTTCTGGGACTGTGTTACTTCACTCAGCATGATGTCCTCTAGCTCCAGCCATTTTTCTGCAAAGCTCATGATGTCCTCTTTCTTTACTGCTGCATAGAACTCCATTGTGTAAATGTACCACATTTTCTCTATCCACTCCTCAGTTGAGGGGCATTTTGGGTAGGTTCCAGCTCTTTGCTATCGTGAAGAGAGCTAAAATAAACATGGCTGTGCATGTATCTCTGCGATGGGGTGAGTCTTGAGGGTACATGCTTAGTAGTGGTATGGCTGGGTTGGGTGGCAAATTCATTCCAAGTCTTCCAAGGGTTCTCCACACTGCTTTTCATAGTGGCTGCACCAGTTTACATTCCACCAGCAGTGGATGAGTGTTCCGCATTCCCCACAACCTCTCCAGCACTTGGTATCATTTGTTTTCTTGATCCTAGCCAGTCTTATTGGAGTAAGATGATATCTTAAAGTGGTTTTGATTTGCATTTCCTTAATGATTAGTGATGTTGAACACTTCTTAAGGTGTGTCTCGGTTATTTCTAATTCCTCAATTGTGAAGTCTCTGTACAGCTCTTTGCTCCATCTATTCAGTGGGTCATTTGTTTTCTTTCTTCTTTGTTTTTTGAGTAGTTTATATATTCTGGAAATCAATGCTTTGTCAGATGTTTCTGCAGTGAAGGTTTCCTCCCACTCTGTGGGATTTCTCTTCACTTCCTTGATTGTTTCTTTTGATGTACAGAAGCTTTTGAGTTTAATGAGGTCCCATTTGTCAATTGTTGACCTTAATTCTTGTGCAGCTGCTGTCTGATTTAGGAAGACTTTTCCTATGCCTATGTCTTGTAGTCTGCTGCCAACTTTTTCTTCTATTGCCTTCAGAGTTTGGGGTTTCACATTCAGGTCTTTGATCCATCTGGAGTTGACTTTTGTGCAGGGCGAGAGGATGCCAAAATTCTAAACAGGCTACTTACAAATTGCATACAGACTCACATCAAGAAGATCATCCATCATGAGCAAGGTGGATTCATACCAGAGATGCAGGGATGGTTCAACATATGAAAATCAATAAATATCATCAAACATATAAATGGACTGAAAGACAAAAACCACATGATCATCTCAATTGATGCAGGAAAAAGTCTTTGACAAAATCCAACATCCCTTCATGCTTAAAGTCTTAGAGAGAATTGGATTAGAGAGATCATTCCTCAGTGTAATCAAAGCCATGTACAGGAAACCCACAGCCAATATCATCCTAAATGGGGAAACAAGTGACAGAAGCATTTCCTCTAAATGTATTGTTTTCTTTGTTTTTATTTCATTGATTTCTGCTCCTGCCTGTTGCATTTAGGGTTCATTTATTGTTGTCTCTCCAGTGTTTGTAGCTGCAGCTCCTGTAGGTTTTATTCCAACTTGTACGTTTGTTATCTATACCTATGCCCATTTTTCATATCTTGTTCATATTTGCACTGTGGCACATTTTATTGCTTTAAAGCTTGAATATTTTGTCTCTTCTATGTATCTATTCTTATAGTGAGTTTTATAATTGTATCTCTTTTTAAAAAGGTAATAATCTTTCTTTTGTGTCCAGTATAATAATTCTTTAAACTGGTGTTGATTGAATCTCAATATTTGGCTATATATGTACATCTTTATATTTATTTAATTTATGAAGTCTAGTTTGGGGTATGATATTATTGTTTGCCAGTCATTTTCTTTTGGGACTGGGATTATATCATTCCTTTCCCTCTTGTCCTTTAGGCTCCTGCTTTAGGGTTTTAAGGGTATTAGTAAATGTGACTATTCTGTTACAATGTACAAAACCATGTTTTTGCCTTGTAATTTTAAAATTAGTCATGTAATATACAATAGGGAAATATTTTCTGGTTATATGACTGGTGGTATATATTGGCTTTGTCTACTTAAATGTTCATGCTTTACTCTAGATTAAGGAATTTTTTCAACATTGTTCCAATCAGTAGATTTTTCCATTACGTTATTCTTTCTTTTCAGAAATACTAAAAATGTGAATATTTGTTCTTTTACTGGTACCTCAAATATTTCCAGTGCTCTCTTCATTAAAATATTTTTGTCTGATTAGATAGCTCTTGAGATTGATTCTGTGATGGGAGGTTAGATCTTCTGCATAAACTAACTGTTGTTGGAGAGTTAAACCCTGCTTTTATTTGGTCTATTGAACACTTAATTTCCATGATTTCTGTCTGGTTTCTCTCTTTGATAAATTTTTCATTGTATTGTGAATTGTTTTCCTAGTTTTTCTGAATTGTTTGCATTTTCTCACTTGGCTTTAATCTGGTCTCCTTATAAGCACTGTTTTGATTTATTTGTCAGGACAATTGTTAAAGTGTTACTGTGTTTTCTGTTTTGTTGTTTAGTTTGTTTTGTATTTTGGGCATCAGGTTACTTGGTTTCCTATTTCCTAAGACTTCCTTTTGAGATTTGCACATATGATTGGTCAATTGTTTCCACTGTTCTCAAATGGTAATAGGCTTTCTCCTGAAGATGTGTTTTGAGTACTGGTTTGGTGAGCTGTGCTAACCTTAGGTGCAAGTGGGCAGGGTAGCATTTTCTCCCTATAGCTTCTTCATCTGTAATAATGGGTTTAGGTGCACTATGTCTGGCAACAAACCAGAGGCCTTTGGTGAACAGACGCCACACAAGGATGTAACATTCTGGCTAGTCATGTGGCACAAGAAACATGGGGTAGAGTGGATGTTTCCTCAGCAGCCTGCTGAGGATCCCAGCAGGGGATTAAAGCATTCACACTGAGCAGTGCTTGGGAGAGAAAGAAGTGTGTTAATGTGTTGAATATAACCATTCCCTCAGAAGCATTTGGGCTCAGGCTGATGAGGATGGTGCTAGGATAAATTTCATGGATTAGAGAGCATGATCTGATTAAGATAGGAACTTAATGGACTGCATGTTTTAAGGCAGATTCTGACCCTGCAGGTAGATGGCAACACAGCTTACCACAGTCGCTTCCTATTTCACAGTTTGGGGGTGGGAGAGTGCAAGTTCTTTTCTGGGTATAAAGCTAGAGTGAAAACTGCAAAAATCTCCTGTAGCCGCCTGTACTAGGGATCCTCTTGCACCCAAGGGCCCAGTGTCTGTGGCATGGTTTCTGGGATTCACAATGATGGGGTCTGTTAGTCTCTCTCTTCATTCTTTCTTTGTAATTCGACACATCCTCACAGAGGTGTAGTTGCTGGTGCACTTTTTTTTTACACCATCGCAGGCCTCTTTATTATACTATTCCTACCTACACGTGTGTTATATGTGACTTTTCCTGGGAAGAAATAAACTCATCTGTTCACCCTTGATGGGTCATTGACAACAGAGCAAAGAAATTATTTTCTAACCTGGTGAAACAATGCGTTTATTGGGATTAATTATTAATTATTAATTATGACTGACTCTTATACAGTTCACAACTATAAAGTCCACTCTAGACTGGGCTGTAACCCTAGAGTTTTCTGCCCAGCTTGGAGGGAACTCCACCAAGTCTCATCTCCCCAGGTATTCTTTGGGGTAAAAATTTTATTTATTCTTTTTATTTTATGTGTATGAGTGTATTGTCTGCATGTGTTTAAGTGCATATGTGTCCTGTAATACATGTGGAGGTCAGAAGACTGCAGTCAAATCCAATGGAATTGGAGTTACTAACAGGTATTCCTTGCCACTTAGGTGTTGGGAATTGAACCCTGGTCCTCTGCAAGAGCAGCCAGTGCTCTTAATCCCTGAGCCATCTCTCTGCCCCATCTCTAGCTATTTGTTACTGCTTGTATTAGAGTTGAGACAGGCTTCTTTGCCTTGTAAAATTCTGAAATTCCCATTTCTAGACATTCCCTTTCTTCCTCAGGAGGGGCTGTTTCAGTCCAGAACAAATACTTGCCTGACATGATGCATTTCCAGTACTCAAACTAAAGCTATTTTATTTTCATATTCTAGATATTTTTTGTTGGAGAAGTAAATACTGTGCAAAAAGTTTGGGTCATTTTGTCCACCTCTTAGATATATTTCTGAGAATAGAATAACATAGAAATCCCATAGAAACAAGTTTCACCAATATTTCTTTCTTTTTTTTTTTTTTTACAACGCCTGTATTTATGGTTTTGGCTGAGCCCAAAGAGAAATTATAATGGTTTTTCAAAGACCACAAGTCTTTTGCACGTAAGTCAAAATGTCTATTCCATGTGGTTTGGAAGATGATGCATAAGGCTTCCATATAGGAAAAAAGATTTCTTGATACAAGAATGAATGAAAGAACTGAGCATTGATGAACCCACCGGAAGAGTGGGCAACATGTATTATAAAACCTGAAGTTCTAGTTTTAATATATGCACATTTTATTTATTTATTATTTTTATTGTCATTAAACTGTTCCCATAAGTCTTATATCATTTCTCAATCGAATCTAGAGTCAATTCCCTTTCCATGCCCCCCACCCGACCCAAGTCCCTGCACTCTGCCATACATATCCTCCATCTTTTTCTGAGTCTTTCCAGAGTTTTTTTTCCCAGATATTTTGCTGTTATTGTTCTTTCCTACTTGTATTGCTTCAGTATATATACATATATTTACATAGTTATACATACGTAAATATATACATACAGACATACACATATCACTTGAATCGGATGACTTTCCACCAATTTTTCTTTTTTATTTTATTTATTTTTTATATGTATGAGTGTACTGTCTGCATGCAGGTTTGTTCACCCATGTCGTGCAATGCCATGGAGGTCAGAAGAGGGTTTCGGATTCCCCTGGAACTGGAGTTAAAGATGTTCTCAAAAAAAAAAAAAAAAATAGATGTTCTCAGCTGCCATGTGGGTGCTGGGGATCAAACCCAGGTCCTCTGCAAGAGCAGTCAGCACTCTTAACCGCTAAGCTATCTCTCCAGTCCCTTCACCAATATTTCTAACAACACCTAATCAATCTCTTTGGTTTGAATATTAACTTCTTTTTATATTCTAGTTTTCATTTCCAAATAGAATTTTCTCCCTAACCCATCATTAAATGACCCAACTCATGTTTCACACACTTTCTGAGAGAGAAAAAAAACTTCTTATCACTTTGTAAGTAAGCATTTTACTAGCAAATAAGAAAAGATAAAGTCCTTTGACTGTCAAGGTATCATCACTTTCCATTACATTTCAGTCTTATGGATTTCTATTCTTCATGATTCCAATTATCTTGTAAAAGGAAATTTGTAATAAATTGATGGCTTAATTTTTTCTAAACATATCTGGATCCCTTAAGTTTAGAATAAAATCATTATGTATTGAAATAAAATAAAAATCTGAGGAGACTGAAAATTAAAAAGATAAATGCGAATTCTGCATTCACATTTTATTGATACATAAACCCTATGGTGATCAGAGCTTTCATCAAAGGAAGTTTTTAGATAGTTGTTAGCCCTGCTCATTCCATTTTGTAAAGTTCAAGGCATTTTGTTAAAGTCTGGTCCTCTTTACCTGCAGCTGACTCCCTGTGGCTGACCACAAGGAAGCTTAGCATCATCTTATCTTTTTCTTCCTATTCCCATTATCTGGTCACTTCTAGCAAGGCCATTCTGAAGGCAAGAAGGAAAGCTCTTGGAACTCTCCTATCCCCTATCCCTTCTCCATACCAGTGCCCTATGGATATCCCTAGTCTGCAAGTGGACAGTGAAGTGTCTGGTTTCAGGATCTAGAGACACTCCCTTTGGAGGTTTTCCCATATTAAAACTGTCTATATTCCAGACCAGCTGGGGCTACAGGGAAACCCTGAGTCAAAAAAATTAAAAAAGGACCGTGTCAAAAAGATTAAAAAAAAAACGACTCCGTACCTTGGTACAAATGCTTGACAGAAAAGAACCTAACATATATGACAGAATGCATAAAATCCAGGGTGGGTGTAGTTCTAGGGGAGGTAAACAGGGAGGAGGTCTAAATTTGATTATGATATTTTATATGAAATGCATAAAAGTCAATATTTTGTTGGTCTTTTTGAGAGGAAAATAAGAAAGATCATGGAGAACAAAAATTGGAGCTGAATAATTAAGTAATTGGTTGCATGTGATATATGAGGGTTGAAATTACTGTACTGATATCATATTGCTGTATAATATAAAGTTTTCCATGGTTTTATTTCTACAAATGTAAAATGAGAAAAATAATAATGTATGTATATTGGCTCAGAATTTCATAGAATTTCAAATGGAAATTAAATCCAGCCATATATTTTGGACTTCTATAGTAGCCCAAATGCAAAAATGTATCAAGTATAATTTTGCTATTAGAGGTCTAAATTTACAACTTGCAACTTTTTATTTGAAAATGTTGTTGTTTTTTAAATTTACCTTCTTAAAAGTAGTTTACAAAATTACTTTCTCCATACTCTCTTTTCTAGAATTTTCTGGCCCTGTAGCTAGCCAGTTCCTTCAGTAACTCAAACTAAAATTTAAAAATCTTTATAAAGGGCTACCAATTTCCTTACCCTTCCTTTCTTTCTTTCTTTCTTTCTTTCTTTCTTTCTTTCTTTCTTTCTTTCTTTTCTTTCTTCGTATTTATTTTTAATTTTACTGGATTTTTATGTATTTCATACATATTTTTTTTCAATCAGTCTTAATTGGCTTTATACGTGCTTCTCCATTGGTACTCTCCTACAGTGTCCCCCTGGAGTATTTATTTATTTATTTATTTATGGACAAGTTCTCACTATGTAGGGATGGCTTGCCAGGAACTAGCTATGTAGACCAGCCTGGCCTCAAAGTCACAGAAATATGCCATGCACCACCATCTTGGCTTTAATTTTTATAGCTGAAGTGTATTTTCAATTACTATTATAAGCCCATCACTGGTTTGACTTATGTCTATCTAATCAACACTGTTCAGTAGAATACTTTCTAAAGCTCTGTTGTCCAATAGACAGTAACTATAGATATACAGGTTAAAATGGGCTTAACTAATTAAATATAGTGGAATGAAAAATTCAGATATTCAAAAATTGTAGCTATTATCTGAAGTACAAAGTTACTGATGCAGCTCTTGTCTATAACTTTGCAAGGTATGATAAGGACACCCATCTTTCTACATTTTTTTCCATGAAAAGATCCATTCCATATAATAATTCTGTTCTAACATTCATAATGAGTGAGTTTTATCATAATACTCTTGGTTTCAAAACCTCTTTGGTTAATTGAATACTCTTAAATTCATTCTTCTGCAGACTATCACCAGGTTTTATAGGAAACAGAAATCATTTAAGAAATATTACTACTAATTTCAAAAATTGTGGTAAAGTTTTATTTATAAATTCTGTAAAATGCTCTCAGTATTAAGAAGTCTCATATGAATACCCAAGGTGATTTATATTTTATTTTCTGTACTTTTATCATTTTAGGTAATTTTAAAATATGTGAAAAAACCATTTGGACAATCTGGCAGTCATATTATTTGTTTCCATTGGTGTTTTAAAGATTTGAATAGGTTTCTGAAAATCTCATTGAAGTAGCTCTCTTTTAAAAAAATTTAAACCCCTGAAGAAGGATATTGAAAATGACATCAAAAGATGGAAAGACCTACCAGGCTCATGGATTGGGAAAAATTATATAGTAAAAATGTCCATTTTACCCAAATTGAATTTTACCCAAATTCAACTCAATCCCAATCAAAATCCCTATGAGCTTCGTCACAGACATGGAAAAAAATCCTTAAATTCATATGGAAAAACAAAAGACCCTGAATAGCTAAAGCAACCCTGAGTGGAAATTGCAATACAGAGGGGATTGTCCTACCAGACTTCAAATTGTATTACAGGGCCATAGTCATAAAGACAGCCTGGTACTGCCACAAAAACAGACCTATTGACCAATGGGAATAAAATTGAAGATCCATACTTGAGCTCATACAATTTCAGCCACCTCATATTTGACAAAGGGGCAAAAAACCTTCAATGGAGGAAGGATAGCATCTTTGGCAAATGGTGCTGGCAAAATTGGATCATCATCTGTAGAAGAACAAAACTAAACCCTTACCTCTCACCCTGTACAAAATTCAACTCCAAGTGGATAAAAGATCTCAACGCGAAGCCTGAAATCAACCCTGAAGGTAATAGAAGAAAAAGTTGGCAACAATCTACAAGACATAGGCATAGAAAAGACATTCTAAATCAGACTGCAATGGAAGTAAGGTCAACAGTTGACAAATGGGACCTCATAAAACTCAAAAGCTTCTGTACAACAAAATAAACAATCAAGGATGTGAAGAGAAAACCCACAGAATGGGAGGAAACCTTCACCACAGATACATCTGACAAAGCATTGATTTCCAGAATACATAAATTACTCAATAAACAAAGAAGAAAGAAACAAATGATCAAGAAAACAAATGATACCAAGTGCTGGAGAGGTTATGGGGAAAAGGGGACACTCATCCTTGGCTAGATTGTCTTGTGTGGCTGTGGGGGCAGAGTTGTCCTCCTAGCTGGTACAAAAGGTGGGCCTGTGTGAGGCTGGATATTGGGGATTTCCCAGGACCACCTGAAGAACAGGTACCAGGGTGTGGGCTAAACAGCAATACTACCCCTCCAATTGGTATTGCCAAAATAGTGTCCAAGTGGATTCTTTGGAGAACCTTCAGAACAGAAAGGGAAGAGTGAGTTGGACTTCCAAAAGAAAGCCTAAAATTTAGACAGATCAACACTCCATAAGCAAGGAGAAAAGGAGAAAAGCAAATCCATCAATCAAACAAACAACTAAGGCACCTGAAGGAGGCAAGCAAAGCAACTTTTCAGCACAGTGAAGAGGCATTTGGGATTCTCATTGGAATACTGGCAAAGGGAAACCCACATGCCAGAGACAGTAAGAAGGGACAACATGGGAAAGGTGCAGGATAATTCCACACCAAGCTCTACCAAACCCGTGGGAGATTGCTACAATGGGATCCCCCTGGGAATGGCCCAGGAAGCAGATATTAGAGGAACGATTGTGAACATATTCAAAGAAATAAAAGACTATAATTAGAGCAATTCAGAGAACTAAGGAGATAGAATGAAAAACTCAAGAAGGACCTAGAGAAAGAGAATGACAAACTCTGGAAGGAAGTGTAAATACTGAAAAGATCCCATGTTGAAAAAGAAAAGGAAACCAACCAGCAAAGCAAAGAGCTATAGGAAGAGATTGAGAAGTTCCAAAGGAAGTAGAAATACTAAAGAAATCACAAGATGAAATGAAAAAGGATTTCAAACAGTCATCCAATCAAGAGGAAAGGAAAGGAAAAAGCCTCAGATGTAGAATGGAGGAAGCCCAACAAAGAATAACAGACTTGGAAGATAACACAGAACAACTAAAAACCTCAAGTAAAGATTATGAAATATTTAAAAATACACAAAAGTGGAACAACCAGGAACTGTGGGACACTATGAAAAATTCAAACCTCAGCATTATAAGAATAGGGGAAGGAGAAGAATCCCAAGAGAATGGCATTGATCAGATCTTCAACAGAGAAATATATGAAAATTTCCCCAAATTAAAAAAAGACAAACTAATACAAATACAAGAAGCAGAGAGAAATCCAAACAGACAAGATCAGAAAAGAAACTCTCCACACCATATCATAGTTAAAACGCTATAGACCCCCAAACAAAGACAAAATTCTGAAAGCCACAAGAGAAAAACAACAAGTTAAATATAATGGGGAACCCATCAGAATTACAACTGACTTCTCAGTGCAAACTATGAAAGCAAGAAGAATGTGAAGCAAAGCATTCCTAGTGTTAAAGGACTATAGATGCCAACCCAGGTTACTATACCCAGCAAAAATGTCGATTATAGTTGAAGGAGAGAGAAAAATCTTCCATGACATAAACAAGATGAAAGAATACATGTCCAGAAATCCAAGCCTTCAGAGAATACTTGAAGCAATTCAAAGGACAGAAGATAGGAGCAACTATCCTCAGGCACCTAGAAAAAGAAATTAATAAAAGCATAACTGCAGAAGTAGAAATCTAGACCAAAAATGTAAATGGATAATAAGGTGAAATGAAGCAACACACACCTATCAGTTATAACCTTAAATATTAATGGACTGAACTCCCCAATCAAAAGACAAAGACTGGGAGATTAGATTAGGAAACAGAAACCATCTATATGCTGTGTACAAGAAATGCATCTTAACTTCTCAAGGATAGAAACCACCTTAAAGTGAAAGGATGGAAAAAATATTCCAAGCAAATGGTACCAAAAAGAAAGCAGGTGTTGCTATTTTAATATCAGACAAAATAGACTTCAAAGTAAAAATCAGAAGAAACAAAGAAGGCCATTAAATTTTTATCAGAGGAACAATTGACCATGAAGATTTCACAGTCATGAATATATATGCACCAAACTCTTGTGCAACAAATTTTATAAAGACAATTCTCCAGGACCTCAAGGCACACAATAACCCCAGTATACTCCATAGTAGGGGACTTCAACACCCCACTGAGCCCTTTGGACAGGTCAAACAGACAAAGAAGAAACAGAGAGACATCTAAACTGAGTGATATGATACACCAAATGGACCTCACAGACATCTACTGAATATTCCACCCTGATACCAGCGAAAACACTTTCTACTCAGCAACCCATGGAACATTCTCCAAAATAGACCACATACTGGGACACAGAATAAACCTCCACAAATAAAAACGATTGAAATAATTTTGGGCATAGGAATAGAGGAAGGAGAAGAATCTCAAGAGAATAGTATTGATCAGATCTTCAACAGAATAATAGGTGAAAATTTCCCCAAACTAAAAATAGACAAGCCCATACAAATACAAGAAGCACATAGGACCCCAAATAGACAAGATCAGAAAAGAAACACCCCACGCCATATCATAGTTAAAATGCTAGATGCCCAAAACAAAGACAAAATTCTGAGGGCCACAAAAGAAAAACAAGTCACATACAAAGGGAAACCCATCAGAATTACAACTGACTTCTCGCCTCAAACCATGAAAGCAAGAAGAACATGGAGCAAAGCATTCCCCTGTGTTAAGGGACTATGGAGGCCAACCCACAATACTTTACCCATCAAAAATGGATCAGCTTACTTTAAGGAGGAGAAAAATCTTCCATGACATAAACAAAGATGATGGAATACATGTCTGAAAACCCATACTCTTCATAAATATTTGAAGCAATTCAAGTTGGCAGAAGAAAGGAGCAAACAATCATCAAAACACCTAGGAAAAGAAAGAAACTACAAAAACATAACCATAGGACAAAATCAAAAGGCTAGAATCCAAATGGATAATAAGTGAAAGGAAAACAAGCCAACATCCCATCTTTCATTGTAACCCTAACATATTAATGGGCTAAACTCCCCCATCTAAAGGCATAGACTGGAGAATGGGATCAGGAAACAAAACCCATCTATATGCTGTCTACAAGAAACACCATCTCAATTTTCAAGGATAGGCACCAACTCTAAGGTGTAAGGATGGAAAAGAAGTCTTCCAAGGCAAATGTGTACCAAAAGAGAAGCGGTGTTGGCTATTCTATATTATAGACAAAATCAGATTTCACAAAGCAAAAGAAATCGAAAGAGACAAAGAGGGCCATTAAACTCTTATCAAAGGAACAATTGCACATTGAAAATTTTCACAATCATAAATATACTATGCCCCAAACATCAGTGCACCAAACTTTTATAAAGACAATTCTCAGCATCTCAAGGTACAGATTAACCCACGCAGCACCCTAATACTAGGGGACTTCAATACCCCATTAGTCCCCTAGACAGTAACAGCCAAAGATTAAACAATGAGACATCTGAACTAAAAATGATTACAATCACAACACAAATGACCTCCCCACAGACATCTGACCAATATTCTTCACCCAAACAACCAGAGAATACACTTCTACTCAGCACCACACTGAACATTCTCAAAAAGGTAGGGGCCATATACTCGGGACCAAGGGATAAAACACCAAAAATATAAAAAGATTTAACTAATCTCATGCAATCTATCAGACCACAGTGCAATTAAAACTCAATATCAACACAGGGAATAAAACCCACAACCTACAGGACACCTGGAGACTAAACAACACTTCCTGCATAATGAGTGGGTCACGGAAGAAATAAAAAAGAAATAAAAACTTCTGGAACTGAAATGACAAGCTGATAAAACAACACAGCGCAAATCTATGGGACACTCCGAAAAAACTAAAGCAATCCATAAGACGGTAGTTTATCACTCTAAGTTGCCTACATTAGAAAAAACTGAAAGGAGCACAGTGAATGACTAACACTGCAGCTAAAAATACTTGAGAGACAGAAAAATGAACCCAAAGAGCAGACAAGAAGATATAACAAAAATCAAGACGCAGAGATCAATGAAATAGAAACAAAGAAAACCAATTACAAAAAATCAATGCATCGTAAAAGTTGGTTCTTTGAGAGAATTACAACAAGATAGACAGACCTCTAGCCCCGTTTAAACCAAAAGAAAGAGGGAACAACTCCAACAATATAGAATTGTGATGAAAGGGAATTATCACAAAAAACAGACAAAATGAAAAGAGCCAGCAATCATACGGGACTTACTTTCAAAAACTTATATTCTACTAAAGTTTGAAAAACCTTAGAAGAAAGAAGGATGAATTACTGAAATCTGTGAATCACCAATCTCAACCAAGAAGAATCGACAGCCTAAACAGACCAAGAGTGCAGGAAGAAAATCGAAGATGTAATAATAGCCTCCCAACCAAAAAAGGCCCAGGCCCGGATGGATTCACGGCAGAATTGTATAAAATATTTCGTAAAGACTTACAAACCATACTACTTAAATTGTTTAGAGGATACAAACGGAGGGACTGCTCCCAAATCCTTCTATGAAGGAATTACGCTACTACCAAAACCAAGAAAGATAACAACCAAAAAGGAGAACTATGACCCTTCTCCTAATTTGAATCACAGATGCAAAAATTCTAAACATGATTCTGGCAAACCGCATACGACGCACATGAAAAAAGTCATCCCACCATGACGCAAGTTGGATTTCATACCAGAACATGCAGGGAATGTTTCAACATATACGAAAATCAATAAACAAGTCACATCACAGATCAATGGACTGAAGGACGAAAAACCACACCATCATCTCAATTTTTTTTTTTTTTTTTTTTGACAAAATCCAGCACCTTTCATGTTTTAAAGTCCTGGGAGGGAATATGGTCTGGAGGGATCATTCTCAATGTATCAAAGCCATATACAGAAAACCCACGCCAATTAGCACCCGAAATGGGGAAATGACAGAAGCATTCCCCGTAAAGGTAGGAACTCGGCAAACTCGGCAAGGCTGCCCCCTTGTCACCACTCCTCTTCAAGATAGTGCTAGAAACCCTAGGCGAGGGCAATAAGGTGAGAAAGGAAAGTTAAAGGAGTTCTAATGGGAAAAGAGAGGGAAGTCAAGCTATCCCCTTTTTGCTGAGGATATGATTGTCTACCTAAGGGAGGCTAAGAACTCCACCAGAAAACTCCTAGGAAACGATAAGAAGCTTTGGGTAAAGTGGCAGATACAAAATAAAACCTAGAAAAATCAGTAGCCTTTCTGTAGACCAACAACAAGCAACTAAAAAAGTATAAAAGGAGACCTTCCCACTCACAATAGCCTCAAAAACAATAAAAATAACCTAGGAACAAACCTAACCAAAAGACACCAAGATCTCTACAACAAAAAGTTAAACCAACCCCCTGAAAAAAGGAAATTGAGAGACATCAGAAGATGGACAACCTCCCATGCTCAGGATTGGGAAAATAAATATAGTAAAAAATGTCCACCTACCCAAACTAGGATGTAACCAATTTAATGCGATCCCAATCAGAAGCCCCAAGAGTTTCTTCACGGCCTGGAAAAAAAATCCGCAATGTCATTTGAAAAAAAAAGACCCAAATAGCCAAACCAACCCTGAATGAAAAGAGCAAGACAGGGGGGATCGCTATACCAACATCAAACTAATACTACAGGGCTATAGTCATAAAGACAGCCTGGTCCTAGGCACAAAAAACAGACCAGTTACCAATGGAATAAAAACTGACGATCCAAACCTGAGCTCAATAACATTTCAGCTACCTTCAGCTACCTGATTTTTGACAAGGGGCCAAGAAGCAACAAATGGAAGAAAGACAGCATCTATCAGCAAGGTTGGCTGGGCACACTGTATCACCACTGTAGCCAGCATGCAATTCACACCCCTCCCATCTCACCTGGGTCCAACGGTCCACTCCAGATGGCCGCCCAGCCTCAACGTGCACCCCACACCTCCTGGAGGTGATAGAAGAGACGCTTGGCAGCCAGACTCCAAGCCTAGGTGTCTGAAAAGCCTTCCTAAATCAGACAGCACTGCACAAGAAATAAGATTTGACAATTGACAAATGGGACCTCATTAAACGCAAAGCTTCTGTACAGCAAAGGAAGCAATAAAGGGAAGTGAGGAGGAAAGAAAACCACAGATTGAGAGGAAGACCTTCACAGCAGATAAATCCGACAAAGCATTAATTTCCAGAGTATACAAGCGACGCAAAAAACGAAGAAGACAGAAAACAAATGAATCATTCAAAAGATGGAGCAAAGATCTTAATAGAGACTTCACAGAGAGGAATTAAGAGATATGGCTGAGAAACAGCTTAAGAAGTTTTCAAAACATGCTCTGATAATTAAGGAAATGCAAATTAAAAAACCACTCTCAGATATCACCGTACTTCAATAAGACTGGCTAGGATCAGGAACAAGAATGATACCAAGTGGCTGGAGAGGTTGGTGGGGAAAGGGGAACCTCATCCATTGCTGGTGGTAAATGTAAACTGTACAGCCACTGTGGACAGCAGTGTGGAGAACCCTTAAGAAGACTCAAAATGAGCCTTCCATTTGAACCAGTCATACCACTCCAGGTATATACCCACAAGACACAACATACTGCAAAGATACATGCACAGTATGTTTCGTTGGGCCGCTCTTGTTCACAAATACAACAAGCATGGAACCCCGCCCAGGGTGCCCTTCCACTGATAGGGGATAGAGAAATGTGGTACATGTATAAAATGGGAATACGAATGGCAGCAGTAAAGAGGGACAACTCATGAAATTTGCAGGTAATGGACGGAGGCTGGGAAGACATTATGTTAAGTGAAGTAAGCAAAGTCCCAGAAAAAACAATGAAAAAAGTGGTGTAACTCGTATGTGGATGCTATTACCAACAACCCAGATATAATATTTCTCATGGAGAGGGGTGCGAGTAGTAAAAGAACAACAGAAACTGCATCAAAGAAATGGGCTGAAATGGTGAATTGGAAGGGGGGATGGGTAGGAGAGGGACAAATGTGTATATTCGATTAAGGCAAATTTAATTGACATGAGCTCAACAAGTAACCGCATTTCGCCTAGACAACTTCTTATCAGGACACATGGTGTTTTTAGGACTTAGTAAAAGGGAAACGACGGTATTTAAACAACATTGGTTTAAATGTTTGGATAAAAATGGTAATGCATCTGAATTAAATGGAGATATAATTCGCTGCCGCACATTTTCTTTACACATAAAATAAAAGCTGTAGAGCAATAACTTTGGGAGTGACACATACAAATGTTCTCTATAATTCCCCTGTTGTACAGTATCACCTTGGAGGCATTCTCTTTAAATGATTTAACGTAAAAATTAAGTTTGCTTCCCAAGTTAATCATATATATCACCCAAAACACATGGGTGAATTTGATGAAATCTGTGCCTTGAACGGCCACCCTATAGCATAGCATAATACAACTGTCTTCTGGAGACTCATACGCTAAAAAAAAAAGGGGGGGAATACAGAAAGACATGAAACCCTTTCATGAAAACCCTTGCATTCAAATCTTAAAACTAACATATGGGGAAAAGATTATGTTTGTGTTCCAACAGGACAAAACGTCACCAACTTAACGCTTGAGAAAGAAAAGATACAGGGTTGCATTGAGTATGGAGATGTACCAAAGTGGCAACGGAAAAGGCTGACCCGTCTGAACATTCAAAGTAAGAAAAGCCTCAGAGTGCCATAGAACATCAGAACCCCTCTGTGGATCCTACATGTAACAACGAGTTATAATGAGTCCTAATGAAACGTACCTTATAGGTGCCTCAAATGTTCTGAGATTGAGAGACGTTCTCTATGCCTTTCCCCCCATGAACAAGGAGAAATATGACGTTGATGGTCGTTCCCACCCCAACTGTAATTGGAGACAACGATTAGAGGTAATCTCTTTATAAAACTGGTAAAACTGCTTTTCTTTTTAATTGACTACTAAACATGGGAACTGTGGAAGGGATTACTCCCAGTTCAGAACCAAATATAAAACTAAAGTCCTAGGGCTATTGCACGCAGCAAAATATATTAATACAGGAGATCTGACATCAGCAATGGATTGTTCTACCAGGTGAATGTTGGCCAGGGGATCCAAGGGCCCGACAAAAGGTAAGGGCCCTTGCCCCTAAGTTGGGATACCTACAGGAGGGGAGGCAAATATAGACCCTGCTGCCGAAGACCTGGACGTTAACATGGGGAGGGATGTTATTGAGACACACATGCAAGTGTACAGATGGCCACCTCTGGAATGCAGAGAGTGTACCAAGGCCACTAAACCAATAAAGCATATGTAAGTCTCCCTGAGTCAAAGCAAGACTCCACCGTCAGCAACAGCTACACCGCTACACCTCACTTGCCTTGAAATACTGTGCAGCAGAGGCAAGCTGTGCCTGTATATCCCAATCTAATTGGCTATTGGCTCTCCCCTTGGAGAAATAACGCATGGCTGATGCCACAAGCTTACATCCCTCTACAGGTTAGGAGATTTATAAGCCTCAGTAAGAACTCGGTCATATTTAACAGGGGTGAAAATTGTAAGTCATGGATTAATATCCAAACAGTGGTCTATGCTAAAGTAACCTACCATAACTATTATGCTGGCTTAAATACCTATATATCTAATTGCTTGTTCTTCATTATTAGGATCGAAAGTTTATGTCCTTGACAAAACTGTCAGCCCATGAAAGGAGTTGACCAGAGTCCAAGTCAACAGCTCCGAGAGAGTGGACTGTTTTACCCTCATCCACCTGTTCCCCTTTTCTACGCCTAGGGAACAAACTGCGGAAGAGGGGGCTGGGTAGAATGTAAGGGCTGCGAGTGGGGTGAATGGTGAAACTACAGCAATGGGTAGTCTTAACACTCATTTGATCAACTTGATTGAACAACAACCTGTCACCCCCCAACTGGATGGTGGGGGCTGTAGGTGTTTGGGCACAACAGGCCGGCAGGATAGGTTTTGCATGAAGGATGCTTGTAACCATGGAATTTATCACTTATGCTAAAAATAAAAAAAAAAAACGGAGAGAAGATGCAGGACAGGTTATGGCAGAATGCATGATCTGGGATGTGGTGGGGGTGGGGGGGAGGGGGGGGGGGAGGGGGGGGGGGGAAAGGGAAAGGAAAGTAAGCACTGAACGGTATTGGAAAAAATGTATGAAATGCACAAAGCATCATAAAAACTAATTTAATTAAAAAAAAAAGAAAAAAAATTAGTAGTCAGATCAGATCCATATATTAAAAAAAAAAGAAATAAAGTTTGGGCATTCTATGAGACCACAGCACAATAAAGCACACTATCAACACCAGGAATAGCCTACTAACTATAAGAATACATGCAGACTAAACAACACACTCCTGAATGTGAATGGGTCAAGAAGAGATAAATAAAGAAATAAAATCCTGTCTGGAACTAATGACAATGATAATACAAACATAAAAAAAAAAAAAAAAAAAAAAAAAAAAAAAAAACCTATGGGATATTTTAAAAGCAGTCCTCAGAGGTAAGTTTATAGCCCTGGGTGCCTCCATTAGAAAAACAGAAAGCACAAGTGAATGATCTATGATCTAACACTGCAGCTACAAACACCTGAGAGACAACAACAGATGAACCCTAAACACAACCGACTGGAAGAAATTTAAAAAAAAAGACAGAGAAGAAATCAATGAAAAACCTAGGAGAAATGGATGAATATCTGAAATCCTGTTAATCACCAAAGCTCAACCATGAAGAGATTGACAGCTTAAATAGACCCATGATATATGAAGAAATTGAAGATGTAATAAGAAAACTCCCAACTAAGAAAAGCCCAAGCCCAGATGATTTCATGGCAGAATTCTATAAAACACTTCAAAAAGACATACAACCATTATTACTCAACTTGTTCAGAAGGATACAAACAGAGGGAATTCTCCCAAATTCCTTCTATGAAGCCAGCATCACTTTAATACCCAAAACAGGCTAAGATGCAACCAAAAAGAAGAACTATAGACCCATCTCATTAATGAACACAGATGCAAAAATTATCAATAAAATACTTGCAAACTGCATACAGACCCACATCAGGAAGATCACCCATCATGGCCAAGTTGGATTCATAGCAGAGATACAGGAGTGTTTCAATATATGAAAATCAGTAAATATCATCAAACATATAAATGGACTGAAAGACAAAAACCACACCATCATCTCAATTGATGTGGAAAAAGCCTTTGACAAAATCCAGTATACCGGGCGTGGTGGTGCACGCCTTTAATCCTAGCACTTGGGAGGCAGAGGCAGGTGGATCTTTGTGAGTTCAAGGCCAGTCTGGTCTACAGAGTGAGTTCCAGGACAGCTAGAGCTACAGGGAGACCCTGTCTCAAAAAGACAAAAAAAAAAAAAATCCAGTATACCTTCATGCTTAAAGTCCTAGAGAGAATTGGATTGGAGGGATCATTCCTCAATGTAATCAAAACCATATACAGGAAATCCACAGCTGATATCATCCTTTTAAGGTAGGAACTCAGCAAGGCTGCCCCCTGTCACCACTCCTCTTCAATATAGTACTCGAGACACTTGCTAGGGCAATAAGACAAGAAAAGGAAATTAAAGGAGTACTAACTGGAAAAGAGGAAATCAAGCTATCCCTTTTTGCTGATGATAAAATTCTTTACTTAAGGGATGCTGAAAATTCCACCAGAAGTCTCCTAAAAAGGATTAAGAGCTTCAGTCAGGTGGAAGGATACAAAATTAACCTAGAAAAATCAGTAGCCTTCCTTTACAGCAACAATAAGCAACTGAAAAAAGAATACGAGGAGACTTTCCCACTCACTATAGCCTCAAAAACAATAAAATACATAGGAACAAACGTAACCAAAGACACCTAAGATCTCTACAACATAAATTTTAAACCCCTCAAGAAGGAAATTGAATAAGACATCAGATTTGGAAAAACCTTCCATGCTCATATATTGGGAAAATTAATATAGTAAAAATGTCCATTCCACCCAAACTCTTGTACAGATTTAATGCAATCCCAATTAAAATCCCCAAGAGTTTCTTCACAGGCTTGGAAAAAATGTCCTTAATTTCATTTGGAAAAACAAAAGATCCCAAAGAGCCAAAGCAACCCTGAGTGAAAAGAGCAATACGGGGGGGGGGGGGATCTCTATACCAGACTTCAAACTATACTAAAGGGCTACAGTCATAAAAACAGCCTGGTCCTGGCACAAAAACAGACCTGTTGATCAATGGGACAAAACTGAATATCCAAATTTGAGCACATACAATTTCAACCACCTCATATTTGACAAGGGGGCCAAGAAGACACAATGGAGAAAGACACCATCTTCAGCAAGTGGTATTGGCAAAACTGGATCACCACTTGTAGAAGAATGAAATTAAACCCCTACCTCTTGCCCTGTACAAAAGTCAAATTCAGATGGATCAAAGACCTCAATGTGAAACCCCAAACTCTGAAGGTGATAAAAGAAAAAGTTGGCAGCATACTATAAAACATAGGCGTAGGAAAAGACTTCCTAAATCAGACAGCAGCTGTATGAGAATTAAGGTCAACAATTGATAAATGGGACTTTATTAAACTCAAAAGCTTCTGTTCATCAAAAGAAACAATAATGGAAGTGAAGAGAAACCCACAGAGTGGGAGAAAACCTTCACTGCAGATACATCTGACAAAGCATTGATTTCCAGAATATATAAACTACTCAAAATAAAAAAAAAGAAGGTAACAAATGACCCACTCAAATGATGGAACAAAAAGCTGAACAGAGACTTCACAAATGAGGAGTTAGAGATGGCTGAGAAACATCTTAAAAAGTATTCAACATCACTAATAATTAAGGAAATGCAAATTAAAACCACTTTAAGATGTCATCTTACTCCAATAAAATTGGCTAGGATCAAGAAAATAAATGATACCAAGTGCTGGAGAGGTTATGGGGAAAGGGGAACACTCATCCACTGCTGGTGGGAATGTAAACTTGTACAGTCACTATGGAAAGCAGTGTGGAGAACCCTTGGAAGACTTGGAATAAACTTGCCACCTGAGCCAGCCATACCACTCCTGGGTATGTATCCACAAGACTCATCATACAACAGAGATACATGCACAGCCATGTTTATTGCAGCTCTCTTCACAATAGCAAGGAGCTGGAACCAACCCAAGTGCCCCTCAACTGACAAATGGATAGAGAAAATGTGGTACATCTACACAATGGAGTTCTATGCAGTGAGAAAGAAAGATGACATTATGAACTTTGCAGGTAGATGGATGGAGATAGAAGATATCATGCTGAGTGAAATAACACAGTCCCAGAAAAATAAATGACAAATGGTATCACTTATCTGTTGATGCTAGCACCAATTACCTAATTGTATGGCAAACCGAGCAAAGTCAATGTGATCTGAAAACAACTTTGCTCTTATATTGTAGAATCCCCTAAAAAATAAACAAATAAAAAAAATGATGTACACAAAACATCAATAAAAATAAATAAATAAAAATAAAATTAGGTCCAAATATAAAAAAAATAAAGTGGTAACCAGATTATGCACATCATTAATTATTAAGTGTTGTCCATTATTATTTTCTTTTTCCTTCCAATTAATATTTTCCATTATACTTTCAAAATAACAATGAAACAAATTTATTGAGGGCAAATGTGGCTTGCACAAATCAACAAAATTTGTCTATAAAATTCACCTAATTTGCCAGTTTATCATCTCTATGAAAAAGGAAGTTATTTCTGAGTGCATATGCTGGATCTAAATGATCATTGTTTTCTATGCTGGCTCTAAAGGATCTTTCCCTTCAAATACTTTCAAAACATCTGTTCAATCACTGGTAGAATTTCTCTAAGTCATTTTAAGCTATGGCAGGAGGATTGACGAATAGCCCAAATTTTGTAGCTATTTTTATGATTCTTGTTCTCTCGTTAAAATGTATTTCTTGCAATTAGGGATTATGGAAGAATTATTATAGTAAAAATTACTATCCTACCAAAATAATATGCAGATTCAATGCAATACCAATCAAAATCCCCATGACTTTCTTTACAGATTTAGAAAAATATCCTAAAATTCATATAGAACAAAGTCCTCAGATAGCCAAAGCAACCTTGATCAAAAAGCACAATGAATTGGGGTGGAGGGTGCAGATTACTCTACCAGCCTTCAAACTAGGTTATAGGGGTATAGTCATAAAAACAGCATGTTACTGCCACAAATACAGATTTGTAGATCAATGGAACAAAATTGTAAAGTCAAACTTGAGCACATGCAATTTTAGCCACCTCATATTTGACAATGGGGCCAAGAAGACTCAATGGAGGAAGACAGTATCTTCAGTAAATGGTACTGGGAAAACTGGCTCGCCACTTGTAGAAGAATAAAACTAAACCCATACATTTCACACTGTACAAAAATCAACTCGAAATGGATCAAAGACCTCAGTGTGAAACCTGAAAATTATAGAAGAAAATGTTGGCAGTAACCTACAAGATATAGGTGTCGGAAAATGTTTTCTAAATCAGACAGCAGTTGCTCAGGAAATAAGATCAACAGTCAAGAAATGGGACCTCATTAAACTAAAAAGCTTCTATACTGCCAAAGCAACAAAGAAGTGAAAAGAAAATCCACAGAGTGGGAAGAAAACTTCACCAGTGACACATATGACAGAGGTTTAAAAACCAGTTTAAAACAAAAACCTAAAATAAAAAGGGGGGATACAGATATATATGAAACCTTTTTGTCAAAAACTTTGCAATTCAAATCTTAAAACTAACTATGGGAAAAGATTTGTATGTTCCCACAGGTCAAAATGTCACCAATTTACCAGCTGAGAAAGAAACGATACAGCTTTGCATTGTGTAGGATGTACCAGGAAGTGCCAGGAGAAAGGTTGGCCCATCTGAACATTGAAAGGAAGAAAAGCATCAGACTGCTACAGGCATCAAACCCCTCTGTGGATCCTACCTGTAACAACTATTTATTTATTTTTTTATTGATGCTTTGTGTATTTCATACATCATTTTCCAATTCAGTTCAGGCATATATCCCCTTCCCTTCCCCCCACTCCACCCCTACCCATCCCAGATCATGCATTCTGCTGTAACTTTTCTGCATCTTTCTCTGCTTTTTTGTTTTGTTTTGTTTTCTTTTTTTAACAATAAGTGATAATTTGTGTACAAGCATCCTTCATGTAAAACCAATTTGCGAGCAGTTGTGCCCAAACCCACACAGCTCATGGGTCCCACCATCCAGCGGGGGGGGGGGGTGGTATGTTCAATCAGTTGATCAAATGAGTGTCCAGTCCCTATATTGAAATGTAGTTTTCACTCCACCATTCACCCAATCGCAGCCCTTACATGCTACCGCACCCCCTCTTCCGCAGATGTTCCCTAGGCTTAGAAAAGGGGCAGCAGGTGGATGAGAGGCAAAACAGTCTATTTTCTCTCCTCTGGACGGTTGTCTTGGTCTCTATCAATTCTGGCGGTTTTCTTTCATGGGCTGCCAGCTTTGCTACCTCAGGACCTATTTGTCCAATTGAAACTCCAACCTACTAATGTAGAGCACATGCAAATATAGAATATACTATCGGTACTTATACATAAGACTAGAGTATATATAAGCCTTCCTGACTCCACTAATTGAAGCACACACAATTAGATATATAACGGTATTATAACATTACGAATTGTTATGGTGGTTACTTGGTAATAACAAGATGTTTTGGAGACCATGGTTGTTAAATCCATGAACTAGGCATTGTTCTTCTGTTAGGTATAGACAGGCTATCTTCCTCGTGGTCTGTCGTGTACATCTCCGAAACCGAGTTAGAGGATGTAGCTTGTGTGGCATCAGCCTGGTTATCTCCTCCAAGAGAGAGATGGCTAATAGCCAATTAAATTGGTAAACTAGACATGAAGCAAAAGAACAAAGGTGGATCAACTCCAAATGGCCCTCAACTGACGATGTGATAAAGAGAAAAATCGTAATTAGAGGATGAGGTACATGTTAAGCACAAAATAGGAATTCCATGCATGCAGATTAAAGAAACAGATCCAGACATCATGAAATTTGCAGTAAAGTGATGGAACTAGATAGACATTCAATGTTAAGTGAAGTAAACACAGTCCCAGGAAAACAACAACCGACCAAGTATATCACTATGTTTGCTCGAACAGATATTACCATAGATGCAAATAAGTACCAAAAACCCAGTTATTAGAAGTATAATTCTTGTGGAGAGGGAATGCATACGTTAAAGAGTAGACACAACATACATAAAGATGCGATCAGAAAACTGACTGACATGTGACTGGGAAGGTGGGAGGAGTGGGTAAGGGACATTGGGGGGGTATATTCGATTGGGCATAATATTTAAGTTGACCTGAGTACCTTCTAACAAGTGATGCCAGTTTTGAACCCAGACTCTGGTCTACAGGGTACGTGGTGTTTTTAGTTAGGACTTAGCTAAAGAATATGTCGGCCCATATTAAAAACAACGTTGGGTTTAAAGGATGATAATAACGGTAATGCATCTGAGTTAATTGGTGATATAAATTGCTGTTGCCACATTAGCTTAAATTAAAAAACTCGGACTAATAATTACTTTGGATTGGATATAAACAAAATGTTCTTCTATAATTTATGCTGTCATATAGTATCACCTGTAGCAATCATTTCATCCCTATAGGATGATTTAATTTTACAAATATAAATTTTTTTCCCCAGTTATACAACATACGGTAAACCCAAACGCAAACAGCATGGGTGAATTTGATGAAAGCTGTGCCTTGATTCCACCCTATATGTATAGTATAAATACAATGCTTTTTTTGAGACTCATAGATCAAAAAAATACGAAAAAATAAAAATAAAAAAGGGGGATTACAGCTAGATACGAAAACTTTTTGTCATAAAAACCTCTGCAATCCCTAAATCTTGAAGCACTAACTAGGGAAAAGGATTTTGTATGTTTCTAAACAGGCCAGATAATACACCAGGAGCTTAAGGACTAGCAGAAGAAAATTAAGCAACGCTTTCACAGTTGAGTAGAGATGCTCCAAAGGGACAAAGCACCGGAGGACATACTGATCACCTGGGCATTGAAGAGAAGAATAATGCGCTCAGGATTGACTGCAGACATCAGGGGCCCCTCTCTGGACCTACTAGTAACAACACTGTTTTTAATGATTAGCCTAACAAAGGCGTTACTCATTCAAGGGCCGCAAAGTATTTAATAAAGAGAGTTTCTTACGTTACACAAGATGATCCTCATGAGAACATGATAAAAGATAGATGAGGTCAATCTCCAACTGAATTGGAGAGCCACAGTGCTGTTATAGAAGGTATCTCTGTGTAAAATCCACAGGTTATAAACTGGCCTTCTTTAATTGACAATGGACAGTAGGAGAGCGTGTGTCACAAAGATTATTTCTCTATCTCCAAAACAAATTAATACTAGATTAAGTCTCCTTAAGCTCTGCACTTAACACAAAATATATACATACAGGTAGAGCTCTGATTCAGGCATGGATTCTTCCTACCAGCGTAGTGTTTGGCCAGGATGCCCATCCCCCCAAAACGGGAAGGCTTTCTTGACTGTAAACACTGGGATACCTGCCAAGCGAGAGGGATAGACTAAGGCCCTGTTGTCAAAACATAGCGTGAGAAGCATGGGAAAAGATGTATTAGCAGACTGGCCATCTGCAACTGATAGACGTCTGTCTCTGTAGAATACCAGAGAAGGTGTTACCAAAGCCCCTAAACCAATAAAGCAAATTATAGGTCTCCTGGAGTGACTCAAGCAAAAATATAAAGAAAACTAAGCGTACACAAAACATGCAAAAGACAGGATTTAAGCAGTAGTGACAGAGATGGTAGGAGCGCATTCAGTGGGGCGGCATGTGATGGGGGGGTAACAGAACGGTCTAATTATTTGAATTGGGAAAGGTTTCATGTATAATCCACAAAAACTAATAAAAGTATATAGTATAGATATGTATATATAGAGAATATATATATATATATAATCTTAATTCTGCACTCAAAACATATTTAAAATGTGACCTATCAAATGGCTATATTTGAAATATTCAAGTAGGTGAATTAAGTAAATACTTCTTTAATGAATGTTACTTTGAATACAGGATTGAGGGAAGAAGGAATATCAGTAGATGTGAGCCTCTTTCTATTCCATTAGGCTTATTAAGATTGCATAAAGAAACTTTGAATCAAGAAAGTGGTGGTAGAAATCTAAAGGAGACCAATTATATGACTTGATAGTGTATACACATACATGTTTCCATAGATACATGACTAATTGTTCAGAGGAATATGGATAGCCATTTACCCACATATCTTTTTTATGATATTCAAATTTGTAATGCCCCTAACATTGCTATGACCTTTTGTACAGCAGAAAGCCATTGCTCACTCATCAGTGTTTGGAGAGGTATACTGAAGACCAACAACCACATACATACAGATCATGACAGAGATTTTTAATTTGTAATACCACAATTTGCTTCAAGGTTCTGCCAGGTGCAAGAAAATTAGACTGATGGGGCATGGCTAGGGAATGCATGGGTCCATGTACAGAAAAAGTACATATTTCCTTTCACTTTATATCACTCAAAGCACAGAAATAGCAGCAGATCTAGAGCAAAGGATTTTAAACATGATATTTTAACAGTTTAATGTTGAAGAAAATACAAACTAGATCTAGTTGAGTGCCCATCATTAAGATGGCCTTCAGAATGGAAGAACATTCACCAGAGCTGGTGGAGAAGAAGTGTTATGGAAATATGAATTCATTTTAGAGCAAGAGCTTGATGTTTCACTTAATTATCCATATAGAGAGACTTACCCAGTGTATTAGTCAGGGTTCTCTAATGAAACAGAATCAATAGAACGAATATATATCTATATACAGATTTGTTGATTTGCTCACAGGATAGAGTCCAAGGAGTCCAACAATAGCCACACCGCACTGGAGAGGCTGAGAAACAAGAGAACTGCTCAGTCCGAAAGGCTGGATGGCTCAATAGTCCCAGTCTGGTGCTAAAGGCCCAACGGATTTCAGGAGGTCTACCCGTCTCAGTATACGACAGGATCCAAAGTGTTGATCGCAGCAGCAAGACAAACTCACCACTGAGAGAAAAGGCAAGCAGCAGGAAAAAGGTACCAGCTCCCTCTGCCATGGCCTTTTATACTGGCTGCCTGCAGAAGGTAATGCCTACATTTAGGGTGGGCCATCCGGCTTGAGGTAGTCCAATCTGAAGATCTCTTTCTCATATTTGTTCATCCGTAGTCCAGTCAAGTTGACACCCAGGATTAACCATCACACCCAGGAGTAAGGAGTAACATACCTAAGCTAAGTGAGATGTTTCCTAGTAACTGCTAATTTAGAAGCCACTGGTTTATAGCTGATTTGCCATGAATTGTAGGAGCACTTTCAGTCACTATAAAATGGAAGCTGTCTAGAAAAGAAGAGAAAGACAGAAGAAAAAAGTTAATGATTAAAACTCATACTAAAAGTGAAAGCTTACTGCACAGTTAAGACTTTGTATAAGCATGCTAATTACTTATAGCAGTAATTTCCATCCCCAACCTCAATCAATAGTTGCATTCTAGATGCTTATATGTTAAGAAAGAGCTAAATATTTTCAAAAGTGCCCAAATTAGTAAAATACATTTTTTTAAATTTTATTTATTTTTTATGTGTGTGAATGTACTGTCTGCATGTAGGTTTGTATACCCTTGTCGTGCAGCGCTGTGGAGGTCAGAAGGGGGTGTCAGATTCCCCTGGAACTGGAGTTAAAGACGGTTCTCAGCTGTCATGTGGGTGCTAGGGATTGAACCAGGGTCCTCTGCAAAAGCAGTCGGCTCTCTGAACCTCTAGGTCATATCTCCAGCCCCCGAATAAAATATTTTAATGAGAATTTTATTGAGTTGCTGTTACAAAAGACGTGAAGTACAACATAATGTAGAAATTACAGTATAAAAATATTGACATCGATGTGGTTTTGATATTTCCCTTCATATTTGTATTATTTTCCTAAAGCAATTTGTAATTCACATGTTGGATTCAAGTTGTTTAAGTTTTCAACTATCACTTCAAGTGATTGCATGTATATATTTCCTGTTCATTCAATTCCAATTATACTCACAGTAGTAAAGAAAAGAAAAGTAATTGGTGGTTGCAAAACTCAGAAGCTCCCACTTTCTCTAGTTACCTGACATAAACAACCTAATGAACTTCATTCTATTCGCCACAGGGTGCATGTTCTTAAAGTTGGTAAGAAGAAGAAAAAGCAATTTTTGGAATCATAATTGGTAAGACAGTTTCATGGTCATCTACTCTAGTGATATTTCCTGAAAGTTTAGGACTAGTCAGACTTTGGTGAAAACACAGTTTCTGATTCTTACTTCATGTCAAGAAGGCTTAAGGCTACCCACCTCCCAGTCCTAACTGAGGAACTATTGGCAGTTGACAGCTGCTAAGAGAGGGAAAGTCAGTATTCTTCAAGGTTTTGATGTTGAGTAGATTTATTAAACTCCAGGGGACAGGGCTGGAGAGATGGCTCATAGTTTAAGAGCACTGGCTGCTCTTGTAGAAGAGCGAGATTGGAATCCCAGCACTCACGTGGCAGCTAACAACTTTCCATAAATTCAGTTTCAAGGGAATTGATGCCTTCTTCTGTCTTCCGCAGGTACTACATGATGTGAGTGCACTTACATACATGCAGGCATATAAAATAAAAATAACTAAATGAAAATATAAACTCCAGGGGACAGACCTACACTGAAGAGCATTGTAGTATGCAAATCAGAGTCAATAGGCCTTTAGAAAATAGAGGACATTCTCTGATCCCCTGGCTGCTTGAAGATACTCATGCTTACCATCCTGCTTATTCTGCTTCTTGCATTGTCTCCTCACCATGATGGACTTACCTCTCTGGAAATGGAATTGCAGTAAACTCTCCTATTACTAAAATAGAGGAAATGAAGTTAGGGGGTGTAAGTTTGGGGGATTGATGAGGGAGGGTGTCTGAACATAAACAAAATTCATTGCATGAAAGTCTCAGGGAAAAAAGGAATTTTGGAAATTGTATTTTCTGCCCTCTGCTAGGATTTGATTGAAAGGAGAATTACACATAATCAAGGATAATCCCAAGAACTACTCTCTTAAAGGAAGGGATGATGAAACCTTGGGGAATATGATGATCATTGTTGAATTGTATAACCTTTGCTCTGAGCTTCCTCTATCATTTTGATTTTCTACACATTTCTCTGACCTCCATTGTTTCTTCCTGATTGTTAAAGCATATCAGATTTATATGGAATCTTTGGTGCTAGAGTACCTATATTTAACTCTTACTGCACATGGGAATTTAATCTACACTATGCTTATAGGGCCTACCACTCAAACTAGACAATTGCCCATCACCCTTCCATATTTCTCAGAACCTTCTAAGAAATACCCCTGATTAAATATATTAGTTGTGAAATATCAATGGCATTTGTCTTCCCAATAAATATTTGGAAAAACTTAGAGCAGAACAAAATACTTGCAAAATCCAACTTTTTACAGAACTGGGGTCTGAAAAAAAGCTTATAGTCTCAATCTTCCAGTAAGTTTCCCATTCAAATACATTTTGGCTTCAAAATTGATGGCGTTCTAATATGGTAATCATTCAGATAGCTCAAAACCAGAGTTATAATTCACATAGGTAAGGTAATACTTTAGTCTGTGACTCTGCAGTAGAGTTCAATACAAGGTAAGCTAATACAAATAAGCATTTCAGGTAAATAGAATAGAGTTCTTCCCCGTGGCAAAAACAATAGCCATGGCAACACAATATGTGTTTTAATTATACAAAAGTGCTTCTAAATCTAGATAAAAATTTGTTTGTATACCTTTCAGACTATGCATAAATCTTAATTTCTAATTTAATTTAGAAAAAAATTATCAACATATCTCAATTTAAAAACATAGTTATTTATACTGACTCTTGAAATTATCCTTTTTAAAAATAGAACAACCTACAAGAAAATATTTAACTTAATATGCATTCAGCAGTTATAGCTGATAGTAAACTAAGAATAAATATAAAATACACAAGCAAACTGCATATGGTCTCATCATATGCTTAGGGAATTTATAATCCATTGAGTTATATTCATAGTTAAAATAAAACATGCATAAAATATTTGTTATAGATATAGTTAAGTATTTATGGAATGAAATAAAAATAAAATTTCCATGTCTAGGAAGATATTTTCTCTAATGATTTTAGAACATATTGCAATAGACAGTTAAAGTAAATACAGCATGAGGGCGAGAACTTTAACTTTGTACCTTCATGTTTATTTATATAATAAAAAGAGCAATAGAAATGTGAAAGTGATTGAGATACATTTTAACTTTCTAGCTATTAATAATGTAAATGGATGCATGTATCTTATGAAAACTACTGTGGAAACTGAGACAATTCAAAATGGAATATCATTATTATCCTAATTGGCTAATAAAGATGAGTGTTCAAGATTATAGACTTTACATATTTGGATATATATATAATAACTTTAACAATTTTCAGACTTCTCCCTTTTGTCTTTTTTGAAATTTCTCTTATTTCTATCTCATATGTCACACTAATTACCTTCCTCCCCATTACTAATGACAAAGTATTTGAGAGGTCAGTGTTATTCCAGTCTATTTTATACAATCAGCCAATTTTCCCCGAACATAGCTCTGTGTCTATAATGCAACTCTGAAATCATGACACATTCTACATTTATTCAGATAGAGCATTAACAATCAGAAAATCTGATAATAAGGGGTGGAAAGATGGATTGAGCACCCAGGTTCAGTGCTTCATAAACTCCTGTAGCTCTAGCTCCAGGTATCCAACACCTCTAACCTCCAAGGGCATTAGCACTCTTGTGAACACACACACACACACACACACACACACACACACACACACACACGCACACACACAATTAAAAATAACTTTTAAAAAAAGATCATCACTATTGCAGACTATTTGACATGATGAATATGGAGAAAATGTACCAAGATGGTGAAATTTTAAGACAGCAAGTTTTCAAGGAATTTTTGAGGGAAAACTTTATAAATTGAAAATTATTACAAATTTTAACCAAGAAATGAAAGGAGGGATAAGTATGCTTCCTGAATTTAATGATTGAATGTTGATAAGTGACATAAAGATGACAAAACCTCCTAACTCTATTTTACTTGTCTTTTCTGTCATTGTGAGTGATATGTGAGTTAAAAGGGATAGAAGAAATGTTTATGAGAGAGATTTAAGTTCAAAGTGGATAAAAAGATTGTAATTGCTGTGACTTGGTTCAGTTAATTCTAGCTCAGAAGTAATTTACCAAAAACAACAGAGTTAGTCCATGAGACGGCCAGACAACTAAAACTCATATTTAGAGTTATGAATAGCACAAATTATATTATAAAATGGTTTTCAAGCTAACAAGAACAAGAATGGTAATATTAAGGATAATTAGAGGAGAAGATAAACAAGTCTCCTTATATGGACTGATTAATTAGCTTAATAATAATCTCAGCTGAATAATATACCAAATTAAAAATAAAATCTCTGTGGAAGGCAACAATGATGCAAAAGCAGTAGTGGAATGTAGGAAGCTGAACTTTGAGATGTCCTTTTAGGAAGGGATGTCTGGATTTGCCAATTGATAATATGTGTTTTTCAAATAATATGTACTTTTTTCTCTGTTTCTCTATGTGAAAATCCGGAATGTCTAAAGATGAGGATAAGTCTCTAAACACAATGTACCCAAATTTCCAAAAAGTGTTTTCATTAATTTACAGTGTCCTGAAATAACTAACAGAGCAGTAATAGTGGTATCATGTAAGTAATGAGTCAATTAAACGAACAAAAACAAAAGCTGTGAGCAAACCAACCAGGTTGTGATTGGTTTTAGATGCTTTACATCTGGAAACAGTACAGCAAGTCATAATTATCAGCAACGTTTGCTGAGACAGAATTTACAGGAACTCAGAAGAGAGACCAGGATGGTGACATCACAGCTGGGGTTGGCCAACAGAGCAACCCTGCAGAGACAAACATGATAGAGAGGGTTTACCCTAGTAACTACAGATTGTGGGTGGTCTAAGGATTATCTTGAAAATGCCATGTCACAGATTGAGAGGAGTATCCTAAGATATGTGGTACTTAGGGATTCGTGACTCCAAAGAGAACCCACAAAATTGGGGAAGACAAATCAGTGTTCAAAGGCTCTTAGTCTGTCTCATATAGAAAACCATTAGGACAGCCGGAGGTACAGGGAGACCCTGTCTCAAAAAGACAAAAAAAAAAAGGGCTGGAGAGATGGCCTAGCGGTTAAGAGCACCGACTGCTCTTACAGAGGACCCGGGTTCGATCCCCAGCACCCACATGGCGGCCGAGAGCCGTCTGAAACTCCAATTCCAGGAGAACTCCAGCTCCAGGGGAATCCGAGACCCTCTTCTGACTCCGCGGCGTGCACGACACGGGTGCACAGACTGCATGCACGTACCGTATCATACACATACAGAAATAAATAAAATTAATAATAAAAAAAATTAAAAAAAAAAAAAAAGACAAAAAAAAAAAAAACATTATGGAGGCTTGGAGAAGATATTACAAGGATTACACATAATGGGAACCATTTGAGTTTCACATAATTTATAAACATTTGTTTGAATATACAGTATACAAGTGAAAGCTCAAAGTCCTTTGTAATGAAATCAGTAGGAGAAAGCATCCGAGTGGAAGCAGTAGCCTCAGCAGTGGTGAAGTAGAATTACTAGTGACAGAAAGCTAGGACTTCACTTAGGATATTCCATCATGAGAAGAGCATTTTGGAATACTTACCAAAGTAACTACAAAGGATATAATTCTGACCAGAAACCCAAGCTATCCAACTAGATGAACATGAAGATGATGCTCAACATCACTTATAAATACAGCTTAAGAATGCCTCATCCTTATGTGCTATCTGTGAAGCCAGAAAGGAAACATAATGTAGAGTCACAACATGAGCCATGCAGCTAAGAATTGGATTTAGTTTCCTGGGAGTATAGGCTGGCTATATCTTACAATTAGTCGGAGGAAAATAAAATATGGAAGAAGCAAGACTCCGTATATTAATTTCTTTTCAGCTGGTAAAAACCTGAAACAGAAATACATAGCATAAGTAATTCTAATTGCTGTGAAACTTGGAAGTCTCCAGCAAGTGTAGAAAGCATGAATTCCAGGTCTACCACTTATGAACTGTAGGACATTAGGTAATTGAAACCATATTTAGTTACACATTATTATATGTAAAAAGGGACAAATATTACTGTACTTGTTTTACTTTAATGATAAAATAAGGTCATATGGATTAAAGAACTTAGCACAGGACTATATTTGCTCAAGCTGCAAGACCCACAGAGACGACACACAGATTTTCAATGATGCTTACTTCATAGTACATTACAAGGAGCGACTTAATATGTGTTATATTAAGTTCTATAATTTGGAAAATTTTTAAATATGTGCATGAAAATGGGAACATATTTTTAACAGGACAAATAGTACATATTCAGCCTACTGCTAGAGTTTTAGAAAGGTAGATTTTAATGGAAAAGTATAGTCTTTAGAGTAAAAAGAAATAAAGAAGAAAGTGCTATAGATTGATTCTAGCATGTGTGAGTTAGGCCTGTGACCTCGAACACATGTGAAAACATGGGAAGCTTCAAGTTTTACCTTTGATGATGGCACATTTTTAAAAATAATTTTCAAATTAGGCACTTTATGATGCTAGTGGTTTTTTGGTCTTGACATAAATGAAACTGCTGATTTTAATTAATTATAATTCTTAACTGAAAAACTTTGTGCTGTTATAGAACATAGGTCATAATTATATGAAATGGCATGTTGTTAGTGAGGTTTAGATTTATATACCTAGTATATTTTCATAATATTTCTTAGAAAAGTGTTGGCAATTTTACCTGGGATATGTAATATTACTCTATTATTCAATTTTCTTCTTTTCATATATTTAAGAACTGTGTAAGACATTTAAATGTGAATATGCTTGTCTATGTTTGATAACTGAGAATTTTACAGAAGAAACCATATATATATATATATATATATATATATATATATGCTTTCTTATAAAAATAAACAAACAACATAGTCCTGATGCATAACAATTATGATACACTGAATCCTTCTAGAGTCTACCTCCTGTGTTGTTGCTTAGTTTTTTTGAGGAGTTTAACTTATATTGTATGAACATGACTCAATATCTTAATTTGAAAATTATGTAACTTCCTTCATTGATGTCAACAATTTATTTCTGGCAACAGGAGAATTAATAATTACATAGAGCAAGTGTGTCATATCAAACTCATCTTGAAACATACTGAGATTATATCTGATAGTGACTTTTTGCTCAGTCAAGTAAGTATAAAATATTGTTTAGAAAATACTTAACTAGCAAGTAGGGTTTGAAAGTCTATACAATGATTATATTAAGTAATAACAAAAACAAAACAGCTACATTAAACTTAGATTAAGAACACGGGTCGAATTGGTAAAGCTAAGGAATTTTAAGCTGACTTGGAAATCCATCATTTAGAGTAGCTGCTAAGCATGAACTCCTTTGAAATCACAGTGACATTTTCTGCTTTAAGCACTATAGAATCGAGATGTTCAGCAAGTCCAGGTGGTACACAGAATCTGGAAACAGGGCAGGTGTTTTTATGAGTCTGGCCACAGTGGATTAGCTGAAAGATGATGTTGCATTATGAATTCACATTCCCTCAAGCATCCTCACTTTCACATGGTAGTGTTGACATTTGTATTAGGCAGAAATCCATGCTTAAAAGTGAAGTCCTTTGCAAACTGCCTGCCTTCAATCTCTGTCTTCTAAAGTCTGTTTGAGCTGTCGCTATTGGCATCTCACTTCTCTGGCTTGGCCACTTTGGGAATCCCAATAAACACAGAGTCAATACTGGAACCACTCTCATAAAATTATAATCAGTTTTCAACAACCGACCACAATAATAATAGTAAACATTGATAATTACTCTTTACTAGGCATAGTTTTATGAGAAAAAATAACTTTTATTAAGTTATAGCTTTTTGTAAAGCTCTGTGATATGTTAGTCTTATTCATTATATGGGAGATATACTGTCAAATATATGCTATTTTAGAAACTTTTCTTTGTAGCATCAGTAATAAATATATTTTACAAAACTACTCATTGGTAATTAGATAGGTATCAATTGCCTATAATAGCTCCAAAGATTTATAGATCTAATATAAATAGTTTCTAATTAGTAAAACAGGCAAAATAATAAGTGTCTATTAAATTGGAAAAAAACATGGTCATATGTGTGTTTAAGACATTCAGGTTTAAAAACCTAAAATAGGACTTAGGCTGACATTATTTAATGTTATCTAATTCTGCTCATGCCTTACAAGAAATAAAAAGAAATTTGGTAGGGAGAAACTTGATGTATGTCTACTGCCTTTGAACACAAAGGCTGAAGCAAAAGAAAAGTCAATGTATTTGTGAGATCTATGGAGTAATTCTAATATGATAGTCAGGACTTTGGACATGAGCACATAGAAGCTGGCCATTTTGTTCACAGTGAAGTGTACTGATTTCATTGGCACTTTGGTTTACAACAATAAAGAAATGCTCACTTGGGTTGTTTGGAACCCCTGAAGATTAGGAATTAGATTGCTTAGCAGACTTGTCAGTGCAATGAAAAAGATATAACTTTTTATAAATGTGGCTAAAACAAAAGTATTGGTAGAAATTTAATACTTTCCTAGTATATCTCACATATCTTACATGAAAAATATGCATATAGCCAAATATACACTTTTCAAGGAAGATCATTGTGTGTGTGTGTGTGTGTGTGTGTGTGATTATTTTTGCTCATTTTGAGACAGGGTCTCCCTTTAGTCCTACCTGGCCTGGAACTCACTATGTAGACCAGGCTGCCCTTGAACCCACAGAGGTCTGCATGCCTCTGCCTCCTGAGTGCTGAGATTAAAGCCATGCACCACCACGCCCTTCAAGAAGACTAACCATTAATTCTTACAAATAGATAATAGGACTCCAAAACAAATGTTTATATAATATGGTAAGCATATTAGCTTCTAATACAATGTGTATTCATATGTTTCCTTTCTGGCACTACCAATTTCTATCTCAGTCTATTTGTAATACTAGAATAAAATATTCTAAACTGGGCAATTTATAGAGGGAAGATATTTCCATAATTTTAGAGACTGAAAATCCAAATCAAGTCAATGGCAAGGTTGATGTCTTATTAGTGTTAGCTCTCTAATTCAAAGATGGTGCCTAGGAAGCTGGGCATGGCTCATGCCTATAGTCCCAGCATTCAGGAGATTAAACCAGGGAGGTGAATTTGAAGCAGCTTGTGCTACAGGGTCAATAGCAGTCTAGTCTCTGTAAAGTGAGACCTCTTGTCACTAGCATAGCTTTTTGCATGCACAAAGCCCTGGATTCAATTCTTGGCACTGCAAATAAGTAAAAGGATGACTTCTTGTTTCATTCTCAAGTAGCTGAAGACAAAAATGTGTTGGTATGATTGAGAGAAAGTATAAGTATTTTCTTTAATCACTTTTAAGGGATATCGATCCCAATTTGAAGGATAGCATTCTCATGTTTTTAAGCACCCACTAAGAGCTTTACTTTTTTTTTTTTTTTCTTTTTTTTTTTTGGTCTTTTCAAGACAGGGTCTCCCTGAAGCTCCAGCTGGCCTGGAACTTGCTACTTGCTCTGTAGACCAGGCTAGCCTTGAACTCACAAAGATCCGCCTGCCTCTGCTTCCCAATTGCTAGGATTAAAGGAGTGCGCCACCACACCCGGCAGAACTTTACTTCTTAATTCTATCACGTTGCTTCATTTTTTAATTTTTTCATATTTAATTGATTTTTTGTATATTTCTTTTTTAATATTTTTATTGAAGTTTTGTGTAATTCATAGATTTCTCAGTCCAATTTAGACTTACTCCCCTTTCCCTGCCCCCACCTGAGTTCATGCATTTTGCCATACATGTCTTGCATCTTTTTTTTTTTTTGATCTTTTAAAAGTTTTTCAATACAGAGATTTATTTGGGCTGAAATTTACTGTTTAAGAAAGTTGTTTGAATCAGTGCTTTTGTTGTTGTTCTCTCCAATTTGTATTACTCCAAAATATGCATATATGTTCTTCACACATTTACCAAAATTATGACATTTGAAAGTAAACTATATTTTAATTCCAATACATGTTTAGGAGTTCATATTTTTCCCTTTAATTTTACATTACTCTAAAGTATGCATACATATCCTTCACCCATATACCACAATTACAACGTCTGAAAATAAGTGGCAGGTTAATTCTAGATCCTGTTAAGGTATTCAAATTATAATGGCATAGTTGCTTTCAGGTAAAAAAGAAAAAAGAATCTATCTATCTATCTATCTATCTATCTATCTATCTATCATCTATCTATCATCTATCTATCATCTATCTATCCATCCATCTAGCTATATGTTGCTCAGTTTGCCTTACTACTAAGTATTTGGTGCTAGCATCCACAATCGAGGAATACCATTCATCATTTGTTTTTCTGGGACTGTGTTATTTCACTTAGCATAATGTCTACTAGTTCCATCCATTTACCTGCAAAGTTCATAATGTCATCTTTCTTTACAGCTACATAAAACTCCATTGTGTAGAAGTATCACATTTTCTCTATCCACTCATTGGTGGAGGGGCACTTGGGTTGCTTCCAGCTCTTTGATATTATAAAAGGAGCTGCACTAACTATAGATGTGCACGTATCTTTGTGGTAGGATGAGTATTCTGAGTGTATATCCAGGAGTTGTATGACTGGGTCAGGTGGTAGACTCATTTTCCATAGTGGTTGTATGAGAGTTTAGATTCCCAGCATCAGTGGATGAGTGTTCTCCTTTCCCCACAGCCTCTCTAGCATTTGGAGTCTTTTTATTTTTTTGTCTTTTTTAAGACAGGGACTACTTTTTGTCCCAGCTGGCCTGGAGCTCACTATATAGACTGGGCTGTGTTTGAACTAACACGGATCTGCCTGCCTCTGCCTCCAGAGTGCTGGGATCAAAGGTGTGTGCACCATGCCCAGCTGCATTTGGTGTCTTTTGTTTTCTTGATCTTAGCCAGTCTTATCAGAGTGAGGTGATATCTTTGAGTGCATTTCCTAAATTATCAATGATGTTGAACATTTTTTAAGATGTTTCTCAACCATCTTTATTTCCTTACTTGTGAACTGTCTATTCAGCTCTTTAGTGGGTCATTTATTATCTTCTTTGTTTTTTGAGTAGTTTATATATTTTGGTTGTTAATGTGCTGTCAGATGTATCACTGGTGAAGGCTTCCTCCCACTCTGTGGTTTTTCTCTTTACTTCATTGATTCTTTCGCTCTACAGATGCTTTTGAGTTTAATGAGATCACACTTGTCAATTGTCCACCTTATTTCCTGCGCAGCTTCCATTTGCTTTAGAAAGTCTTTTCTTATGCCAATGTCTTGTAGGTTGCTGCCAACATTTTCTTCTATCACCTTCAGAGTTTCAGGTTTCACGTTCAGGTCTTGTATCCACTTGGAGTTGTTTTTTTTTCCATTTTTATTTTTTATTTATTTATTTTTTTAATAAAAGGTAATAAGTAATGAATACAAGCATCCTTCATGTAAAACCAATTTGCAAGTAGCTATGCCCAAACTTATACAGCCAGAGGCCCCCATTGTCCAGCTGGAAGAGCTTATATGTGCTATCATGTTGATCAAATAAGAGTCCAGTCTATATTGCTGTAGTTTCACAATTCACCCCAATCGCAGCCCTTACATTCTACCATGCCCCCTCTTCCACAAATTGTTTCCCAGGCTTTAGAAAAGGGACACAAGTGGGCGAGAAGCAAAACAGTCTACTTTCTCTGCAGATGTCATTTTGGACTCTGATCACTTCAGGCTGTTTCGTTTCATGGGTTGGCAGTTTATCCAGGAATAACCTTTTATTCCTACTGGTGAAGCACAAGCAATTAGATATACAGGCATTTAAGCAGTACTAATTATTATGGAAGTTTACGTTGGTATAGACACAGATGTTTGGATTGTATGCTAATCCATGAACTATAGCTTTTCTGTAAAGGCTGACAAGGTCTTACTGTGGCTTGTAACATCTCTTAACCACTAGAGGACTTAAGCTTGTTTCATCAGCCATGAGTTATTCCTCCAAGGCAAGAGCTAATAGCCAATTAGATTTGGGATATACAGACATTTGGCTGCCACTGCTGCACAGTATTTCCAGGCAGGTGAGGTGTAGCTGATGCTGACAGAGAAGGCTTACTTGACTCAAGGAGACTATTTGCTTTATTGATTTAGTGGCCTTTGGTAACACTCTCTGACATTCCAGAGGCCAACTGTATACTTGCAAGTGTGGTCTCGATATATCTTTCTCATGCTTACACCAGGTCTTTGACAGCAGACCTTACTGCCTCTCTTCTTGCAGGTATCCCAGTTTGCTGGCAAAAAGCCTTTATATTTTTGGGGGCTTAGACCCCCTAGCCAACCTCTTCTTGGCTGAATAATCCATTTCTGATAACAGAGCTCTCCTGTATTAATATATTTTACTTAATTAGCCAGCTTATATTTTAGTATTTAGTTTTATGTTTATTTTAGATTTTAGTATTATGTTTGGCTGTGAAAGGGAATAATCCTTTCACAGTTCCTATGACTATCAGTCAATTAAAGAAGGCAACTATATCACTTTTATAAGAGATTACCTCTATAATAGTTGGCTCTGGTTACAGTTAGGGAATGACTTCATTACCATCATGTTATTCTTTGTTCTATGAAAAGGAGGTAAGGAAGTCTTTTATATTAAAACTTTGTGGCACCTGAAAGGTGAAGTTCATTAGGGCACACTATAAATAGTTGTTACAATTAGGATCCACAGAGATGTTTGATGTCTGTAGCAGTCTGAGGGTTTTCTTCCTTTTAATGTTTAGCTGGGACTTTCCTGCATTAAGCTGTTTATCACTGACTGTATGTTGTTAATTTGGGAAGTCAACTTAACTCCTTTAGTTAAATTATCCTACAGGTAGAAGAAAATGTTACAAGTTGATACTGTACAACACAAACATTTTAGAGAATATTTGTATCCATTAACCCGAAAGTTGTTGTTATACAAATTATAAGTGAAGCAGATGTGGACTATAATTTATATTTCCAATTAGCTTAAATGTATTACCTTTTTTATTAAAACATTTTAACCAATGTTGTTCAATATAGACATTTTTACTTTTACTAAGACCTAGAATAGCATATAATATGTAGACAAAGTTTGGGCAAATTTAGATACCTGTTAAACTCACATCAATCAACTATACATTAATCTAATGTAGACACATGGCCCCCCCCAACCCTCCCACCCCACCAGATTCACCGTTTCAGTCAGTTCTTTGTTGCAGTCTTTTCTATTGTTGTTGTTTTTGTTGTTGTTATTGTTCTTTCCAATATCCATCTCTCTAAAGGAATATTTACAACTGGGTTATTGGTGCTAGCATCCACAGGTGAGGGATACCATTTGTTGTTTGTTTTTCTGGGACTGTGTTACTTCACTTAAGATAATTTCTTCCAGTTCCATCCATTTACCTGCAAATTTTCTTTACAGCTGCATAGACCTCCATTGTGTAGATGTACCACATTTTCTCTATCCACTAGTCAGTTGAGGGGCATTTTGATTGGTTCCAGCTCTTCACTATTGTGAAGAGAGCTGCAATGAACATGGCTGTACATGTATCTCTGTGGTATGAAGAGTCTGGTGGATATATTCCCAGAAGTGGTATAGCTGGGTCATGTGGTAGGCTCATTTTGAATCTTTTAAGGGTTCTCCACACTGCTTTCCATAGTGGTTGTAAAAGTTTGCATTCCCACCAGCAGTGGATGAATGTTCCCCTTTCCCCACACCCTATCCAGCATTTATTATCATTTGTTTTCTTGATCCTTGCCAGACTTATCAGGGTGAGAAGGTATCTTAAAGTGGTTTTAATTTGCGTTTCCTTAATTATTAGCGATGTTGAGCACTTTTTAAGATGTTTCTCAGCCATCTCTATTTCCTCACTTGTGAAGTCTCTGCTCAGCTCTTTACTCCATCTTTTGAGTGAGTCATTTGTTTTCTTCTTTTTTTTCTTTTTTTGAATAGTTTATATATTCTGGAGGTTAATGCTCTGTCAGATGTATCAGCAGTGAAGGTTTCCTCCCACTCTGTGGGTTTTCTCTCCACTTTCCTGACTGTTTCTTTTGCTGTACAGAAACTTTTGAGTTTAATAAGGTCTCACTTGTTAGTTGTCGACCTTATTTCTTGAGCAGCTGCTGTCTGATTTAGAAAGTCTTTTCCTACACCCACATCATTTAAGTTGCTGCCAACCTTTTCTTCTATCACCTTTAGAGTTTTGAGTTTCACTTTGAGGTCTTTGACCTATTTGGAGTTGATTTTTGTACAGGGTAAGAGGTAGGGGTTGAATTTTATTTTTCTACAAGTGGTGATCCAGTTTTACCAACACCATTTGCTGAAGATGCTGTCTTTCCTCCACTGAGTCTTTTTGGCCCCCTTGTCAAATATGAGGTGGCTGAAATTGTATGTGCTCAAGTTTGGATCTTCAGTTTTGTTCCATTGTTCTACCAGTCTGTTTTTGTGCCAGTACCAGGCTGTTTTTATGACTATGGCTCTGTAGTATAGTTTGATGTCTGGTATAGAAATCCTCCCTTTATTGCTCTTTTCACTCAGGGTTGCTTTGGCTATTCATGGTCTTTTGTTGTTCCATATGAATTTAAGATTTTTTTTCCAACCCTGTGAAGAATGTCCTTGGGATTTTCATTGGGATTGCATTGAATCTGTATATCAATTTGGGTAAAATGGACATTTTTACTGTGTTAATTTTTCTAATCCATGAGGATGGGAGGTCCTTCCATCTTCTGATGTCTCAATCGTCTTCTTCAGGAGCTTATAATTTTTGTTGTAGAGATATTTGTTGGTTTTGGTTAAGTTTATTCCTAGGTATTTTATTGTTTTTGAGGCTATTACAGGTGGGAAGGACTCCTTGTATTCCTTCTTCAGGTGCTTGTTGTTGGTGTAAAGAAAGGCTAATGATTTTTTTAGGTTAATTTTGTAACCTGCTACTTTACTGAAACTTTTAATTGTTTCTAGGAGTTTTCTTGTAGAGGTTTTTAGCATCCCTTAGGTAAACTATCATATTGTCTGAAAAAAGGGATAGTTTTACTTCCTCTTTTCCAATTAGTATCCCTTTAATTGCCTTTTCTTGCCTTATTGCCCTAGCCAGTGTTTCAAGCAGTATATTGAAGAGGAGTGGTGACAAGGGGCAGCCTTGTCAGGTTCTTACTTTTATGGGGGAATCCTTCTAACTTTTCTCCATTTAGAATGATGCTGGTTGTGGGTTTCTTATATATGGCTTTGATTATGTTGAGGAATGATCCTTCCAGGCCAATTCCCTCTAAGACTTTAATCATGAGGGGATGCTGGATTTTGTCAAAGGCCTTTTCTGCATCAATTGAGATGACGGTGTGGTTTTTGTCCTTTAACCATCCCTGCATCTCTGGTATGAATCCGACTTGATCATGGTGAATGATCTTTTTGATGTGGATCTGTATATGGATTGCGAGTATTTTGTTGAGAGTTTTTGCATCTGAGTTCATTAATGAGATGGGTCTGCAGTTCTCTTTTTTGGTTGCATCCTTACATGGTTTTAGTATTAGAGTGATGTTGGCTTCATAGAAGGAATTTGGGAGATTTTCCACTGCTTGTATTCTTCTGAACAGTTTTAGTAATAATGGTTGTAAGTCCTCTTTAAATGTTTTATAGAATTCTGCTGTGAAACCATCTGGACCTGGGCTTTTTTTAAATTGGGAGGTCTCTTATTACATTTTCAATTTCTTCATATGTTACGGGTCTGTTTAAGCAGTCAAACTCCTCTTGGCTTAGCTTTGGTGATTCCCTGGATTGCAGATATTCATCCATTTCTCTTAGGTTTTCAAATTTAGTAGAGTATGGGTTTTTGAAGTATTCCTGTATGATTGTCTGGATCTTTTCACTATCTGTAGTGATATTTCCCCTTTCTTCCTGAATTCTATTGATTTGGAGTTGCTCTTTCTTTCTTTTGGTTAAATGGGTTAGGGGTCTGTCTATCTTGTTTATTCTCTCAAAGAACCAACTTTTGGATTCACTGATTTTTTTCTATTGTTTTCTTTGTTTTTATTTCATTGATTTCTGCTCTGATTTTTGGTATTTCTTCCTGTCTGTTGCATTTAAGGTTTATTTATTGTTGTCTTTGCAGTGTTTTTAGCTGCAGTGTTAGTTCATTTATTTGTGCTCCTTTTGTTTTTTAATATAGGCACCCAGGGCTATAAACTTCCCTCGGACTGCTTTTAAAGTGTCTCATAGGTTTTGTTGAATTGTATTGTCATTGTCATTTAGTTCCAGGAATGCTTTTATTTATTTCTTTATTTCCTCCTTGACACATTCATTATTTGGGAGTGTGTGGTTTAGTCTCCATGTGTTCATGTAGGTAGCAGGGCTTATCCTGGTGTTGATATTGAGCTTTATTGTGCTATGGTCTGATAGAATACATGAAGTTATTTCAATTTTTTTGTATTTGTTGAGGCTTTTTCTGTGTCCCAGTATGTGGTCAATTTTGGAGAATGTTCCATGGGTTGCTGAGTAGAAAGCATATTCTCTGGTGCTTGGGTGGAATACTCGGAAGATGTCTGTGAGGTCCATTTCCTTTATTATATTATTCAGTTCAGATGTCTTTTTGTGTATTCTTTGTCTTGTTGATCTGTCCAAAGGACATAGTGGGGTCTCCTACTATGAATGTGTTGGGGTCGATCTGTGCCTTGAGGTCCCGTAGAGTTGTATTTGCAAAGGTTGGTGCACCAGAGTTTGGTGCATATATATTCATGATTGTGAAGTCTTCATGGTTAATTTTTGCTTTGATAAGGACATAATGGACCTCCTTGTCTCTTCTAATTGCTTCTACGTTGAAGTCTATTTTGTCTGATATTAGGATAGCAACTCCTGCTTTCTTTTTAGTGCCATTTACTTGGAATATTTTTTTCCATCCTTTCACTTTAAGTTGATGCCTATCCTTAAGAGTGAGATGGGTTTCTTGTAGACAGCATATTGATGGGTTCTGTTTCCTAATCCATTCTCCCAGTCTATGTCTTTTGATAGGGGAGTTTAGCCCATTGATATTTAAGGTTATAATTGAGAGGTAGATGTCTCTTCCTTTCATTTTATTATATATTTGCAATTTTTGTGTAGGTTTCTACCTCTGCATTTCTGTTTTTATTAAATATTTTTCTTTCAAGGTGCCTGGGGGTAGTTGCTCCTCTCCTCTGTCCTTTGAATTGTTCCAAGCATTCTCTGAAGGATTGGTTTTCCAAACATGAATTCTTTCATCTTGTTTATGTCATGGAAGATTTTTCTCTTTCCTTCAACTAGAATCTATATTTTTGCTGGGTGTAGGAACCTGGGTTGGCATCCATAGTCCTTTAGCACTGGGAATGCTTTGGCCCATGCTCTTCTTGCTTTCATGGTTTGTGCTGAAAAGTCATCTGTGATTCTATAGGTTTTCCCTTGTATGTAATTTGTTGTTTTTCTCCTGTGGCTTTCAGAATTTTGTCTTTATTTTGGGTATCTAGCATTTTAACTATGATATGGAGAGGGGAGTTTCTTTTCTGGTCTAGTCTATTTGGTGTTTTACTTGCTTCTTGTATTTGCATGGGTTTGTCTGTTTTTAGTTTGGGGAGATTTTCCTCTATAATTTTGTTGACAATCTAGTCAATACCATTTTCTTGGGATACTTCTCCTTCTCCTTCCTCTATCCCTATGATTCAGAGGTTTGATCTTTTCATAGTGTCCCACATTTCTTGGTTGTTCCACTCTTGTATATTTTTAAAAATTTCATAGTCTTTACTTGAGCTTTTTAGTTGTTCTGTGTTGTCTTCTAGGTCTGATATTCTTCTTCCTCCATTCGGCTTCTGAGGCTTTTTCCCATTCTTTCCTCTTGATTGGATGACTGTTTGATTTCCTTTTTTTTTTTTTTTTTACTTCCTGTGTTTTCCTTACTATTTCCATTTCCTTTTAAAGCTTCCCAAACTTTTCTTGTAGCTCATTGGTTTCCTTTTTCGTTTCAGCGTGAGATCAGTGTTTCCACTTCCTTCCAGAGTTTGTCATTTTTGTCCCTCTAGCTCTTTTCGGAATCTGTCATTTTTTCCTTTTAGTTCTTTCTGAAGTTTGTCCTTGTCTTCCTCTAGATCCTTTCTGAGTTTTTTATTCTCTCCCCTTAGTTTTATGATTTCTTTGAATATATCTGTGATTATTTTGGGATCTGTGTCCTGGGTTACCTCTATGGACAGCCCATTGTAGGGGTCCTCCACTGGCTCCACAGAGTTTGGTGTGGAGTCGTTCTATGCTTTTCCCATATTGTTCTTTAGTTGTGCTCTCAGCACGCTGTTAGCTTTTTGCCTGTATTCTGATGTGAATTTTGAATGCCTCTTCACTTTGTTGAAGGATTGCTTTCCTTGATTCCTTCGGGTGTCTTTGTTATATTCCTTTATGAATGGAATGTTGACTTGTCTAGGTTTTAGGGGGTTCCAGTTGGCAGCAGAGGGGGGAGGGGTGGGGGGTATTTGGGTTGCTCTCTTAACCTGTGCCAGTACCCTCTGTGTTTGAGCCTCAGCTCGTAGCTCCCAAGGCCTTCTGGGACACCTTTCCCAGTCCACAGGACTCACTGGTCCACTCAGACTCTGCCCCTAGCTGGCGCATAAGCTGCACATAACCCCCACCAAATACTTGCCCTGCACTCTGGGTTTGGGCCTCCGCTCCTAGCTCCTAAGGCCTTCCAGGACAACTTTCCCAGTCTACAGGACCACTGGTCCACTCAGACTCTGCCCCTTGTGTGCCCAGCTGGCCTAGCTTCTCCTTCCCACAATCCCCTACCAGATGTGGTGCTGTCCCTGCAGCTCAAATAGTATGGGCCCATCTGCTGCTGTGTGCCCAGCGGGCCTCTCTTATCCTTCCCACAGTCCCTTACCAGATGTGGCACAGTCCCTGCAGCTCAGCTGGTCTGGGCCCAGCCACTGGTGTGTGCCAGGCAGGCCTAGCTTCTCCTTTCCACAGTCCCCTACCAGACGTGGCACAGTCCCTGAAGCTCAACTGCTCTGGGCCCGGCCTCTGCTGTGTGGTAGGCAGGCAGAGCTTCTCCTTCCCACAATCCCCTACCAGACGTGGCGCAGTCCCTGCAGCTCAGTTGCTCTGGGCCCAGCCGTTGCTATGTCCGGAGCTGATTTTTGTACAAGGTGAGAGGTAGGGGTTTATTTTTATTCTTCTACAAGTGGTGATCCAGTTTTGCCAGCACCATTTGTTGACTATGTTGTCTTTCCTCCATTGATTTTTTTTTTTTTTTGGCCCCTTTGTCATGTATGAGGTGGCTGAAATTGTATGTGCTCATGTTTGGATCTTCAATTTTGTTCCATTGGTCTACGGGTCTGTTTTGCGCCAGTACCAGGCTGATTTTTTATGACTATAGCCCTGTAATATAGTTTGAAGTCGGGAGTAGTGACCCCCCACCCCCGTATAGCACTTTTCACTCAGGGTTGCTTTGGCTATTAGGGGGTCTTTTCTTTTTCCAAATGAATTTAAGGATTTTCCCCCCAAATCTGTGAAGTAACTCTGGGGGGTATTGCATTGAATCTGTATATTAATTTGGGTAGAATGGACATTTTTACTATATTAATTTTTCCAATCTGTGAGCGTGGGAGGTCTGTCCATCTTCTAATGTCTTCTTCAATCTCCTTATTCAGGGGTTTAAAATTTTTGTTGTAGAACTCTTTGGTGTCTTTGGTTAACTTTGTTCCTAGGTATTTTATTTATTTTTTTTTTAGGCTATTGTGAGTGGGAAGGTCTTCTTATATTCCTTCTCCCATTGCTTGTTGGTGGTGTAAAGAAAGGCTACTGATTTTCCATGTTAATTTTGTACCCTGCCACTTTACTGAAACTCTTAATCATTTCTACGAGTTTTCTGGTGGAGTTTTTAGCATCCTTTAGGTAAACTATCATATTATCTGCAAAATGGGATAGCTTGCCTTCCTCTTTTCCAGTTAGTACTCCTTGAATTTCCCTTTCTTTCCTTATTGCTCTAGCAAGCATTTTAAGCACTGTACTGAAGAGGAGTGGGGGTAGGGGCAGCCTTGCCAGGCTCCTGCCTTTAAAGGGAATGCTCCTAAATTTCTCCATTTAGGATGATGTTGGCTGTGGGCTTGTTGTATATGGCTTTGATATGGAAGGAATGTTCCTTCCAGTCCAGTTCCCTCTAGGACTTTAGCATGAAGGGATGCTGGATTTAGTAGAAGGCTTTCTCTGCTTCAATTGAGATGATCATGTGGTTTTTGTCTTTCAGTCTATTCATGTGTTTTAAGATATTTATTGATTTATGTATGTTGAACCATCCCTGAATCTCTGGTATGAATCCGAATTGGTCACGATGGATGCTCTTTTTGATGTGGGTCCGTATGCAGTTCGAAAGTATTTTGCTGAGAGTTTTCACATTATGTTCATTAATGAGACAGGTCTGAAATCATAAAAATCAGAGCAGAGATCAGTGAAATAAAAACAAAACAGTACAAGAAACAATGAATCAAAAAACTGGTTCTTTGAAAGGATAAACAAGATATATAGACCTTTAGCTCAATTAACCTTCAAACTCTAACATTAGGCATGAACATGACTTGGTGAACAGGAGGTTGAAAAGAGCAAAGGAAGCTGTTACAGGTTGAAAGTTTATGTTCCACTAAAATTCATATCATGTAACTCTAACTCCCAGTGCAATAATCCCACTCCTATGCTGGAGCTAAAACCCAGCACGTACTAGGAAAGTCTACCACCAAGCCGTGCCTCCAACTTTAATGCTTGCGTTTTAAACTTCAACTTCCAGTCTTCAGAACAATGAGGAAAAGAATTTCTGCTACCAAATTTGCCCAGTTAGAACACAGTTATGATAACCCATACCACCAAACCATGATACATATACCTTTTTATAAAAAGACCTCCGCGGCATTGCACGACACAGGTGCACAGACTTGCATGCAGTCTTGCAATACATTCGTACACATACAGAAATAAATAAAATTTTAAAAAAGTACATATACTCATAGATGAATGCATTTCTGAACTCTCAGCAATGAATCTTCTTTATGCAGTATCTGGTGGTTAACACAGAAACCCACAATTGGCTAACATGCAGAGAACAAAAGGCTGCAGGGTATTTATCCCTGAATAGACCACCCACCCATATCCATCTTTTGCCTCCCAAGGCTCAGGGGATCATTGCCAAAGGGGGAATAGAATGATTGTAAGAGCCAGAGGTGGTGGATGACCACAATGCAACACTTTTCCAAACATCTGGTCAGTAACTCCTATGAACTCACAGCAATATAGCCATTATACAGAATTCCAATGCAAGCTCAAACAAGACAAAAATATCAGCAGACATATGGTGAAGTTGGCAAGAAACTGTCATCCTGCTTGAGGAACTATTGGGAATAGATGACTGCTGAGACAGGGAGGATATTCAGTATCTTTCAAGAGTTTGATCTTGGTAGGCTGACCAGGATCCAATGGATGGATCACATTGAAGGGTATTTGGGGACAGAAAGTATACTCTTTAGAACTGGTATGTGTGTGTGTGTGTGTGTGTGTGTGTGTGCGTGTGTGTGTGTATAATCTGTCTCTCTCTCTCTCTCTCTCTCTCTCTCTCTCTCTATCTATCTATAGATAGATAGATAGAGAGAGAGAGAGAGCATTAAATTTGGCAAGGCAGTATAAAAGGTGTTTATAAGAAAGGATACCTATATACAATTAAATATATTGTATGAAAATTTCAAAAATTCAATAAAATGAATGGAATAAAAAAGAAACATGGGCTGAAGAGATCGCTTAGTGGTTAAAAGAATTGGATATTCTTGCAGAAGACCTGTGTTCAAATCCTAACACTCACATGGTGGCTAACAACTGATTGTAACTCCAGTTCCAGGGGATATGATGCCCTCTTCTGTCCTTTGTGGGTAATGCATGAAATGAATTCACACACAGGCAGGTATAAGATTCATACACATAAAATAAATCAAAAATATTTTTAAAGAAACATAGTGAAAACATTTATTTTTATGCTTTATTTTTGCTTCTGAAGCCAGGTAGAGAAACATCAAGTCCAGGTACAGGTTAGAAAAATAAACAGAATTAATACTGTGGGTTAATATATGGTTAAATATTATTATTAAGAAGTAGAACATAAATACAGAATAAATATATTTTGAAAGAATGCCTATACTGTATGCATTCAAATAAAATGAAGGTTACATGAAGAATTCATAACAGGTTTCCAAATTAACCAAAAACTATCTGTATGGAAATAATGGGGGACTTGAACTCTGAACATCTGGTAGAAATCAAATTGTACTTAAAAGCATGGGATCTAATAAATTCGTTATTTATTTCATTGTCAATTTATTTTACATGAGGAAGCAAATGGGAAATTGCTGCTTTTCATTCAGATGATGCTGAAAATTGAGTTTGGATGTGAGAGTGATGGAAACCTTCCCTTTAAAGAGGCTCTGCCTATTTGCAATTTAGAATTGTGAGGGACAGAACTGCTCAGCATATTCAGAGACATAGTCCTGACTTTAAGAAAGCTGAAAAAGGTAAATGTGAGCCTGTGATCTCATCTGTAACTCTAGAGTTTGTATGTGTCAAGAGTGTTGAAGGGTCCTGAAATAAATTCTGAATATGCATTTCTGCATAACTGAAGTGCAGAGGAATAGGACAAGTCAACAAAGGTTCTGTAGAAAGGCTTGAGGAAATCTGTAATAAACTGAAATAAATGGAAAGGGATCCTTTCAAGATGAAGGAGGGGCAGAAACCCAGGGAAGATGCACAAAGAAACCAAATAATTTTTAGAATAAAGCCCTTTATTTTGGCTTTAATATTTTTATTTTGAATACATAAAAATGCATGTAATTAAAATATTTTAGTGCACAATGAGAAATAAAATACCCCCCTTCTTTTGCCTCTTATACTCATCAGTGTAGAGGACTTATTTTGCTTTAGTTTATTCAGGATTGTATAACCAAATGACTTTGAGTCACAGAAGTTAAATCCAGATATAAATAATTGAGAAAAGTGCTAGAATCTGTTCATACAATTAGAGAATTGTTGGCTCTTAGAGAGAAAGATGCAGTGTTCAGATAGTGAAGAATCAAGACTAAATGGTCAACATGGGAATAATTTTGCCTAGTTCAGTGGGAGGATCCATACTCACCAACTCTTTCTTAATGATTTTTAACACAGTGCTAATTCTGAAAACATGTCAGAAAGTGTATTCGAAGGTATTTCCCAAATGTTTCTACTGATAAAGTGATTCTTATGAAGACTGATCCTTTATGCATTGTTACTTTTGAGGGAGGTGGAGACGTGGATTAGTTGGAATTGAGTGTGTTCATTTCCTGATTGTCCTAAAGAAAAAATTTACAAGCTATGTGAGGAAGCAACAGAACTTTATTGTCTCAGTTTAGATACTAAATATTGGGCAGAGGTTTGGTGAGTTCATTTCTTCTGAGAGCTGAAGTGAAAAAAAATCTCCAAGTTTCACACTTTCTCCTAGCTTCAGGTGCTGTGCCAACAATCTTTGTCTTTCTTTGACTTAGATCTGCATTCCTCCTGCGTGTGTGCACACGTATGTTTGTGATCTTTATTTAAACAAAAGAACACTGCTTATATTGAATTAGAACACATTTTAATGGCCAAATTTTAGTCTTCTATTATTTTTCATTGTAAAATTATATTCACTGATAAGGCTTCAACATTTCCTTCCTGTGGGACATAATAGGATAGGAGTCCAAAGAAGGTTGCAAATACCATTCCTTCTAAGATAATTTGGTGCAGTCACATGGGAGCTTTATAGATATTGGCTATTCTCTCCAAGATCAAGGAGATAGATGTTAATATCATTGTACTTTCAATTTTGTTTTATGGTTGCTCTAGGTGGAGGTAACTTTTCAGGATTTTCCAAATCTAGAACTAGCAGCAAATTGGCAAGGCTCTAATAAAACATGAAGGATCTAGTTTTGAGGTTGAAAGCCAGTATGCCAAAGTATGTGAGTGTGGTAGAGGAATCTGAGGGCTAGGAAGAGTCTACTCATAATATCTATTATGAAGTGGAAAAAAGAGAAAGCAAGTCACCATTTAAATGCTATTGCATCTTTAGAATAGGAAGATTTCTATGCTGGGATGGATTAAAATACATTTTGATTTTGGTTGTTGAATCTGTATTAGTTAATTTTTCTCATTGCTCTAACAAAATAACTGGCAAAAACAACTTAAGGGAGAAAAGGTTTATTTTAGCTTGTGATTTGAGGATATACAGTGAGTTGTGGCAGACAGCACAGAGACGAGCACTTCAGCTGGGCCTCCTTATCTCTCAAATCTCAGAAACCAGAAGCAGAGGCAGAATGGGAAGTGATGTCAGGCTATAAACTTCGGACCTTTCCACAGGGATCCACTTCCTCCACAAGGCTCTACAGTTCCACTGGTTTAGGAATAATTATTCAAAAATATGAGGCTCCCCCCCATAAGAGGAACATTTTACACTCAGAGCACTATGGAATAATTATAAATAAATTTTTACCAATATAGTAAACATAATTTTTTTTTTTTTACTTTTTGAGACAGGGTCTCCTGTAGCCCCAGCTGTCCTGGAATTCACTCTGTAGACCAGGCTGGCCTTGAACTCACAAAGATCCACCTGCCTCTGCCTCCCAAGTGCTAGGATTAAATGCAGACCATGCCTGGCTTTTATTTTTTTTTTTTTACTTAAAATTTTTTCTAACATAGATGAGAACATGTTTTGTTTTCAATAATGGAAACTGTCTGTCCTGTAATTTTGGCACATGGCTGGAGAGCCTTAGAAATAAATTGATCTGTCACTATTAGCAACTATGAATCTACCATTAATAGTGAAAGGAAATAATATGACTTATTTTCAAATAAATATGAAGACATTACAAGGGATAATTTAGAAGGTGGCCTAATTTAGCAACATCATCCTAAGATGATTCAAATGGTATTCTCTAGAATCACAGTGTGCACGCTACTTGATCACTTATAGTGGCCTTCTGAGTGTAGGCACATATAGTAATTTACCCTATTGTTTAGATGTATTTGGTATAGATTATAATTAATATTCTCATAAACACAATAGACAAATATCTTGATTCATAGCCATTGGCAATTTTTGTGTTTACTAAGGCTGTGCAACATTCACAGGACCTATTTGAGTTGTGGAAATGGGTCTATTTTTAGGTTATGTTTCCTAAATACTACTAAGAACTTGGATAAAACATATTTTCTTTGGTCTTTTTGAGACAGGGTCTCCCTGTAGCTCTGGCTGTCCTGGAACTTGCTATGTAGACCAGGCTCACCTCTAACTCACAAAGATCCACCTGCCTCTGCCTCCCAAGTGCTAGGATTAAAGGCGTGTGTCACCACGTCCATCTGGATAAAACCTATTTTTTTATAACATCTTATTTCTTGAATCACTGATTAAAGATAATTTTTTAAAACCTATCCTAAGAAACAAAATGTTAGTGAAGCTGAGTTGAAAGGACATTGTCCTTTCCTAGAAGTGTTTATGGTCTGGCTGAGTATCTGGATATCTAACAAAAACAATGTTAGACAAAAAATATCTATTATTTCTTTCTATAGATGCCTGTGTAATGTATTTTGTAATGAGCAATGGTTGCCAAAAACAACCAATTTTTTTCTCCATTTCTACTTTTCCAAGAGGAAATGGTACAAACATTTATGGTGGCACTTGAAGACATCCATTAAATGGCCTGGATATCTACAGAAGCAAATATAAATAGCAACATTACAGGTCTCATGTGATCAAGTGCCCGTTCCATAATTCTTAGAGAAAATTGTATTCTTGGAGTTTCAAGAACAGCTGAGATTTGTAAGACTTACTGTGTCATATTTAAGACAGTTTATAGTTAGCCTTAGTCAGTTTCTTCCTAATGACTTGTCAATTCTAAGAAAGAATTTTCCATTCTATATAATAAAGAAAAATGGAGTTTGGGGGTGTTCTTAAAATAATGAGGAAGGAGCTAGAGTGATGGCTCAGCAGTTATAATTGCTTACTGCTCTTACAGTGGACCTGGGTTTGCTTCCCAGACCCCATTTTGGGTAGTTAACAACTACCTGTAATTCCAGTTCCAGAAGATCTACTGTCTTCTTGCCTCTGTACCCTATGCAGAATCCATAAATTCACACAAGCAGTCATATAAACGTGTAAATTAAAATGATAAAAACTTTTTAAAGGAATGGAGCTATGGATTCTCCTAGTTTTGGTTTCAGATGTATTAGAACGATCTCTGGTGCCCCTAGGAACAGTCAACCTTGATGCACTAGGGTTTTGTACTGACTTTAGGACAAAATACTCTGTTCTACACACACACACACACACACACACACAAACACACACACACACATATGACGATTTAGAGGTATAAGACATATTGGATTTCACGAAAACAGAGTTTGAGATAGAAAGTTGCATGGTGATCCACTGAACATCCTGTAATGTACGCAGAAGAATACGATCCAATCATAGTTATTCCTCAGTGCAGCTGCAACTGAAATGGTTGATAGTGTGCTGGTCTCAAGGTCTGGAGCCATTTCTGTTTATTTGTAACAACTAGCAGCACAAGGGTTACAAGGGTTAAGATCTTATTTCTTTGTACTAATACATCATTGGATATGGCCAGCTCCTGATCCAGCGGGGCTCTTTGTAGCCAAGGACAATTCTCAATTAGAGGCAGAACTGCAGCTGTTAGCAGTTAACATTCCCAGAATGTGTAACATGACTGGGTTGGCTTTGAACAGGAATCCAAGTGGAAAACTGTTTGCTACAGTTGATTAAAACAACTGAAAGGCAGAGTGGGGGAACATAGTATTAAAGAGAAAATGATTCCAGATAATTCTAAGAAAAGAGATAAGTGTAGTTGATACAGTATGGTTTTCAATGGGAAAAGCAGGCTAGACTAACTTTGGTTGAAAGACATCCTAAAACAAATACAACTTCAAGGGCTTGGGATTGATGTGTCTGGAAAAGTCAAACATACAACTGTGGAGAGTTGTCTGTTGGAACACTGAACACTGGTTTTCATGGATTTTAGTGTGCATAATGCAATTTAAAAATATTTCTTATTTTGCTCAGTATTACTTCAAGTTTAGCAGATCACAGAATAGATATTTTCAGTTCACAGGCAACAATAAAAATTAAACAAAAATGCTAAATGCAGGTATACACAGCACAGACATGTTCTTTTGCATAAAAAGAATATATTTATATACAGTTGTTTTGCAATGAATTACAATAGCATTAATTATATACAACATTCAAAAATAGCTAGTGTAAATTTATCCAATTATCTTTTGCAGTTCAAAATCGAATAGCTGAATTTTATGGTAAGAGAGACTAAGGAGGTATGTAGGACCTGCTGTACTCTCTGGTGCCTCTAAGGTAATTATTTAAGAGTCATATTAGCCTGCCCGACTACTTTCCCCAAACTCAATAAACTGGATGATGAGCAACAAACAAGGTAAAAATTATTTCATACACTCTGGATACTGGAGAAAAGCTATTTGAGTGTATCTTAAGGGCCCACTTTTTGGTATATAGGTGGACATCTTATGTTTTGTCACATGGCAGAAGTCTGTTACTTTCATAACAGCACAAATCCTCATGAACTAATAACTTGCCAAATGTCCTCCAATATTATAACACTGCCAATCAGTTCTCAGTATGAAATTTATTGGGGCACAATTGTCCAATCTATAGCTGCTAAAACATTAAGAATCACAATTGAGCTTACCTTTGCTAAATACTTTTTGTGGATAAACTAAAGTCTGAATGGAAATAATGCTGTGACTGCTGGAGGTTTTCAAAATTGACGTTTTCTCTAACTTTATTTTCATTAATTTATTTCAGTGAGTGAGGATCATAATTATGGAACTGGGGTAATGCTTATGGTACTTCATAGTAAAGACTATACACAGATTCATATAAAAAATAATCACATACTATTTCTGGCTTGTGTTGGTTATTTATGATACATAAACAACTGGTCACTCATGGTTTTGATTCACTGGTATGCTTTTAAGAATTATTTTATTTTTATATTTTAAAGCATCATGCTGTATGTAACCAACTTGGCATTGATCAGTTGCATCCACACATCCCTTATTTATTATGTTCAGGGGGTCAGATTTTTTTCTTTTAACTTTATATTACTCTAAAATATGAATATATACCTTCTGTCCATGTACACTAATTACCATGCCTGAAAGTAGGTGGTAAGTTAATTCTAGGGATCATTAGATATTCACATTATAACAACACAGTTGCTTTCAGATAGAAAATAATCTAACAATAACATTGCTCAGCTTTTCTTTCAATTGGGGGATTTGATATTAGCATCCACAAATGAGGGAAACTATTCCCTGAGTGAAAAGTGCAATACAGGGGGGATTGCTTTACCAGACTTCAAGCTATACTACAGGGCTATAGTCATAAAGACAGGCTGGTACTGGCACAAAAACAGACCCATTGACAAATAGAACAAAATAGAAGACCCAAACTTGAGCTCATACAATTTAAACCACCTCATATTTGACAAAGGGGCAAAAAAATGCTCAATGGAGGAAGGATAGCATCTTCAGCAAATGCTGCTGGCAAAACTGGATCAACATTTGTACAAGAACAAAATTAAACCCCCACCTCTTACCCTGTACAAAAATCAACTCCAAGTGGATCAAAAATCTCAATGTGAAACCTGAAACACGGAAGATGATAGAATAAAAAGTTGGCGACAATCTACAAGACATAGATGTAGGAAAAGACTTTAAAAATTATTTTAAATGTTACATTTATTATCCAAAAAGTATAATATATTATCAGAAAATAATAGAGTCCCCACACACCTGACCTCCCAAACACAAAAGAAAAAAAGAAAGAAAGAAAGAAAGAAAGAAAGAAAGAAAGAAAGAAAGAAAGAAAGAAAGACAAAGGAAGGAAGGAAGGAAGAAAAGGAAAGAGAGAGAGAAAGAAAAGAAAGAAAGAAAGAAAGAAAGAAAGAAAGAAAGAAAGAAAGAAAGAAAGAAAAAAGAAGGAAAGAAAGAACCAAAGAAGATGCTGAGGAGCAAGAGATGTGGTTCAGGGTACAGAGACTGCCTAATATGGAGGGAAGACTGAATTCAATCTTTAGCATCATAAGGGAAACAAAATGTGAACGAGGTAGGGAGAGAAGATGATTTATTTTAGGATTTGCAGGTAGTGGAATAGTAACTCCTGATTCTAAGTATTCATTTATCTTTCTCTCATTTTGCTTTTATGAGTCTATTATGATTTGCTATAGAAGCAGTACATCTATGAGAGTGTGCAGAGGCCACCAACCCCACCAACCTGTCTTGTAACCCCACAGACAGGATAGAATAGACACAATCACCATTATTGTTTGCTAATTCTAGAGGATTTTTCATTATGATATTGATGAATATTTCAGTTATTGGGATTCAGGACTACCCAAGATGTAATCATGAGATTGATGAGCCAAAAATAGTGTATTCCTGCTCAAGTTTACATGGTTATGAGCAAAATTTATAAAATACATACTTGTTACAAAGTGTTTTAGGTATAATTAGTGTCTTTAAATTTGCAGTGTTACTAAACTCTGTATGACAGCAACTGGGGATTTGGTAGACAACATTTCAGAAAAACAACAACACAAATAGCCTCCAAGCACTTAATTCTAGGGATCTGGACAATGACAGTAGCACCAACAGCTTAAGCTTGGGTGTGTTAAGGATAAAAGATGAAAATTTAAGATTATCTGGGGATTTTGTTTTACTAATTAACTTAAGAATGATCTATTTACTTTATGGAGAACTATATGGTAATGATCTATATGATATTTTAGTTGAGGAATATTCTATTGACATAGCAAACTTTGTAGTATTATCACCACTAAATTAAATTGGTATAAATTTATGGCAAATTAGCTTACAATAACAATACACATTGTTTTTTTTTTTTTAATTATTGCTGTGTGAGGATAAGTCAGAAACGTGAGAAAAATAAGATGAGGAATCATACTCACTTCCAATAGAGTCTCAATGTCCTACTACTGTCTAGAAATCAGATTTTCTTTGTCAGTAACATAACTGATGGCCTGAGTCCAAACTGTAGTTGTGAGCTTCAATCCACAGCTGACTTTAATTTACCGACTGATTAATTGGTTTGGGTGAAGTTAAGAAATTCAATCTTTAACGCCTTGATTAAATTGCAGCAACAGAAGGAACACTTCTAAGACAGCAACCAAATATAACAAGGGATAAGCTTGGGGAAGGAGGACCTGATGTCTTTTTGCTTTTGACTTGGTCCAACTGACTGCAAGAAAAAGTGCTTTGTTTTTATTTATTTATTTATTTATTTATTTATTTATTTATTTATTTTTGGTGAAATTTTTTAGTGCCAGAAAGTGGACTAGCTACATAAACTTTTCAGGATGATTGTATGATTTTTCCTTTTCTTTGTTAAAGGACAGAGATTGTAAAAGAGAGAATACTCTTCAAAATGAAAGAGCTGAAGTTTTAAAAGTTGAAATCTATTATAATTGCCAAAATTTGCAAAACATTTTATTGAGAAGCAATAAAATATATTAAAATTAGCATAGAAATTCCTTCCCAACATAAGAATAGAGTGATTTTTTTTTTGTCTTTAAGACAGGGTCTCCTTTAAGTCCCAGCTCTCCCGTGGCTGTCCTGGAACTCTCTGTGTAGACTAGTCTGGTCTTGAACACACAGATCCAGTTGCCTCTACCTCCTCAGTGCTTTGATTTTTATCAGATGGGAGCTTATATATGTACTGATTTTCCCTCTAGGGGCTGGGTTCAGAAAAGCTACAAAATATACGTTAATAACCGGAATCATCATACATGAATTCAAGATGTCAAGCAGGTTTTCAGTTCAGGCTTCTTATATTTGGACCATGGACATATAAAATATCAAGACAGGATGGGGAAATGGCCCAGTGGGTAAGAAGAGCACTTGTGGTAGAAGCATAGGGACCTGATATTGAATCCCTAGACTCCACGTATAAGAAGCAGAATCTGGTAACAAATGCCTATACCCCAACAATGGGTGTGGAGATAGGAGGATCCTGGGAGCTATTGGCCAACCAGCTTAGCCCAGAAGGGGAGCTTCAAGTTCATTGAGAGTTGCTGTCTCAAGAAAGTGAGGTACAGCACGATAGAACAGGCCACTTGACATCCTGCTCTGGCTCACGTGCCCTCATGCATGTGTGCAAACATCACTTACATATACACAGAAAACAACAACAACAACCAAAGCAGTGAGGAGAGAAGAGATAAATGTACTAAATGCACAGGGAGAGGCAGGTGCAATTTCCTCACATTCCACGTTTTTATTAAGAGTTTATGTGTTTCATACATCATGTTTCCATCAGTCCTAATTCACTTTTATACCTGCTTTTTCCTAGGCACCCTCCTGCAGCACTCTCCCCTGCCCCAGAGCCTAGGCAACACATCTACAATAATACCTCTACACATAAGTCCCAAACATCACAGAACAAGGACCCAAGGCATTGGCTACTCCTTAACTCTCATTAAGGAAACTCTTCCATGCAGCAGAAAACCAGGGCATGAATTGATAAATCATTCATGGAGTCTACAGAGTGTGGTTTCACGGACATATTCAACTTCATCAGCCCAGCGCTCAGGGAACATTTCTGAAGAAGGGGCAGAATGATTGTAAGATCCAGGGAAATGTAACAAGACCAAACAGAAATGAATCCTACAGGCTCCTTCATATAAACCTACAGCATTGGCATGAGCATGCACAAGACCCTCACCTTCCAATTTTAAGAAACAGCAGTAATTTTTATCCTACTACTGTTCATTTAAGTCCTTCCAATTACTATTTTAACAATTGGCTATTCAAATGGGGACTGTTTGTCCTCTTCCAACACTCAATAGGAACTTTTTCAAGTTCATGATGCTAAATTGCATAGATAAACCAAGAACCTCTTCTTATCGTTTTCTAAATAGCATTTGAAAATGTTACAATTTGTTTCCTTTTAAAGCATAATGTTCTCTCCAACTTTTCAGTAAGTTCCAACACTATCCTTCTCTCCAACTTTTCAGTAAGTTCCAACACTATCCTTCTCGAGAAGCACATAGGAGCTTAAATATGTTCCATTCTTGTTCAATTTTAGTAAGCTTGCCACAGGAATATATCAAGGGCATATCTCCTAGCTGTCAAAGGACTTGGGATGGTGCTCATTAAAGTCATGGGTGACACAAAGAAGTCTGAAAAGCACACTGTGCTATCACAGAGATAGAAAGTCAAGAGGAGTCATGGAGGCTCTGATACAGTTGTCTCTAACTCTGTCCCTGTTTCTGTCTCTGTCTCTCCTTCAACATCCCTTCCTTATTGCTCATGTTGAAATATATATATATATAATTGCTATACAAACCAGCTAAAATGCATATCTGCCCAGAAGTAGTTTTGCCCTTACCTTTTTCTCCCTAGCCCATTGTACAGAAACCATACAGTTTCACTATACAAAAGAAATGGAAAGAATGTTTTACTTTGATAAAAAGGAAGTGATAACACTTTCGAATATAATTCAGAGACCAGCAAGAAGCAATTCTTGAACTTACCTATTTAATTTAGGATCGCAAAGCTGAATCAATTAGAGCCCGAAAGAAAAGCAATACAGTTTTGTGAAGAGAATATGTAGAGAGTCAAATAGATAAAAAGAAAATTAGAAAAGATTGCTTTTCTTTTGGAAAAGAGTTGAGAGATTAATTCTAAAGAAGACAGTTTTTGCCAATAGTTAGGGCTACATAAGAGAGTGTATAAGTCATAGAGAATATAAGGTTCTGAGATAGTTAGAAGTCAGGTCATTGTCAGGTTCCATAAGTCTACTAGATTCCCAGTTCAAAGTTAGAGAGGGTGAAGATTGAGTTTTCTTCAATCACTTCCTTGTCAGATAATCACTGCCTAGTTTCTCTACAACTGGGTAATGACTCATATTTTACAGTGCTATGTCTACCAAAATACAAAAATACAAGATAACCTTGTATTTTTCTCAATATAAAATATTTTACAGTCTGATTTTATACAAATGTTTTGTGATTATTCAAATATCATATCATCAACTTTTATTGTCCTCTACCAGAAGTCCTTAAACAGTGGAGCTATATTTTGAAACATCCCAAAGCCATGGGGCACCCCAGTTTGCTTCTAATTTCAGGATCCCTGGTTTGATTTCCTCAGTATTTTAATATTGTCATTTGTTTCTGGGTTTCACTTATGGATGCTGCAAAAGAAGTTCAGAAACAGGCTTATGATATGTAAGAAAAACTACTTGGAAATGAATTTATGACAATTAGACATCTTCCTGACTTTCTGACTTTTTAAAACTACTACTGTGTCATCAAATTAATTATTTTATTTGAAAAGAAAATTTGTTCTTCTATAGCAGCCAGGATCAAGAAATTATGGATTGTTAAAAAGTAATTCTCAAATCCTAGTGACAGATTTTAATAAAAAGTACATTTCTTGCTCAATTGAAATATTCTTTGTAATTCAGCAGAGGGTTTGATTCTATGTTTCTTTAATCTTTGCATTAACAAGCATATGTAGCTTCTCTATTCTTATCACTGCTCACAATCTTTTTGTAATTTTCATTGAATTTTGTGTATTTCAGACAAAATACCTTAATCATCTTTATACCCCCCCCTCTTGGCATGCTCTCTAACCTCCCTCTGGATTTCATGCATCCTATCATTTATGTTAAGGGATATCAAGTCAAGTTATAGTACCAGGACGTCTCTCAGTTCAAGTTTACCCACTGGGGTCTAGTCTAACAATTTTATCCCAAAGGATGCAGGAGATGAGGTACTATCTCCTGTCTAAAAGTTTCTAACTAGAAACATTTGGAACAGAGCAAATGATGAAGTTTTTCACATACAAACGTAACCAAAGAACTTGTTTAATGTTTGTGTATTTCACACAGAACATCACAATCACCTCTATAACCCCTTCCTCCACTGACACTTTGCCACAGCCATTCTCCTGCTGGAAATCATACATTCTGCCATCTGTGTCAAGGTCGATCTTGTGGAGCTGGTGTCCCAGGACATTGCTCAGTGCAAGTGCATCTACTCAGCCCATCCAGAGTCCTTCCCCTTAAGAAGATCAGCTTTCTTTGCCCAGAAGTAATCAGCTGCCAATAATTCTTCCAGAACAAATTCTGAAGAGCCTATTGGATTCTATTGGATCATGCTCCTTCCCCTGGCTCTTATAATCCACCCCTCTCCTGCAATGATCCCTGAGCCTTGGGTGGGTGGAGTTTATTATGGGGGTCTTGTATAAAGGTTTAACCCTCTGCAAACCCATGGTTTCTGTGATAAGAAAAATCCACTGCATATGGTTAATTCAATTATGTGTGTATGTGTGTGTCTGTGTGTATCTGTATATTAGAAAGTTTATAAGAGAGAAGGTTTCAATATATTTTTTCAAACAGACTTAGAGATAACTATTCCTCCTCCAAATATATCCTTAGCTCCATTCTTCCAAACCTCTCCCTACTTAACCGCCCCCCCAATTAGTCCCCCTTTCCCTTCCATGTCACTTGTGTTCTATTAGTCTCCCTTTCTTAAGATATTTCTTCCCTGTTCCTACAAGTTTTCCTTTCTAATTTTGAGGAGTTCTACATTTAGTCCATATTAAATATACAAATCTAAAGTTTCAGTGCTGAGATCCACATAGAGGAGAGAACATGTAACATTTGTTTTTTTGTCTGAGTATGTCAGTATATTTTCTACCTCTGCTCATTTACCTGCATTCATAATTTTATATTTCTTTATAGCTGTATAAACTCCTTTATAAACCATTGTGAGATCTCAGAAATTTAAAACCTTCTGTACTGCCATGGAAACTGTTAAGATGAAGAGACAGTCTATATAATGTGAAAAACCTTTGTCTGAAATATATAAGAAATAAAAAAATCAAAACACTAAACAAACAAATAAGCCAGTTAAAATGTGGACTATATAAATGAATAGAGAGTGCTCAGAAGAATAAATCAAATGGCTAAGTAATAACCATGGACAGGTCTCCTGTATTAAACTTCATCCTCCCTCCCCCCGCCCCCCTGGGGCTCAGAGACTACTGCAGAAGAGGAGGCAGAAAGATTGTAAGAACTTTAGGAGGAGGTGAATGTCTATATGGAAATAGAGTTTTACAGGTTCCTGGGAAATTGTTCATATGAATTTACAGCAATGGTGTCAGCATGCACAAGACCCATGCAAACCCAAGAAGACAAATCCCAGTATTCAGCTGTGGAAATGGGCAGCAGGCCCCAAACTTATCCAAATAATATTGGGCAGCTGATTACTGCTGGGTAAGGAAGAGCTGATCATCTTTAAGGGAGTAACTCCAGATAGGCTGATTAGATCTCAGTGGATGAACTGAAGGATATCTGGGGACATTAAATTGATCTAAAAGCTCTTAACATAAATGACAGAATGGATGAAATTCAGTGGGGGTGCTACGGGAAGGTGCCAATGGGGAAAGGGGTACAAAGATGATTAAAATGTTGTGTATGAAATCCACAAAATTCAATAAAATTATACAGAAAAAGTAAATATCCATTATGAAAATTTCAGGTAAATGAGTGATGTAACCCAGAGGAAGAAATGCAAATTTGCTCCATGTTCATACACATATGTGGATCGCAACAAAGAATTGTTACATTTGAGTGTTTACTTTGGAGTATCTGTAGAATCCTGAAAGCTAATAAAGTGAAAAGAAGAAAGATACTAAGGGAGTGGGGATAGTAGATCACAGGTGACATGAAGCAGAGAAGGGAAATTATGAGGAAAGAAGTTTAAGCAGAGAGAGAGATGTGTGGGGAGGGCTACCCATTATTTTAAGTGCATACTTCCTCAATTAAAAACTCTGAAACATATATATATATATATATATATATATATATATATATACACACACATATATATATATATATACATGTAGTTGAATATGTTTCTTAAGCTTTTGACTTTTATTCTATATAAAAGTTATTTAACACAATTTGTTCTACAATGATTCTTCATGTTTTTTACTGGTTTCTTGCATCTTAAATTCTATAGATCTTTTCTATTTTCTCTAGTAACATAGTAAACAATTAAATATGGTTATAGTTGGAGATATGCAACCATATTTTTTACTTTGAAAATTTTTATACAATATTTTAATTGATGTTTTGCATATTCCATACATCATTTCTCAGTCCAATTTAGAGACATTCCCTTTTCCAGCCGTCCACGTCCCCCCATTCATGTATTCTGCTATACACGTCTTGCGTCATTTTCTCAGTCTTTTTTTCCCCACATTTTCCCTTTAATTTTATATTACTTCAGAGTTTGCATACTTATCCTCCACCTATATAACTATATTACAAAATCTGAACATAAGTTGTAGGTTAGTTCTCAAGCCCACTAAGGGATTCACCTTTTAAAAACACCCCTGCTTTCATATAAAAAAGAAATATAACAGATGATGCTTAGTTTGCTTTGCAACTACGGATTGGGTGGGATCCCAAGGCCTCTCCATATTTGTTTTAAAAATATTTAGCATTGCCGGGCGTGGTGGCAAACGCCTTTAATCCTAGCACTTGGGAGGCAGAGGCAGGTGGATCTTTGTGAGTTCAAGGCCAGCCTGGTCTACAGAGCGAGTTCCAGGACAAAAATAAATAAATAAATAAATAAATAAATAAATAAATAAATAAATTAATTAATTAATTAAATAAAATAAAAATTTAGCATTGCGGGCCTGGAGAGATAGCCTAGCGGTTAAGAGCACCTTGCAGAGGACCAGGGTTCGATCCCCAGCACCCACATGGCGGCTGAGAACCGTCTGTAACTCCAATTCCAGGAGAACTCCACTCCCTCTTCTGATCTCCACGGCATTGCACAGACCTGCAAGGAGACAGTACATTCATACACATACAAAAATAAAAATTAAATTAAAAAAAAAGTAAAAAAAATATTTAGCATTGCATGGTGGTGCATGCCTTTAATCTAACCACTTGGGAGGCAGAGGATTTCATATCAGTGTGTGTTTAAGGCTAGTCTGGTTTATACGGAGTTCTAGGCCAGCTGAGGTTACAGGCAAACCCTGTCTCATAAAAAGAAGAAAAAAATCAGCATTCCTAACTATGTGTCATTAGTTATATATCGATTTGTTCTGTGAACAGTTCTGAGAGAATAGGCTATGATTAGATGTTGTTAGATCATTAATATGAATAGCTACTTTTTCTATGTTTTTAAAATTTCACTTTTATCTAGATATGTAGTAGAGAACTTGTGGTAATTTAAAAATCATTTTGGTCACACTCATGTTATAGCAATAGTCCTCCTTTCCTGTTGCATTATTTCATGTAAGCCACAATTCAAGTTTTGGAAGATGTATGCAGGAAATGTGATTTTTATGGGGTTTTTTAAGGCCAAGAAGGAGTTAAAATGTCTAAATGAGAAAATCCAATATAAAAACCCCTCTTAGTGTTTATTAAGACTAATTTTCATATTCAAATTATTCAAGGCAGCATTTTTCTAACACTTGAATGTATGTATGTATGTATCTATCTCACATGCTTATAAATACTTTCAACTTCATGTCCAAATGGATTGAAATATTCAATGCATTTAGTGATATAGAATATTATGCACATATTTTCTATGGGTGTTTAAGAGCACTAAGCAAATATGGAAAACAATTATGCTAATTTATGCACTAATATATTTAGAGTAATTAGATGCTATAGAAAAGAAAGGAGACCTTCTGGTATATGTTAATTCATTAGTTTTGCATTGATATATGATTAAAATCTCAATTTCTTTTTACTTTTAACACCAATATATGTATGTGGCATACATAAATTTGAGGAAACTATTTTAAAACAGATTTGAAATATTTAAAGTTTGTAAAATGCCTTCAGCAAAACTAGTTGAGGCTTTTAAGTAGTTCATCCCACATCTTCATTTCAAGTCACGTCAACGCAAGATGCTATTTAATATACCACATCTATGCTATATTTGTAACTATTTACTTTGTTGTCAAATCTCCATTGAATTTCGTGATATTCTCATGTTTTCAAACCCCCTTCCCCATATTATAAAAATTAAAATAATCTTGATTATTGGACAAGGGTACCAGGTGTCGGACATATCTAGAACCCAGCTTTATCTTTTCTCCAAATACTAACAGTCTAACAGAAAATTTAAACATTTGTTGGGTCTATTTTTATAGATGTAGAAGAGGGATAACAGAATTGATAGAACTGGGATTTATCATTGAGATATTATATAAACACAATGTCTTGTCTATAGTCAGTTACCATAAACATTAGCTCCTATCCCTTCTATGAGAAAGAAATTATCATATCAATACAAATACACTTTACAAATTCTCAAAAATGTCTAGAGTTGTATACAATTTATGCTTGCATTCATAATGATTAGCCTGAAACCCTGGGACACAAGAAATACTATCTGTATCATCTGTTGGATTAATTGACTTAGTTTCTTCCTGCCCTTTGGTAGGTCATAATTTTCAGTCAATATGAAACAACCAATTGCTATCAATGGCCAGCATATCACAGTGGCTGTTATGATTTAGTCAAAATCACAATGTAAACCAATGATGCTCAGCCAATGACTTAATGTCTCCATTTCTTTTTGGGAAATGAAAATCAGCTATGCCACATTAGCTAGGATTTATTTCAGCTGCAAATGAAAGAATACCAACTCATTAGAGTTTAAGCAAAGTACTCTTCTAGAAAATATTTTGAAATATCTTGCTAAAAGTTTTTTTAATTTAGTGGTTATTTGACATCCAAAAGGACTAGAAGCAAAGATACAAGGTCACATACATCCTCTCATTGTCTTATCTCATTATTTTCTGTTCACACATGTAGTTCCTCCAAAGAAAAAAAAGATGAACACAGATATATCAAGGATTACATTATCCAGAAGACTTTTCCATCTTGAACACTCATCCACTGCTGGTGGGAATGTAAACTGGTACAACCATTGTGGAAAGCAGTGTGGAGAACACTTAAAAAACTCAATATGAGCCTACCACCTGACCCAGCCATACCACTCCTGGGTATATACCCACAAGAGGCATCCTACCACAAAGATACATGCACAGCTATGTTTATTGCAGCTCTCTTCACAATAGCAAAGACCTGGAACAAACCCAAATGCCCCTCAACAGATGACTGGATAACAAAAATGTGGTACATCTACACAATGGAGTTCTATGCAGGAGTAAGAAAGATGACATTATGAGCTTTGCTGGCAAATGGATGGAGCTTAAGGAATTATGCTAAGTGAAGTAACCCAGTCCCAGAAAAAAAAAAAAAAAAACAAAAAAAAAAAAAAACGAATCGTTTCNAAAAAAAAAAAACGCGAATCGTTTCCCTCATTTGTGGATGCTAACACCAAATCCCCATTTGGCAGGCAAACTGAGCAACTTTATTATTATATTTCATTGTATCTGAAAGCAACTGTGCTGTTCCAATATGAATCTCTAAATGGGCTCTAGAATTGTCCTACCACTTATATTCACACAATGTAAATACCATATATGCATGGAATATATATAGTCATATTCTAAAAAAAAAAAAAAGAATGTAAAGTTACACATCTTCATACCTGCATGCAACTTTACTGTTTTTTTTTAATTAATTTTATTTATTTCTGTATGTGTATGAATGTACTTTCTGCATGCAAGTTTGTGCACCCGTGTCGTGCAATGCTGCGGAGGTCAGAAGAGGGTGTCAGATTCCCCTGGAACTGGAGTTCTCCTGGAATTGGAGTTTCAGACGGTTCTCGGCAGCCATGTGGGTGCTGGGGATCGAACCCGGGTCCTCTGCAAGAGCAGTCGATGCTCTTAACCGTTAGGACATCTCTCCAGCCCCAACTTTACTGTTTTTAAAATGTGAATCTCAGCTGGGTGTGGTGGCACACGCCTTTAATCCTAGCACTCAGGAGGCAGAGGCAGGCGGATCTTTGTGAGTTCAAGGCCAGCCTGGTCTACAGAGTGAGTTCCAGGACAGCTGGGGCTACAGGGGGACCCTGTCTCAAAAAAGACCAAAAAATAAAATAAATAAAATAAAATAAAATAAAAGGTGAATCTCTAAATGTGTTTAGGAATCAACCTATAGTTTATTTTCAGAATTTGTAATTTTGGCTTATGCATGGAGTGTGCATATATATATATATATATATATATATATATGAATAATTTAAAATAAAAAATAAATGAATAAAAAAAATTTTTAAAAAGAAAAAAAATAGTCTACCCAGTTTGAGTTATGTGCTCACTCTTAGATCAAGTGTTGTGCTTAAACAATACACTTATACCTAAGACCACCCACTATATACTCTGGAGAAATGTTCCATCTTATCACCAGTCCCAAAGCAAAGAAGCTCCATATCCTAATGCAGGGAATTTAACTTCTGTGTCAGGTAACCCAGAATATGGTGAGTAGGACCGAATCACTACACTACTCTCACCAGCTCCATTGAATCTCTTTGTTTAAGGAGAGAGGAAAGACAAGGAAGCTGAAGTTAGGTAATTGTCCTTCCTTCGCATCTCAGAATGTCAGCACCTGTTTTCTTTAAATCCTTTCCAGAACTACCCCTCACAGATGAATGATCATGGCATACCACCTGTGTTTTCTTCTCATCTTCCCCTAACACACTAAACTTTGAATTCTTTCTTCCATTTTCTTTCAGTTCTCAAAAAAAGAAAATAAAATGATTATAAAGCACCGATTGCCTCAGGCTCTTTTCTAGGTATCTGAAAACAGAACAAAGACACATTGCGCATCATTTATTTTTGGCTGTTGCTTTAAGAAAGTGGTGTTGTTTTGTTTTCCTTTTTCGCTCCTGGATTCCCATTGCTTAAACCTTACTGATGTATGAAAACTCCTGGATGATTAATCATAGATTTTGAAATGACTGGATTCTACTTAGTGTATGTGGCCCCAGGAGTATGATTAGAAAAAGAAGTGGATAAGAGGATTCTTCTGGGATTGAGACTGAATAATGACAAGCAATGAAGGGAAGAAAGAACTCAAGAGAGGGGGGATTGGAGGAAACAGGTGTTATCAAGGAAAAATTGGGGGAAATGGGGATACTTAATTTAACTTAGGAGGGAGTATGTAGTGTTATATAGGGAGAGAGAGGGGACAAAATAAATAATGCTTAAGCTTAAGTGGTGTGAGAAACACCTACTGAAAAATATGCAGACATTGTATATATGTGTGCAGGTGTATAGATGAAGGCTCTAAAGCTAAAATACAGTAAGAGGCAGGGAAACTTCCCTTCAAGTTATTTGTTAGGTAGGTCCAAGTGACTCCAAAAATAACACAGACTATTGCGACAGCCCTTGATTACATCCCTTGATTGTCTCCCAGAACTTGAAGGTAAGACTGCTGCTGAAGACAGAACATTCTTCTTACACAGGATTTGGAGCAATCAAGCTGGAACTAATCTGAAAGTCTTCTGAGGACTAGCTCTCATAGCATGAGAAGGCAATGTGCAAGTTGCCATGGGAGAAAGCCAATTGATGAATCCATCTCTCTGTAATGTCTATGATCTACAAGAGTGACTGGCCCAGCAAATAATCTCTACTGTTGCAATAGTGACATGTTTTTCTTAGGGTTAATCAATAGCTGTCCAATTATACTTAAAGTCTGCTCAGTGGGAGGTAACTCACGTGTGGTATTGTAAACATAACCGAAGACACATGACTGGAGAGGTCACAGATCCTAGAGACAAACCTTTGTCTGTCACATCTCTAGGTAAACATAATTTCTTACTGTATTCTGTATAATTATCCTTGTTTCTACAGATAAGTGTACCTCTCAACATTCATCAAAGAAGCTTTTTTTGCAACAGATGGAGAGTATATCTACAACTGATCAAATACAGAGAATAAGTGACTGTGAGGTTCACAGCCCTGAGTGACACATCTAATGCAACCGATAAGCCTACCTCCCAGGAGGGCACATATCAATGCATTTCTCAACAATTACAAACAAAGCTTCTTATTCAACAGTTGGTGATAAACCCAGAAACCCATTGGCAAAAGTGCAGAGACTAAGAGAATACACAGTACTTATCCTTGAATAAGACGCCTATACCAAATCTGTGCCACCCAAGGATCAGGCATGGCAGAAGAAGGGGTGGAAAGATGGCAAGAGCTAGAGATGCTGATGACCATAAGGAAAGAGTTTTCCAGAAAGCTGGGAAGTTATTCATATGAACTTATAGCAATGGTAGCAGTATGCGCAAGATCCTAAGCTCAAGACAGACAAAATTCCAGCCCGGAACTTGGGAAGTGATAAGAAGCCCCAACCTTAACTGATATTGCCTTAGCAGCTACTGGGAAAGGAGGAAATTGTTTTCTTTAAGGATGTGAAACTAGATAGGCTAGCCAGGCTCCAGTGAATGATGCACACCAAAAAGCCTTTGGGGACACAAACATGAATATCTATCTATCTATCTATCTATCTATCTATCTATCTATCATCTATCTATCTTTCTATCTGACAGAGTACAAGGAAAACAGCAGGGGTCTATAAAGGGGTGCCTATGAGGAGGTGTTTAAATATGATGAAGATATGTTGTATGAAATTCAGAAAAATTCAATTAAAAACAATAATGACAGATATGAAGTGGGTGTACAAAAATGTTTCACACTCAAGGCAGGCAGAACCGCAAGATTCACAGGCTCCCTAACCAAATTAATATATTGAGAGTAATAGAATTGCAGGGGTAGGTCATAAGGATCAACAAAATTCTTGCTAATCACATACAGGCACACATAAAAAAAGGCTGTATACCATCATGAAGTTGCTTTTATTCCAGAGATGTGGGATGGTTCAATGTATGTAAATCAATAACTGTCATAATTATATAAATGAACTCCAAGATAAAAACCACATGGTTATCTCAATTGATGCTGAAAACGTATTTGATAAAATACAATTTGCCTGTGTCTTTAAAGTCCTAGAGGGAGTTTGACTGGAAGGAACATTCCTCAACATATTTAAAGCTATATACAAAAATCCCACAGCCAACATAATCCAAAATGGAGAAAAATTACAAGTATTTGCCTTAAAGTTAGGAACCCCACAAGGCTGCCCACTAGCTCCACGCCTTTTTAATATAGTGCTTGAAGCTCTTGCTAGAGCCATATGACAAAAGAAGGAAATTAAAAGAGAACTAAAAGAGGTCAAACTATCCATTTTTTTGCATATGACACAATATTATAACAAAGAAATGCCAAAAATTCCACCACAAAATTCCTAAAAATTATTAAGAGTTTCAGTAAAGGGGCAGGTTACAAAATTAATCTACAAAAATCAGTAGCCTTCCTATATGCCAATAACAAGCAATTGGAGGAGTGCATAGAAACCCTTCCATTAGCCTCAAAAAAAAAAAATCCTCGCATCCTGACCAAGACTAAGTTCTATGAATGGGAATTTTATATCTTTCGAGGGTAATTGACAAGACACCAGAAGATGGTAGGATCTCTATGCTCATGGATCAGAAGAGTTAATATATTAAAAATGACAATCCTACAAAACAATATATAGATTCAATGAAATACCAATCAAAACCTCCATGACTTTTTTTCACAAACTTAGAAAAAACATCCTAAAATTCGTAGGAATAAAACAAAGGACCCCAGATAGCCAAAGCAACCCTGAGCAAAAAAAGTAGGGCTGGAGAGATAGCCTAGAGTTAAGAGCACCGACGCTCTTGCAGAGGACCCGGTTCGATCCCCAGCACCCACATGGCAGCTGAGAACCGTCTATATAACTCCAAATTCCAGGAGAACTCCAGTTCCAGGGAAATCCGAGACCCTCTTCTGACCTCTGCGGCATTGCACGACAAGGGTGCACAGACCTGCATGCAAGACATATACATTCAACACATCACAAAAAAAAAAAAAAAAAAAAAAAAAAAAAAAAAAAAAGTAATGCAGGGGAAATTACTATATTAGATTTCAAACTATGTTACAGAACTACACTCATAAAACAGCATGGTACTGGGACAAAATAGATCAGTAGGTCATAACAACAAGACTACACTCATAAAACAGCATGGTACTGGGACAAAATAGATCAGTAGGTCATTACAACAAAGTTGAAGACCCAAACTTGAGTACATGTGATTTCAGCTACCAGATACTTGACAAAAGAGCCAAGAGCAGTCAATGGAAGAAAGGCAGTATCTTCAGCAAACAGTGTTGCCAAAACTGGATCACCTCCTACAGAAGAATGAAAATAGACCATTACCTTTCACCTTATATGGAAGTCAATTTTAAATGGATTGAAGACCTCAAGTTTTAAACTTGAAACTCTGAAAATGTTAGAAGAAAATATTGGTAGGAACCTACAAGGTATAGATGTAGGAAAAGACTTTTTCTTCACATCATACAGCAGTTGCAAAGGAATTAAGGTCAACAATCAACAAGTGGGATCTCATTAAATTAAAAAGCTTGGAGTGATGCATATTGGAAGGGACAACACCACCAACAACAACAACAGAAAGACTGTGTCAAAGAACTGACTGAAACAGTAAACTTCTGCATCGAGAATTTTGAGAGAGAGACTGAGAAAAAGATGAAAAACATGTTTGGCAGAATGCATGAGCTCTGATGTGCTGGGGAGTAGGGAGGGGGGGCACGGGTCTAGATTTGATTTGTAATGTAATTTTGTATAAAATGCACAGAACTTCAATAAAACAGTGGCTTTGAAAAAAAAAAACTTCTGTACAGCAAAATAAACAATCAAAGAAGTGAAAAGAAAACCCAGAGTGGGAGGAAGCCTTCACTAGGGACACATCTGACAGAGGTTTAACATCCAGAATATATAATTACTCAAAAAGCAAAGGGGGATGAAAACAAATGACCCAATTAAAAGATGGGCTAAAGATCTAAATGGAGACTTCTCAAGGGAAGTTAAGATGACTCAGAAACATCTTAAAACATGTTCAACATTGTTAGTAATTAAGGAAGTGCAAATTCAAACCACTTTAAGATTTCATCTTACTCCTGTAAGATTGGCTATGATCAAGAAAACAAAGACATCAAAAGCTGGAGAGGGTGTGAAGAAAGGGGTACACTCATTCACTGCTGGTGGGGTTGCAAACTTGTGCAGCCCCTATGGAAAGTAATGTGGAGAACTCTTAAAGGATTAAAAATGAACCTACATAACCATGTTTCTCTTCACAATAGTGAAAAGCTGGAAGCAGCCCAACTAATGGATAATGAAGATGTGGTACATTTATATAATGGAGTTCTATGCAGCAGTGAGGAAGGAGGATGTCATGAAACTTGTAGTCAAATGTATGGAACTATAAGCTGTTATATTAATCCCACATTTGTGGCTCCTAACACTAAATCCTTATATGTAAGTCAAAGTGAGTACCTGGTCAGTAAAGATAATGACACATTGACTATCATTGATAAAGACATATATTGAAGTATATGTCTCTATTTACCACAGTTCTAAGATTTTTGAGAAAGAACAGATCTTTTTCTTTTTTTCTTTTTTTTTTTTTTTGGTCTTTTTGAGACAGGGTCTCCCTGTAGCCCCAGCTGTCCTGGAACTCACTTTGTAGATCAGGCTGGCCTTGAACTCACAAAGATATGCCTGCCTTTGCTCCCCAAGTGCTAGGATTAAAGGCGTGTGCTACCACGCCCTGCAGAACAGATCTTTTTTAAGTACATTAAAATATACATCATCTTGTTATATTTTTACCTGTATACAAGCTTAAGGTTAAACTATGAATCTCTAAATATGTTTTGCAATTAACCTACAGTTTGAGTTCATACTTTGTAAATTTGCTATATGCAAGGAATGTAAAAAACAACAAAACAAAACAAAAAACAAAACAAAACAAAAAAACAGCTAAGAGTAGAATCACGTACATCCAAGGCTGGAATAGATGCTCCCAAAGCACAGAGTTGATTTGTTGCTTAGAGTACTGGAGTGTAAGAAGGCTGTGACATGATTCAAGTGGAAGACATTGTTTTATAAGCTTTGTTCAAAGCATAAAATATAAGCTCTTAACTGTGAATTTGATGCTAACAAAGTAATAATGTACTGGATAAGGATATGGTGTTTTTATAACAAAGCATACAAAAAGCAAGGCTATATGGGGATGGCTTTATATGGTAGAAGTAGGAAATGAGAAATTGTTGAGAAAAGTTACAAAATTTCAGTTACAAAAAAGGAGTGAACATAGAATATAATGTACAACATGGTAGACTTAATTAATAATTTTGTAGTATATGCTTAAATCATTCTAAGAGGGCTGATTTTAAATTTTTCCACCAAAAAAGGTAAATGGTAACAAAGGTACATAGTGACTGATTGATTGGATGAATGATGAAGATTTTGTGACCAGAGATCTCAGAACTTACTTCTGAAATTCTTTAAGGAACAATAGCTTGATATTTGATAATGTAATATTTAATGAAACTTTAGAAATCTTAATGAGCTTAAATGAAAACTATGTGTATATAGCTTAATGTTATTATTTGATTTGAAAACATGTTAAATAAAACTTGTTCAATTAAAAAAAGGATCATGTGCCTGCTAAATAGTAGGTATTCACCACATGTAAGTTCAATTCTGTTCCCTAAGTTTTCCCAAAACACAGGGAAGGGTTCTGAAGGCAAATTAATTTTACATTCACTGATGTTGATTTATGACTAAGTTTCAGTTTGAAACATTCATTCTTAATAAAAAGTCTAAACAATACTAGTATAAAAATCACTTGTAACAAAATTGCTTTAACGACTAAAAAATGCAAGCTTGAATGTGGGACTGTTTGGGGAATATAAAAATGCTTCATACTTACAAGGATCATTTGTTCTGTGTTTGACAAAACCATGAACATTTCATTCTGTTTTACTTTAAAATGGATATTATTGTCTTTGGCAATTGACAATGTCAAATAAAATGTCACACCAATCAGAAAATCCCATTTATACTTAATAGGTACACTGCAGAATAGAATGTATCTTTGACTGATTTATAGCTTGAAAACCCTACATAAACAGTTTTGATTTTCCTTTTTTACCAGTATCAGCACAAGACATTTCACAACTGTTGTTTAAGCAAAACACAACTGTTCATTACTATTTTTAAAAAGTATCAAGAAATAGAATGTTGCTTTGAAAATAATTATTTACTGAGAATAGGTAACTATAACAGTAATGTTTTAACCTTTAACTTGGTAAAGTTGGTCTTTGTTGTTGATCAAAACAATTGTTCAAATTTGAAATTGTTAGACATAAGACTTAATATTTGGAACATTTTAGGGGATAGTATATGCTAACTATATCTTTATGAGTGAAACTGATAATTAGTTTTTGTACTTTGTAAGTGTGAATCCTCGAAGTTATTTTTAAGAGCCTGACAAAATATTCTGAATTACTCGGGGTGTCCTGATTTTGCTTGTCCTTATTTTTTTATTTTAATTAATTTATTTTTATGTGCATGAATGTACTGTCTGCATGTAGGTTGGTGCACACATATCATGCAATGCCATGGAGGTCAGGAGATAGTGTTGGATTCCCCTGGAACTGGAGTTAAAGAAGGTTCTTAGCCACCATGTGGGTGCTGGGAATCAAACCCAGGTCCTCTGCAAGAGTAGTCCGTGCTCTTAACTGCTGAGCCATCTCTCCAGCACTGCTTGTCCTTATTTAAATGTCAATGTAGTCAGAAAATTTCATTGTACAGCATCTTCCACACCAAAATCATTTCTAATTAAGCACTTCTCAAGAGAGGGCAAATTTATTAAATAATTTTATAACAATAAAGTTGAGTTTCAGTCATGAGAACAGATTTCAAATGCCCACAGACAATTTTATGGAAAGAAATTGCTCTAATTTTCTCCACTTTTTTGGACTGATAGGTTGGGATTGCACCTATATCTGTGCACTGGACTGTGCATACGAGTGTATGTGTGTGTGTGTGTGTGTGTGTGTGTGTGTGTACACATGTATATGTGTGCATTTGCACCCACATGTCTGTGTTGCTGATCAGGGCAAGAAATCAGGAGAAAATGCATAAAGCTTGAGATCCAGGGAACTTAGATTTATGTGTTTTATTTGTGTCCTGAAGCATATCAAGACTGGCATAAAACCTGGTACATTCCTGAAACTCCAAATCATTTAATAATCACTCTGAGAGCCTATCTCACTATCAAGGAGAAACACTCCACAGCCATTGCTGAAGCTTCAAAGCCTATCAGTTTAAGCAAATCTCCAGGCAATCCCTTGTTTTTAATATCAGAAGCTTATTACATGTGCTTTATATATAGACAGCAATACAGAAATTTGTATTTTAAAAACCTCATGTTTATATACATATATAAAACTGAAACAAAGACTATTAAATGTGCTAGACTTTTAAATTGAAATCTCTTTGGTTATTACATCTTTGGACAATAAAATTCTCTTAAGCCAACCAATAAGCATGTCAAATGAAAGGTCAGACTAATACCTGGAAAGGTACAGCAATGGATTTGGTGGGGCAAACTGATTAAACTACGGCAGCTTAATTCAAAGCAGCAGGAGCAACAGATGCTGTTGCCTTTGTTTATTTTCCTTTGTTGCCAGATTGAAAAAGAGAGTTAAATACTAGGAGAGAAAAGAAGGCTTCTGAATTGTATTTCTGCTCAGTCTCATCTAGTTGAAAGATTTCAATATGTAAAGCATTTTAATTATTTAAGCAAAGTGGCTTGTTTGTTAGTGGTGACCATCCATATCTTAAAAGTGGAGGTAATTTGTAGGATGTGAATTACCTCAAGAAATAACATATTTTGTTGACTGGTTTGTTATTCTCCTGTAAATTAGATAACTGTAATGTGTTTGTTTCCTGGAAAAAATATAAGGCAACCATAAATTTGTAATTCTCATACTGAACTGTATGGTACACAGCCTATATACTTTTGTCATAACAGTAAAAAATAGTAATTCTGTCTCTGGGGTGGGAACTGGGAGAAGGTGGTAAAAGTCTCATGGGTAAATTTGTCACTGAAGCTGTCTCTCTGCCTTTTTAGCAAGTCGTGAGACCACTCTCACCTCTGCAAAACTAGGGCAAGTCCATCTGATAGTCTACTATAGTAAGCAGGTTGTGCATACCTGTCAAACATTGTACTCATTATATACCTAGGAGCATATGAAAATACTTCCTGTTTTTACAGATTAAAACTAAGAAACAGATTCTCGAATGATAAAGAACTGTATCTTGTTAAATTAATGTAGTGTCTTGCCAGACCTGGTTACTGTATATTTTGAGGAGCCTGGAAGAACATTATTGAATTTGAGTTTATTTTTCTAATTTTATGGGTATCTTTCTACTTTCAGTGCAGTATGAAATGAAGCATTCAACACAGAGGAATACAGATAGTAGATGGACTTCTTTCATTTTGATAATTTTTATTTAGCTTCACTGTATACACAGCTCCTAAAGAAGCTACAGTGAGCATGTTTCCACAGATATTTTAACAGTTGTCAAGAAATCTATCAGGAGCACAAGTTCCTTCTATTTAAGTGAATCGACCAATGTAGCAGTGTAGTAAGAGGTATAGTGATGAATACTGTTTGTCATCTTGAATTCCTCATCAAACTATGTGTGTTGAATAATTGTAGAAACTTTGAATGAACTTCTGTAGTTGTTTTTATTTTGATAACTTTCAAAGTATAAGTAAATTTCTCCAGGAAAATACAATAGTATAAGCAATATGAAACTAAATGTGAAAACATCTACTTTGCTTTCTTTCTCTTTAAAAGCATTTCTGGCCACCTCTGTGGTATCAATTGTCAATAGTCTAATTAAAACATAGTCACGTGTCCTATTTCCAAACGTTTAGATTACAAAGGTCAATACAAAGACAGGGAAACTGGAACAGCAAAATTTATTTTTAAATTGTTGAGAATTAATGATACCATATTCTTTCACCCTCTCTGAGCAATTTAGCATTTTTTTCTAGGCAGCACTTAAACTGAGGGGCAAGGATGAAACATCTTTTCTGGGAAATCTTTCTTTTCTACTTCAAATCCAAGTGAATTAACCTTTACACACTTAATTTGAAAAGAGAAATAAAAGAAATACAATTTGTGTACATTTGACTCCCTGCCTCTCTCAAAGTGAAATGCTTCTTTGCAAATACTACTGACAAATTGTTGGCTAGAAAATGAAAGTTGAAGTCAAATAAAAGAAGTAACAAATGGGTCCACACATTTGTTAGGGTAAATGTGATGTTGTATGCCTATAACTTCTATTTTTGGCATTAAAGTATGTATGGAGTTAAATGTGTTTAACATATGCTTAAAACAAGTTAAACTACTAAGTATATGCATATCTTTTAAGCATTTTATTTTTATTGTTGTTATTTATTTATTTATTTATTTATTGAAGTTTTGTGTATTTCATACATTTCTTATTCCAATTTAGACCCAATTCCCTTTCCTCGCCCCCTTGCCACCAGAGCTCATGCATTCTGCCATGCATGTCTTTCAGCTTTTTCTCAGTCTTTTAAAATATTTTGATGTTAAGGTTTACTGTTTTGGGTATAAGTTTACTCTTTCAGTCAGTTCTTTGACCCTGTCTTTTTAGTTGTTGTTCTTCCTTCCAATTTATATCATTCCAAAATATGCCTATATGGATGGTGCAGATACACCAAAATTAAGACTTCTAAAATAAACTCTAGGTTAAATCCAAAATGTGTTTAGGAATTCCATTCTGTACATGTACTACATTTTCTTAATCCACTGGTCAGTTGAGGGACACTTGGGTTGCTTGCAGCTCTTTGCTATTGTGAAGAGAGCTGCAATAAACATAGATGTGCATGTATCTCTGCTATAGGATGAGTCTTATTGTTATATACCAGGGAGTGGTATGATTGGGTCAGGTGGTAGGTTCATTTTCAGTTTCTTGAGCATTCTCCACATTGCTTTCCATAGGGGTTAAAGGAGTTTGCATTCCCACCAGCAGTGAATGAGTGTTCCTCTTTCCCCACAGCCTCTCCAGAATTTGGTATTCTTTGTTTTCTGGATCATAGCTAGTCTTACTGGAGTAAGATGAAATTTTAAGGTGGTTTAAATTTGGATTTTCTTAGTCATTAGTGATGAATGTTTTAAGATGTTTCTCAGCCATCTTTACTTCTTAATTTGTAAAGTGTCTTCTGTTCAGCTCTTGATTCCATCTTTTGAGTGGGCCATTTGTTTTCTTCCTCCTTTGTTTTTTGAGTAATTTATATGCTCTGGATTTTAATGCTCTATCAGATGTATCACTAATGAATGTTTCCTCCCACTCTGTGGATTTTCCCTTCACTTCTTTGATTGTTTCTTTTGCTGTACAGAAACTCTTGAGTTTAATAAGGTCCCATTTTTCAATTGTTGACCGTGTTTTATTTGTGCAGCTGCTCTCTGATTTAGAAAGTCTTTTCGGGGCTGGAGAGATAGCCTAGCAGTTAAGAGCACGGACTGCTCTTGCAGAGGACCTGGGTTCAATCCCCAGAACTCACAAGGCAGCTAAGAACCGTCTGCAGCTCCAGTTCCAGGGGAATTTGAGACTCTCTTCTGACCTCCGCGGCATTGCAAGACACGGGTGCACAAACCTACATGCAGACAGTACATTCATACACACACAAAAATAAATAAAAATTTTAAAAAAGAAAGTCTTTTCATACACCTATATCTTATAGATTACTCCAATGTTTTCTTCTATAATTTTCAGAGTTTCAGATTGAAGTCTTTGAGTGATTTGTAGTTGATTTTTCTACAGGGTGAAAGGTATGGGTTTAGTTTTATTCTTTTACAAGTGGTGATACCATTATGCCAACACCATATTCTGTCTTTTCTCTACCTGTTTCAACAATTCTAATAAGTTTACATTAAAGAAGTTTAGGACATCCAGGCCAAGAGCCTTCAAAGCTCTAGGTAAGTATTTATTATTTAACTTCTGTTAAGGATTGCAAACACCTTCTGCATGCAAATCAATTGCTTTTCTTAAGCTAAATCCTTCTAGATTGGTAAAATTTAAACTTAAGAAAATTCAGTTAATAGCCATTGAGACTCCATTGAGTCTTCTTGGCCTCTTTGTCAAATATAAGGTCACTGAAATTGGTTGTGCTCAAGTTCAGATCTTCAATTTTGTTCCATTGAAATATGGGTCTGTTTGTGTGTCAGTACTAGGTTGTTTTAATGACTATAGCTATAATAGAATTTGAAGTATGTTATGATACCCCCCACCCCATATTGCTCTTTTTGCTCAGGGTTCCTTGGCTATCTGAGATTTTTGTTTTTCTATTTGAAATTTAAGTTGTATTTTTTTTTTCTAGGTCTGTGAGAGTGCTGATGGGGATTTTAATTGGGATTGCAATGAATAGGTATATTACTTTGGGCAGGATAGTCATTTTTACTATATTAATTCTTCCAATCCATGTGCATAGGAGGTCCTTCTATCTTCTGGTATCTTCTTCAATCTTCTTCTTTAGGGATTTAAAATTTTCATTGTAGAGATTTTTAGTGTCTTTGGTAAGGTTTGTTCCTAGATATTATATTTTGGGGGAGGTTATTACGAGTTGGAATGTCTCCTTGTATTCCTTCTCCAGTTACTTGCTATTGGCAAAAGAAAGGCTAGTGATTTTTCAAGGTTAATTTTGTATCCTGGCTGTTTATTGAGCCTATTGATGGTTTCTAGGAATTTTCTGGTGGAGTTTTTCGATTCCTTTAGTTAAACTATCTGCAGGGATAGTTTGAACTCCTCTTTTCCAATTAGTACTCCTCTAATTTCCTTTTCTTGTCTTATTGCTTTCCCAAGCATTTCAAGCACTATATTGAAAAGCAGTGGGAATGGGGGCACCCTTGCTAGGCTCCTGACTTTAAGGGGAATGCGTCTAGTTTTTCCATGTGGGTTTGTTGTGTATGGCTTTAATAATGTTGAGGAATGTTCCATCCAATTTCCTCCAGGACTTCAAATATGAATGCATGCTGAATTTTGTTGAAGGCCTTTTCTGCATCAATTGAGATGACTGTGTTTTTTTGTCTTTCAGTCTATTTATGTGCTTTATGACATTTATTGATTTATGTATGTTGAATCATCTTTACATCTCTGGTATGAATCCAACTTGGTCATCGTGGATGATCTTTTTGATGTGTGTTTGTATTCGGTTTGGAAGTATTTTGTTGAGAATTGTTGAATTGATTTTTCATTAATGTTCATTAATGAAATGGGTTAATAGTTTTCTTTTTTGGTTGTATCTTTGCTTGGTTTTGGTACTAGAGTGCTCTTGGAATTACAGAAGGAATTTGTGAGATTTCCTTCTGTTTGTATCCTCTTGAATAATTTGAGTAGTAGTGTCTGTAGGTCTTCTTTAAATGTCTTACAGAATTCTGCTGTGAATCCATCTGGGTCTTGGCTTTTTTTAGTTGGGAGGTTATTTTTATCACATTTTTAATTTCTTTCTTTATTATGGGTCTATTTAAGTTGTTGATCTCTTCCTGGTTAAGTTTTGATGGATTCAAGGATTTCAGGTATTCATCCATTTCTCTTACACTCTCAAACTTAGTAGAGTATATGTTTTTGAAGTCTTTACATATGATTGTCTAAATCTTTTCATTATCTGTTGTAATGTTTAACTTTTCAGGTCTAATTTTGTTAATTTGGAGTTGTTCTTTCCTTCTTTTGGTGAACTGGGCTACAGGTCTATCTAACTTGTTTATCCTTTTAAAGAATCAGCTCTTAGATTTTATTTATTTATTTATTTTCTATTTCATTGATTTCTGCTTTGATTTTTGTTATTTCTTCCTGTCTGCTGGGTTTAGGATTCATTTGTTGTTGACTTTCAAGTGTTTTTAGTTGCAGTGTTAGGTCATTTATTTGTTCTGTTTCTGTTTTCTTAATGTAGGCACTTAGGGATATGAATTTCCCTCTCAAGACTGTTTTTAAGGTGTCCCATAGGTTTTGCCGTGTTGTATCATCCCTTTCATTTAGTGCCAGGAATGCCTTTCTTTCTTTATTTCTCCTTTGACCCATTCGTTATTCAGTACTGTGTTGTTTAGTCTCCATGTGTTCTTGTTGCTAGCAGGGCTCTTTCTGGTCTTCATATTAAGCTTTATTGCACTGCATTCTGATCAAATGCATGGAATTATTTCAATTTATTGTATTTGCTGAGGTTTGCTCTGTGTTCCAGTATGCAGCCAGTTTTGGAGAGTGTTCCATAGGGTGCTGAGTAGATAGTATATTCTTTGGGGATTGGGTGGAATATTTGGTAGTTGTCTGTTAGGTCCATATGGTGTATTGTCTTGTTCAGTTCAGATGTCTCTCTGTTTATTCTTTGTCCAGTTAACCTGTCCAATGGACTCAGTGGGGTATTAAAGTCTCCCACTACCAGTGTGCTTTGGATTGATCTGTGCCTTGAAGTCCTGCAGGATTATTCAGTGCACCAGAGTTTGGTGCATATATATATATATGATTGTTAGATCTTCATGATTGATTGATACTTTGATAAGTATTTAGTGACCCTATTCATCTTTTTTGATTAGTTTTACTTTGAAGATTTATTTTGTGTTATATTAAAATAGCAACTCCTGTGTGCTTTTTGGTACTATTTGCTTAGAATATATTTTTCCACCCTTTCTCCTTAAGATCTTGAAGCCGAGGTGTAAAGATCAGTGCAGCTTTGCCGGGTTCATAATTTTAAGGGTACTGCTTCTAATTTTTGTCCATTTAGAATCATGTTGGCTATGGGTTTGTTTATGTGGCTTTAATTATGTTGAGGAATGCTGACTACAGTTCAGTTTCCTCTAGGACTTTAAACATGAAGGCATGTTGAATTTTGTTGAAGTCCTTTTCTGCATCAATTGAGATGACCATGTGGTTTTTGTCTTTCAGTCCATTTATGGCCTTTATAACATTTATCAATTTATGTATGAAGAACCATCCCTTAATCTCTGGTGTAAATCCAACTTAGTTATGATGGATGAACTTTTTTATGTGGGTCTGTATGTGGTTTGCAATGATTTTCTTGAAATTTTTTGAATCTACATTCATTAACGAAATGGGTCTATAATTTTTTTGGTTGTATCTTTACCTAGTCTTGGTATTAGAATGATGCTGGTTTCATAATAAGAATTTGGGAGATTTCATTCTGCTTCTATCCTTTTGAATAATTTGAGTAATAATGGTTGTAGATTCTCTTTAAATCTCTTATACAACTCTGCTATAAATCCATCTAAGCCTGGGCTTTTTTTAATTGGGAGGTTTTGTATTACTGTTTCAATTTCTCATATGTTATGGGTCTGTTTAAACTGTCAATATCTTCTTGGTTAAGCTTTGGTCATTCCATGATTTCAGATATTCATCTATTTCTCTTTGGTTTTCAAATTTATTAGAGTATAGATTTTGAAAGTATATTCATATGATTGTCAGGATCTTTACATTTTCTGTGCTGATGTTTCCCTTTCCATCTCTAGTTTTAATTTTTTTATTTATTACTTTTATGTATATGTGTGTACTGTCTGCATGTAGGTTGGTGCACCTGTGCAGTGCAATGCTGTGGAGGTCAGAAGAGGGCCTTGGATTCCCCTGGAACTGGAGTTAAAGATGGTTCTTAGCTGCCATGTGGGTGCTGCGAATTGAACCCTGGTCCTCTGAAAGAGTAGTTGGTGCTCTTAACCACTGAACCACCTCTCCAACCCCTCATCTCTATTTTTATTGATTGGATTGATTGGAGTTGCTCTTTCTTTCTTTTGGTTAACTGGGGTAGAGGTCTATCTATCTTGTTTATCCTTTCAAAGAACAAACTCTTGTATTCATTTGTTCTTTGTATTGTTCTGTTTCTATTTCATTGAATATCCCATCATAGACATATGAAAGTGGGTAAGAAACCACAATCCAGCCTTAAGAGAGTTTGGCAACTAATGATTGATGGAGAGGACATAATCTTTCTCAAGGATGGGACTCTTGATAGGTTAACACGGCTCCAGTGAGAAGATGCATTAATAATATGGGTATAACAATAAGCCATTAAGAATCACTTTATAATGATTTATTATACTATAACTATTTAGTATATCACTGGTATTAGGTTTTTCCACATGTCCTAAGACTTCGTTTGTACCTCTGATATCAATGTCAGGTATTGGTTCCATCCTATGGAGCAGAACTTAAATCCAATTAGAGAATGGTTAGTACATTCATAAGCATGAAATAAATATATTAAAATGGAAGATATACCAGCTGCCCCCAAATGCCTCTGCATCCATTAAAACACTAAACAATTGTAATACAACATAATAATTGCTATATTAAAGATTACATGCAAGGTACAGAGAAAAATGTTTATTGAAAGGAAATTTAATTTGACTGTGGAAGTTTAAGAAGGAATATTGTGCAAGAAAATCTGTATTATAACATAAACAGTATTATGCCCAGTATTAATTGGTAGCAGGAAAGAAATTCTAACAGAGTAAGAGCATGGTGTTTCAAAACCCTGGAAAATGGTTGAGTTATGCTGCAACAAGCAAAGTGGCAGAGTAGGAGGCTGGGCAGCTGGAAGGGCTGGGTCATTTCACACACAGCAGTGCCAGTGTCTGGTTAGGATAAACAAGCAAAGAAGCAGCAAGTACATATTGCACTTCTCTATAAGAACACAAGGAAGGGCATGCTAGACATGTAGACATAAGTTCTCAGCTGGAAGTTGAAACCCTTCATTGGGACAATGTTTAAATTGAGGGGAAGGTATAAACAGTTCACATTTGAACATCAACCAGGTGTAGAACAACTAGTCTGATGACACGGGGGGCAGGGCATCAAGATCAAGCACTCTTTCAGATATCCTGAAGGAAATAAAGGTGAAGTTCATGGTCATTAGCGGTGTCACAGGGCAGAGAAATCAAATAAAATGAGCATTGAACACATGCAATGGATTTAGTAAATGGCAGGACATTGTTTGTCTTAATGAGAGGCACTCAATGGACTGGAAATATTGTAGGAGACATTTATAAATCTACACCAGAAACAATTTTAAGGATGTGTTTTCCAATTTCAAGAACTAAAGACTTTAAAAAAATTGAAAATACTAGAAATTTGATTTAAGATATTATAACTGAAAATCCAAAAGACTCACAAACCTTATTATGAGTGGTAATTGGAAAAGAGGATGTAAAACTATCCCTTTTTGCATATGACATGGTAGTTTAATTAAGGGATCCCAAAAACTCCACCAGAAAACTCCTAGTGTAGACAATCTCCCAGGCTTGCTGGGGAATTTTGGAGTCCAACCCTGAAGGAAAGGGGGTGAGAGATGCAGAGTCAAGACACAGACCCTGGGAATCAGGTGAATGCAGACAGAGGGTGAGCTGTCGTGGATTCCTTTATTGGGGGCAGGGTTAGGGGTTATGTACTGTTCACATTCTCACTCTCCTCTTGTTACCTTGCGATTGGCCCAGGTCTACAACTCAGCTGCTTGCATGGTTTTGCCTGCCTAGGGCAGGTTAGGTTGATGAGGGACAATCTCTGCACATGTATAATTCTCAGCATACTGGCTACTACATCTCCACCCTTTGTATTTAATTTTGCATGAGGAGCAGTCCAGTGGGAGCTGGGGTGCTGTGCCCAAACCTTGACACCATCTCTGGCATTCTAACATTTGACTGTGTCTTTCTTTGGTTGCTCTGGTTTTCCAGAGTCTTACCCATGTTTGACTTGTCAGCCACCGAGGGAAGAGGCCAGGAATGCTACCAGGGAGGGGAGAGACAAGCTTATTCCCATGAATTGTGGATAGATGAGAGCCAGATGTGAATCACCTCATCAGGAAGGGTGCATGCAGAGTCATTATTGACCATTGCTGAGAGGACCTGGACCATTGTTTTGTTGACCTGGCGTTGACTGTGAGCAAAATGAAACAGAAACCTGAAGAGAAAAGGGCAGAGAAGGGCCAGGAGGCAGAGGATGCCCAGGGGACCAGTGTAACACGATCAAAAACTGACTTTGGTTTAGACTACACCTGTGAAACAAAAGTAGTATCAAAGGCTATGACCTCCCGGCACGTAGAGTTAAGGGAGATAATTTGAGAGCCAAGGGTCAAGGTGTATTTAATAAATTGTTGCAACCAGGGGCCTTTAATAATGTCACTAAGTTCACAATGTAGATGTGTAATATTGAGGACTTGGTAGGTGGTCAGGCAGAATGAGGAAAAACTGGGGTTGCAACTCATCTCTCCCTCTCATTATGTGGCCTTTAAATCCTTGAAGGAAGTTCACAAGAGTGAACCACAGTTGGTGTCTCTAAGATGGAATGATCTCTGCTAGCGGGTTGTATTGGGTCCTTAGCACCATGATTTTAATGGAATTTAGCTACTGGTCAATAAATCTGACAAGTGAGTTAAGAATGTATGAGCCATGAGTCAGAGCAACCAGAAGTCCACTGGCAGATCCAGGAAGTCCTCAGCTCTCAGCTGAGAAAGAAACTGGCTCTTTTGTGTGTGTGTGGGGGGGTCTTGACCCTAAACTGCTCAGCCAATTTTTAGCTCCTACTTTTATCACACTACCCTCTGAGGAGGTTATCCCAATTGTCAAGAGGGAATTTGTGTATTGACTGCTCTCACTTCTTCCATGTTGAAAAGGGGCATAGGAGGTGGAGACCAGGGTAGCCCTGCTCAATGGATCTATCTAAAAGACCCCAAAAAAGTATAGCTACTGAGAGAACAAAATCTTTTACTAGTGCCTGTGAAGGCAAGAGTAGCTAGGTACATTTTTTAGGCAGGGAACCAAGAGAGGAACAGGATGAATTAAATGTCCAACTTGAAAGTCCATTAGCATTTCTCAAGGGGGGGTTCTGAAGCATCCATTATTGGGCTTCTCCTTTTGTTCATTTATCCATGATGTCTGGACTCAGGATCGGCTTTCCAGGAATTTTTGATAGTCACGGTATGAGTTTTCCCTTAGGTAACTGCTTAAACAGAAAGAGGATACTTTATTATTTTGTAACAACAGATTTCATATGACTTTAAATGATTTAAAATCTATTGTTTGGAGGCAAAATCTTTCAGACTTTAAAGGAAATACAATGATTACTTATCTTTTGATTATACTTTCCTCTTTGTCCATATGGTTAGACCAGATTATCCAACTTTTGTTTTCTCAAGGTCAGTTGAGAATCTGGTCCTCAGGGGCCACTCGGATTTTGGGAGGAGAGGCCTCTGGCTCCTCTAGGCTTTTCATTTACCAGTTCCCTCCACATGAGGACAAAGTCATGTCTTGCTAGACCAGGCTTCCCTTTTTGAAGCATGAAGAGACTTTCCTCATTACAGATTGGACACTGGCTAGTGGTTCTCTAAGACCTCCCTGTGCAGGAGGACTGGTGACTCACAATTGCAGGACATTTCAGGAGATGCTCCCAGACATAGTCCCCTGGGACTGATTGACCTTAGAGGGCAAGAAACACAGTTGTTCCTTAAGTCCCTCAGCTGAATTGGTATGAGCATTTAAGTATGGTCGTTATCCATCCAGAAGGGCTATTGCACCAGCCTAACACCTTTAATTACTGTATAATATTCTAGATAAGGCTTGAACAAAAGTTCAAGCAGCCTTGTATAATACTCACTGGAAGAGGGATTTAACACCATACTTTAAGCAGGCATAACCTGCAAGACCAAATTAAGCAATTTCAGCCTTATTTTAAATGTTCATTACAATTACTACAAATGTGAACAATCTTTTTTGTTTTTGGACCCTTTATCTTGATTTATAGTTTTCCCAGAAAGACAGAAGTTATAACACATACCAGAAGACAGGAAATAAACTGATAAGGATTACCAAGTCCATCCAAACTGTCTTCTTCTGGACTGCATGCAGCTTGTTCAGGAAGATAGAATCTAGCTTTTTGAGCCAAATTATCTGGTTAGGTCAAGGGAAATATCAAAAGCAATTCTTTCAAGAAACATAAAGTACATTTTTTCAGTAGCCATAGGTAATCCACAATTTTCCTGTTCCCATTTAATCCAAATCTGTAGCACGGAGTCAGGTTCAAGCCAGGAGAGGACTGAAAATTAACAACTCTGTAAGTTAACAATCCTATTCAGGCCACTAGTAAACTAGCTTGAGTGTTTATACCAATTTAACTTAATATAGGTATCTTATCATTTTACTAAGCCTTGAAGTGCCATTTGATATGTATATTGGACAAAAACAGAACACTCTTAAACAAACCTTGACTAGATATACATTTTGATTTTTAAGCTAGTTGACTGAACCTTACAAACTTAAGCTTGTTTATATAGTGTACTTTTTACCTGTCAAAACAAACCTCCTCAGACTTTTATCACTTGCATAGACTTTTTTCATCATCTTCACATAAATCCTTACTAAAAAATATTTTAATGTTTTTATATCCCTTTTTGAATCCATGAGACATAACATTCATAAAGAGTAACCCTTAATTGTGCAGATTTACTAAGTAATTAACATGTACTTCCCCTCTAATGAGATGGGACAGTTATCTCAAATACAATAGTTTGAAAAATCACAGAAATGCTCAATAAAAACTGAGCTCTTAGTTTCAAACATCTCAGGACTAACCACTATCTATATCCACCCAGGCAACCATGCCACTTCCTTTATGGCAGGGATGCAAATGGTCAGTGACAAACAGCTTCACACAGCAACTTTTTTAAAATTTATTTTTGTATGTGTATGAATGTACTGTCACACAGCAACTTTTTAAAACTTTCCTTCTGGGCCAAAGACTATATGTATGAGGATTCAAGTAGCCCTGTCAGGCCTTCAACAGAAGATTGTGAAGGGCCTAAAGTCTGCCCTTCCTTCCCAGACACAATGTCAGACACATAAAATCTGTCATGTTACATTTTACATTTTGGAATATGGAAGAATATTTTAAATGCTTTTAAAGCATTTTTTTATTAAAACATTCTCTGCCAAGATTTCATATTAGCTTAAAATTCAATTCAGTCTTTACATGTCTCTGAGGTTGCCACCTCAATGCCACAAAAAATACCTTCTCCATCAGTCAGTGTGACCAGCATCCACATTGAGAGCCCCATGGTCAGCCTCTGTTCTCCTGGTGAACCAGCTGGATGCTAATACTGATCTGCTACAAGGTAACAGCTCCTAACTCAAACACAATGGAAAAGGAGTGAAGTGCACTTTTAAGAAGAGGTACTTTTTGCTTATGAAAAGAAACCAGTGAATCTTCTAAGAATAATAAAAAGGGAATGTTTAACAGTTTTTGCTCACATGACAGTTTACTTGTGAATCAACTTGATATCAAATAAATCATTAGCATTAGATGCAAGCCTATTCATTTAAACAGCTCCATAAAACAAATATGTTTAACCAGTTTGAAACCCAAAACTTCAGCACCTTGATGAAAACTCTAAATTACAGATGAAAACTTAAATAGGAGTAAAATACGACTCTCTTAGGTTTATAACAGTCAACATAACAACACTTTAATCTTCACAACTTATACAGTACTGAGGTCATCTAGCTGTGAGGCAAATTTTCCTATTTTTAATTTAGGGTTAAATTGGGTCGGTTATTTATTTCTGACTCAGAAATTCTACAGTAATGACCTTTACACCTAGAAACCTTGGCTGCACTAGGATTAAAGGTGTGGCCCACCACACCTGGCTGCAGAACTTCCAGGACTGACCCGACTGGCAGTTCAAACCCAGGGAGGTATGTTTGCTTCCTAAGAGGAGGAAGGGGGTTGAGGGAAACACAATAAAGCCCATTAGCTATCCCAGGCTTCCCTCCCCCACCCCTAGAAGCCATGTAGCACCCCAACTGATCCAGGTGCCAAACCTCAAAATGGGTCTCTAGCAGAGACTGAAATGTTGTCATGTGGGCACTCCAGAGATCTCAGGAATTCCCCAAGATCTAAAGACCTCCTACCAAGCCAGACCAGGATTCCTGACTAACTTCTGATGCAAATTTTACTAGCTAGTAAGAGGCAGATTATTTCTGGTCCCCTTGAGATAGCAGCTGGGTGGAGGAAACTCACCAAAGCAGACTAGATGGGCTGATCTTGCGCTCACAAAGAACTGCCTGCCCCAGCCTCCAGAGGACTGCGATTGAAGGTGTGTGCCACCATACCCAGTCCAAGAATTCATTCCCTGTCTGGAAGCCTAGTTAATATGTTAAATACATACACCCAGAGAATCTGGCCTGCAGAGTTCTCAAAAAAAAAGAAGTAGATAATTCCAAAACAAGCAAGTTATCTCACAAAATCCCTTTTGAAAGCAGACACAAACCAAATTTTAGGCCTTTAAATGCACTTTTAAATATTATTTTTTAAAGTTTGCACATGCATATATAGTCTGGCATGCCAAAATGAATGATTCTGTGCACATAAAGGATTGAAACTTGAAATGGCCACTTTGTTTGACAAAACCAACATGAGACTATTATAATGACCAAATTACAAACACACGCAAAAACTTAAATGCATGCTTAGACACAAGGAAGAGCAGTTACCAAAAACACAAGACATAGTCAGATGAAGAGAGGAAATGCTGCATGCATGGAGCCAACACCTTGTTGGTCCCAGAACCAAAAATCCTGACCCATTGCTCGGATTCCAAATCACTGAGGTGAACCCCATGTTCACACTTTACTAGTGGAGAGTTAGGGTGTCCCCCATCTCTGCTCTCAAGGAGCAATACTGTGTCCAGTTTCTCCTGAGTGCCCCAGACCAGAAACGTGAGTTAAAGAAAACCAAAATGAAAGTAAAAAGAAAAAAAAAAAAGTGAGCTCTTTCTTACCCAAAAGACACAGCTAGTAGAACAAGATGTCTCTGGTCCCTCCACTGTGAGAGAGCTTCCTGGGTCCCCCTCCAAGGGTATATTGGTGGGGGGTGAAGAGTATCCCTAGCAAGGGCAGCTGAAGGGAGTTTGGGGGGTTGGGAATAGGGAGGAACCTTCCTCATCCTGGTGAAAGTCAGGGACACAGGGTAGGGCCAACTTCTCCTCAGTGTTCTTGTTGCAGGCTGAGTTATGCTCACAGAGAACATCCTCTGCTGAGGAGTCCTTAAGGTTTGCAATTATGGTGAGAAGGGGCAATGCAAATGGCCTCCTCCCAAATGAAACCAAGTCCTGAGATTTAACTTTAAGGCCACGTGTCTGCAGAAGTGCCTTAAGGGCAACTGTCTGTGGCTCCTGAACATGGGGAGGGATGTTCCCCATGAGGGCAGGAAATAGTAAGGGAAGAGAGGGATCTGTGTGTGTGTGTGGGGGGGTGAAGGCCAGGCACTCACTCTAATGCAGGCCGAAAAAGCAAAGAACACAAAAGGGGGCCTACTCACCAATCAAGGAAGGGGGTGCCTTGCCAGCACCAGGGAGTTGAAAAACCACATTGTGCACCAGATGTAGATAATCCCCCAGGCCTGCTAGGGAATTTCAGGGTCCGACGATGAAGGAAAGGATGTGAGAGGCACAGAGTCAAGACACAGACCCTGGGAATCGGGTGAACGCAGACAGAGGGCAAGCTGTCACGGATTCAGTTATTGGGGGCAGGGTTAGGGACAAGCTCTGTATATGCGTTAATTCTCAGCATACTGGCTACTACATCCTAGAAATGATTAACAGTTTCAGTAAATTGGTGTGATAAAAAATTAACCTAGAAAAATCAGTAGCCTTTCTTTATATGAACAGCAAGCAAATGGAGCAGAAATATAAAGTTACTTTCCCATTCATAATAACCACCAAAAAATAAAATATTTCAGGACAAACCTGACCAAAGTGACTAAAGATGTCTACAATGAAAATTTTAAACCCTTGAACTAGGAGATTGAATAAGACATCAGGAGATGGGAGGACCTCCCAAGCTCATGGATTGGAAGAATTAGTATAGTAAAAATGACCATCGTACCCAAAGTAATACACAAATTCAGTACAATACAAATTAAAATACCCATGAGTTTCTTCACAGGCTTAGAAAAATCATCCTATAATTCATATGGAAAGACAAAGGACCCTGGATAGCCAAAGCCACCCTGAGTAAAAAGAAAAAGGCAGGGGAGAGGGAGATTACTCCACCAGAATTTAAACTATATCACAGGTCTATAGTCATAAAAACAGCCTGGTACTGGCACAAAAACAGACCAGTAGTTGAATGGAACAAAACTGAAAATCCAAATCTGAGCACATGCAATTTTAGCCATGTCATATTTGACAAAGGGGCCAAGAAGACTCAATGGAGGAATGACAGAATCTTCAGCAAATGGTGCTGGCAAAACTGGATCACCACTTGTAGAAGAATAAAACAAAATCCCTACCTTTCACCCTGTACAAAAATCAACTCCAAATGGATCAAAAACCTCAATGTGAAACGTGAATTTCTAAAAATTATGGAAGAAAACATTGGCAAGAAACCTACAAGATATAGATTCAGGAAAAGGCCTTTTAAATCAGACAGTAGCTTCACAGGAAATAAGATCAACAATTGACACGTAGGACATCATTAAACTCAAAAGCTTCTGAATGGTGAAAGAAACAATGAAAGAAATGAAGAAAACACTCGTAGAGTGGGAGGAAACCTTCAACAGTGATACATCCAACAGTGGATTAACATCCAGAATTCATAAATTACTCAAAATCCAGAGGAGCAAGAAAAAAAATGACCCAATCAAAAGATGGAGTAAAGAACTGAACAAAGACTTCACAAATGAAGAAGATGACTGATAAACATCTCAAAGTTGTTCAACGTTGCTAATAATTAAAAGAAATCCAGTTAAAACAACTTTAAGATTTCATCTGACTCATGTAAGACTGGCTGTGATCAAGGAGATGTTGTGGGGAAAGGGGAACACTCATTCACTGCTGGTGGGAATGCAAACTCATGCAACCCCTGTGGAAAGCAGTGTGGAGAACACTTAAAAGACTCAAGATTAACCTACCATCTTACCCAGTCTTACCACTCCTGGGTATATACCCACAAGACTGATCCTATTGCAGAGACATGTGCACTGTCATGTTTATTGCACCTCTCTTCACAATGGCAAAGAGCTGGAAGCAAGCCTAGTGCCCCTCATCTGATGAGTAGATAAAGAAAATGTGGTATATCTACACAATGGAACTCTATTCAACAGTAAAGAAAGATGCTCATGAAATTTGCAGGCAAGTGGATGGAACTAGAAGCCGTTATGCTAAGTGAATTAACACAGTCCCAGAAAAACAAATGATGTATGGTGTCCTTCATTTGTGGATGTTAGCACCAAATCCTTGTTTGTAAGGCAAGCTGAGTATCTTTTTTCTTTTTTAGTAAATATAATACCCGATGCTACTATAAAATGTGCATTAAAACATATATCAACTTGCTATGTAATTTAGGAATGCAAAATTCAATAAAAAATTAAGAAGATAAAAGAATAGATCTCAGATAATAGTATATGACTGCTTTTTCTTTTATTTATTTATTTTTTTTTATTGATGCTTTGTGTATTTCATACATCATTTTACAATTCAGTTCAGGCATATATCCCCTTCCCTTCCCCCCACCCCACCCCTACCCATCTCAGATCGTGCATTCTGCCGTAAGTTTTCTGCATCTTTCTCTGCTTTTTTGTTTTGTTTTGTTTTCATTTTTTTTAACAATAAGTGACTGCTTTTTCTAAAGCTCTGAGGATCTCTAATCGGCTCGTGGTTGAAAAGAAAAAACTTAGAAGCATTCAATGCCCCAATTGGATCCCTTTCCCATTCTGTCGCTAGGCACACCCACCACCTCATCTAACCAAATGAGTATTAATCAGTACTAACCAGTAGGTATTACTCCATGGCAACTTTTTAATAAATTCATATTGAAGTTTTGGGTTTTGTTTTGTTTCTGAGACAGAGTCTCACTATGTAGCCCTCGCTATCCTAGATCTTGTTAAGCTTCATGTCTAGACCCATATAGAAACACTTTTTTAAGAAAAATAAAGCTCACAGCCAGGCGCAGTGGCGCACGCCTTTAATCCTAGCACTCGGGAGGCAGAGGCAGGCGGATCTTTATGAGTTCAAGGCCAGCCTCGACTACAGAGTGAGTTCCAGGACAGCTGGGGCTACAGGGAGACCCCGACTCGAAAAGAAAAATGCACTAAGAGTATGAGTGTCCACTGGGATACAGAGCCGCTACTTCCTAATTTAGTGTCCCCATTCCCCTCTTCCCCAGACCCCACAACCTTACTACATGATGCTCCTTATGTTTCAATTCCTAACATATAAGTTCACAGTCCTCTTCCCAGAATGCCCTTCCCCCAAGAGTCCTCACACCAGATAGACTAACCTCTTCTACGTTCCTTTCAGTTCGCCTGTTAGGGATCCTAGAGTTCTGACTGCGTTCAGAGAGCATCGGTGGACCAAAATGAGTGGGCATCATAGCGAAAAGTGAAGCAAGTTTTATTCCGATGGGCAATGGGAAAAATACACAAAATCTTTCAGCATCATTAGTTAGANTTATTCTATTCAGTTTTTTGCTGTTTATTCATTTGCTGTTATGCTCTATCTTAAGTACACTATATGATAGTATGAAAATTACACGTGTTGCAACACAGAGAGAAATTGTTTATCAGTTTGGCAATGGAGAAATTATGTTTTCAACATATATATATATATATATATACACATTTGTACGTAAATTAAATACTGTAATATATTTTAGAAAAAAATGGTCGTTTTCTATGTACAATGTCATATTTTCCCTAAAAAAACAGGAAATTGGCTTCCCCTGATTATTTTCACACAATTTCTTTAACCTCATTTTCAGGATGGGTTTGGGAATGTGTTACTGATATTAAATGAGTGAGGAATTCTTTCTCTCTATCTATCTATCTATCTATCTATCCATCTATCTATCATCTATCTATCTATCTCTATATCTATCTATCAATCATCTATCTATATCTATATCTATCTATCTATCTATCTATCTATATCTATCTATCTATCTATCTATCTATCTATCTATCTATCTATCTATATGTTTTTCAGGTTAGGAGACATCAGCATGCAGTTGTGGAGGTCTAGCTAATGATTTTTTTTTCTATTTTAGAGTGGGAGCTGAACTAAATTGAGACAAATAGGTAAATGTGTTGTGTATAATCTGATTCCTGCTCAGCATCTCTGAAACAAGGTTGAGAAAAACTTGAGTAACAGTTTAGTGATTTCTTTCCAATGGCATAAGGCCAGAAGGGCCCACTAGGGGCATTGTTTTCCATCCTCTTGACTCCAGTAAGAATGAACCTAAATACTTTCAAACAGATAGTTATTTCCACTCCTAAAATATACCCAGAAAATGAGACTCTACCCTTGGTAACTAGTTCCACTATTTCATAGTCATCATGCCAATATGTACTATTAAGAGGCCTAAATGCACACATTACTGACACAATGGGCTATAATTGCCCTTTTGTAACTGCTGCACAATATCCAGTCTATGATTATTTAGGGAGTTTAACATTCACCCCTTATTGATGGAACAGCTCTTAACAGTAACTTTGTTGTGAGGCAAGGGTTGTGTTGCTTACTATCCTCTGTACTGTTTGAAGAGGAATTGTTATCATAACACAAACATTAGGAAAATTTGGATATTTATGTACAAGTATTTTAGGCTACTATTAAATTTGAACTTATATATTCTATAGCTGGAAGATGGTTTTGATCTTTTCAAATTTTGAATACTTTTCCAATTCGACAGAAAGATTCAAACTAACACAGGTTTTGAAATAAACAAACATTAGTGACAGGAGAGAAGAAACTTCATTCTGAATTATTTGAAGAGTATTACCAAGTATATAAAAAGAAAGAAAACCAATAAAGCCTCATTATATTGCTCTCTCAGTCTTAGGACGGCAGCATTTAGCTAGTGGAAGCATACCCATGTCAGCCCCTTGCTTCTTCTAGGCTAAAATAAAGAGATAGTTATGAAAGCTTTGTCACTTATGCTGTATTCCACATAGAAATAAGCAGTTTCCCAGAGGAGATATTTAAGACCTCATGTTATTAAGCAAAAACTTTGATTTGGTTAGGGAACTAAGCCTTACTGCCAACACGTTGAGTGTTTCTTTTTCCTAATCAAATCACAAAGGCCAATACAAGCAAGCCATTTGTATAGTGTGTGTGTGTGTGTGTGTGTGTGTGTGTGTATTATCACATGGATTTTCTCAGAAACTTTATGGCTTGAGCATTTTTGCCTCATATTTTGGTAAATAATTTTATGTTGTTTTTATTTAACCTTTTCTTTAGGACCAAATTTATTGAACATAGTCCCTTATTCTTTTCTAATCTCTGATACAGTGTACAGGCATCTAAAACCACATTGCAAAATCATAAGTAATAAGCACAATAATTAAGGCAACAGACTGAATTTAATCTTAATTTATATTTCTCCCCACTTCTCACAGGGGAATGGAGAACTTGATATACAGAAGTTGAAATGCTTCAGTTCTTGTTATTTTGAACATAGGGAACTCAAATTTTCTTCAAAAATAGAACTTTAGCAAGTTCTTAAAAAATCAGAAAAAATAATGTGTAACTTTTATAGAGTGCTTTGAAAGTAATTATAAAACTTGGGGCTGGCGAGATGGCCTAGCAGTTGGGAGCGCCGACTGCTCTTGCAGAGGACCGGGTCGATTCCCAGCACCCACATGGTGGCTGAGAACCATTTTTAACTCCAGTTCCAGGGGAATCCAATGCCCTCCATGGCATTGCACGACACGGGTGTGCAGACCTGCATGCAGACAGTAAATTCATATATATATAAAATAAATAAAATAAAATAAAACTTGTACAGTAGCACCTTAGACTGAGTAGCAAATAGAGTCGAGGTGCATATTGATATTCTTCCTGCAAATTACAACTGAAAATGTTGGTATTACACATAGAAGAAACAAAAGACTCAGATATCTATAGAATACGTGAAATGACCAAGAGACAACACTGTGTAAACTTCCCGAATTTTATTTTTGCCTTACATATTCTAGACTTATGGACCAGTCAGAATTCTAGAAATTCCAACAAATACAGAAAAATGAAAAATAAAACGACAAAAATAGCCAAAGAACCATTTAGAGGAAATTTTCAGATAATATCTATTCTAGGCTATCTACTCTGAGTGAATTCCTTATTTCTTCCATACCCACACGTACAAAGGCTAGGTAGGATACACAGATTGCCACAGATGACAGGAAAGGATCTAGAACCTTCATCCCCTACAAGTGTATACAGGCACATTCTAGGCTTCTGCCTATACCAGTGTGTCAAATGGAGACTATGAGTGTGATAGTTAGTTTTTGTTCACTTAATATAAACTAGTGACACTTAGGAAGAGGAAGAATTTCCTACAACAGATTGGCCTGTGGACCATGTCTATGGGCAGTGTCTTGATTGATGGTTTATGTGGAAGTGTCCAGGCCACTGTGGATGGTAGTACCACTGGGCAAGTGGGCTATATTTGAGCTGCATAAGGAATAAATCTGAGCCAGCCAGGGGAAGCAAACCAGGAAGTAAGCAATGTTTCTCCATGGTCGCAGCTCCAGTTTCCACCTCTCAGTTCCTGCTTGAGTTCCTTCCCTAATCACCCTCAGTGCTGTACTGAGATGTGAAGGTTTACCCCTAATAAACACTTTCCTCCTCAGGTTGCTGTGCTCATGGTTTTTAACATGGCAAGAGGAAGCAAACTAGCAAAGCCCAGTCAAGCTTCTATCCTCAGTTGGAAGTAATAAGTTTTCATATTCTTTCTCACAGCGGTATTCTGAGAGATGTCAGAGAATGCCCAATGGAGAGTCAAATCTTGCAACACCTGTTCCTGGTGCACCCATATGGTGCCAGTGTGGACCATAAGGGAAGTAGAATTGAGGCACCACTGCCCTTCACGGCCAGTCAGAATGGTGGTAATGCATGCCTAATGAGAAACTTTTCAGCCTAATCAGTTAAGTGGAAACCCAACACCCTGGGTGTCAGTAAGGCCAGTAGGATACCTGGATTCCTAGACAGTGAACTGACAGTACCAAGACACCAGCATTGGCGCAAGAATCCAATTAAAACTGAACTTTAAGTTGGGCGTGGTGGCACACTCCTTTAATCTTAGCACTCAGGAAGAGGCTGGTGGATCTCTGTGAGTTCAAGGCCAGCCTAGTCTACAGAGTGAGTTCCAGGCCAGCTGGGGCTACAGGGAGAACCTGTCTCAAAAAGACCACAAAAAAAAAAAAAAAAAAAAACAAAACCCTGAACTTTAAATAAGATCTAGATAATCATATTACAGTATGCAAAGCTACTGTATTTCAACTGGAAAGGACACAATATTTATTTGTTATACATTTTTTTTCATATGTATGCATATATTGCCTACATTGTTTGAAGTACAGTGTGCCTGTGTAATGCAGTGCCCATGGAAGTCTGAAAAGGGGATCAGATGCCTTGGAACTGGAGTTACAGACAGTTGTTGGCTGCCATGTCAATACTGGGATTCCAATCCAGGTCCTCTGCAAGAACAGCTAGTGCTCTTACCTGCGGAGCCATTTCTCCAGCCCCTCAAGCTAGGAATAGTGGCTCATGCCTTTAATAGCAGGGCTTGGGAGGTGGAGACACACTCATTTCTGTAAGTTCAGGGCTATCTTGGTCTATATAGCATCTTCCAGGCCAGCCAGCAGTACATAGTGAGACCTGTGTCAGAATAAATGTTTGATGACACATATGGAACAAAAATCAGTTTTTACAAAATCATGGAGTGCCACAATTTTAACTTTATGGATAATGTGAAAAATATTAGAAATACTGTAGAATTAAGGTTTCCATTAAAGTCTCCTAAAGAAGAATTCTCAAAGTCCAGATAGTTTCACTGAAGATTTTAATAAACATTTAAATAAATAATTTAGAAATTTCTAAATAATATCTTCAAAAAATAGGAAGTCGTCAAGTTAACCCTATTGGCTCAACAGTGGAAATTATATCCTGGGTGGGGGAGGGGGTAAGTAACAGCTGTCTAAATCAACTTAAAGCTGCTCAGTAGGTGGGATTTCCTGCTTGGCAGTGTAAACCTGGTCAATTACCCATGGCTAGAGAGGTCAGAATATCTAGAGGGGAACCTAAACAGTTTAACAACTTATCTTTATACCCATTGATATGTGCAGCTCTCATCCCTCATAAAATAAGACTCCTTTTTTTTTTTTTTATTTTATTTTGCATGTGTATGAATGTATTGTCTGCATGCAGTCTGTGCACCCATGTCGTGCCATGCCGGGAGGTCAGAAGAGGGTATCGTTCCATCAGATTCCCCTGAACTGGGTGGTTCTCCGGAAATTGGAGTTACAGACGTTCTTAGCCGGCCATGTGGGTGCTGGGGTTCGAACCCGGGTCCTCTGCAAGAGCGTCGGTGCTCTTAACCGCTAGGCTATCTCTCCAGCCCCAATAAGACTCCTTTTTCAAGGAGACTTTTACAGAGATCAACAAGTGGTCAAAATTTAGAGAATAAGTGACCATAGGATGCCCAGCCCCAAATAGGACATCTGCAGCAGAACCCCTACACCCAAGACTCAGAAAACATTGTGGAAGATGGGGTGGAAGATTCTAAGCAGCAGAAGACCAGGACAAGATGACTGCTGCTAGATAGTATCTGCCAGATATTACAGAGCTGCTGCCCCCATAAACTCTCAACGATATGGTTGACTGTGAAGATCATTCCAGGTGACATGCCAATGTAGAGGGATGGAGATTTAATCAGGCTCTGCCCATACATGAAGGAGTACAAGAAGTCAACGGCTACTGTGGGAGGGAAAGTCACTTTTGCCAAGGATGAGCCTCATGAAGTTTCCTAGTCCTAACTGGTCAGCCCTTAACCCTTGTACCTAGAGGCAGCACTGTTGGACTCAGTAGGTTATACACACAAAGACACACACATGTGTGTATCTGTCTGTATGTATTTATGTATTTAACAATAATAAATCTAGAAGAGGTTGTGTATTGGAGAGGAGAGAGTGACCTGGAAATGGGAAGAGTTCCAGAGCAGAGAGTGATAGAAATAATATAATGCAATGTACCTTGTGTGAAATTTTCCAAAAAGTATAAGAAATATTATTACAAAAAACAAAATAGGAAGAGAAAGAATATCTCTGCTTTGTAAAGTTAATTTACCTAACACTAAAAGTGAATAATGAGAGAGTAACAACTACAGACCATAATCCTTCATGAATTTGGAAGTTCTAAGTAAAATATTAGCAAATTAACCCAGTAATATATATATATAGTATATATAATATATAATATATATATATATATATTTATTTATATTTGAATTGGAGTTACAGACGTTCTTAGCCGCCATGTGGGTGCTGGGGATCGAACCCGGGTCCTCTGCAAGAGCAGTCGGCACTCTCAACCGCTAGGCCACCTCTCCAGCCCCAGTATGTGTCATTTTATACTCATATAGCATGATTCCACTTTTTGTCAGTGCAATAAGGCAAACAAGCAAATAGAGATAGTTTTAATAAATCTGAACAAAATAGAAAACCTAGAAAACCTCTTAAGACAACCAAGTTCAACACAATTCAAATATATATAAATATATAAAACTAAAGTGTACTAATTTAGATAAACAACAGCCATGCAAATATAGAATATTCTGTACCACTTAGGTTCTGAAAACTATCAAATTATGATTAAGAACATTTGTGTATTATTCACTTTTCTGTTGCTGTGATAAAACACCATGACCATGGAACTTATAAAAGGAAGAGTTTATTTGAGCTTACAAATTGGCGGTTCCAGGGAATTAGAGTCCATTGTGGTGGGAAGCAAGTGGCAGCTGGAATGAAATTCGCAGAATAAAAAAAACCCGAGGGTCCACATCTCACAATGAGCACAGGAAGCAGAGAGAGAGCAACTGTAGACCACGAGGCTTGTTAAACTCACTAAAGCCTGCCCCCAATAACGTACTTCTTCCTAGCATGACCACACCTTCTAAGACCTCCAAAACAGTGCCACCAACTGGAGGCAAGTGTCTGAATACTTAAAGTCCATGGGGGACACTCATTCAAACCACCACAATTTGATTGTTGTTTTTTTTTTGGGGGGGGGGGGATAGACTCTAGCTCTTTATCTGAGGGGAAGGCCTGACCTTTTTCTGTCTCCACTCCACATTGCAGGAATTTGGGGCTTGTACTACCACATCCTCAGAAGATTTTGATAAAAAGAGATGCAAATACTCTTAAGTGACAGAAAGACTTAAAGGTTCAGTAATGTTGATTCCCCAAAGTTTTGTTTTAGGATTGACTTAAAAAATACTATAAGAATATGTGTGTGCATCTGTGTTCTTATTTGCTCATGTGTGTGCTAGTACCTAGAGAAGCCAAAAGAGTGTGTTCCATATCCTGGAGATGGAGTTGCCAGGAAGCTGTGAGCTACCAGATGTGGATCATGGAAACAAGACTTCAGCCTTCTGAAAGAATAGCAAGTGTTCTTTTTTTTTAAATATTTTTTATTGATGTTTTGAGCCATCTCTCCAGTTCTTCTGGAAGGAAATGTGTGTGTGTGTGTGTGTGTGTGTGTGTGTGTGTGTGTGTGTTTGTGTTTGTAAAGATTTCAAAAAATATTTTTTTAATTTTTTACTTTTTATTATTTATGTGTATGAGTGTACTGTCTGCATGTAGGTCTGTGCACCCGTGTCATGCAATGCTGCGGAGGTCAGAAGAGGGCGTTGGATTCCCCTGGAACTGGACTTAAAGACAGTTCTTAGCCTCCATCTGGGTGCTGGGGATCGAACCCGGATCCTCTGCAAGAGCAGTTGGTGCTCTTAACCGCTGAGTCATCTCTCCAGCCCCTCAGAAAATATTTTTAAAATTTTGGAAATCCTGCAGAATAGACTGAATAGTTAAAACAACTGTAAAGAAGAAATATAATGAGAAAAAATATATATATATATCTAGTAAGGTAGACTCTGGTATTCACTAATGGATTTATAGATAAATGAAACACAATACAGAGCATACAAGTAAATTCACACAGTATGCTTAACAATTTTGACAAAATTCAAAAACAATTTAATAAAGACAGTCTGCAACAAATGGTGCCGAAGCAAACCACAAGGAAAATTAATGACCACGGTCTCACACCTTTTTCAAAACTTTATTCTAAACATATTCTGAATTTAAATGCAATAAATAAAACTGTAAATCTAATAGAAAAATGAGAGAAACTGTCACTCAGCATTACGTCATGGATTATTTTCATATTCTCTATCTAGGTCATGATTACAGGCAATGATACATTCTTTGGCTAAGAGATCCAGGTTCTAAAAGAAAACTGAAAACTCAGGAAAATAGAAGTCTGAGCATGAGGCAAGTGCTAGATATATGGAGAGCCAAGATCTTTGAGTTAGTACCTAGAATGTATTTACATTAATGCCTCCTTAGGGCCTGGTCTCTCCCTATTCAGCATGCTTCACTTCCCTCTTAGCTATGACTGGCTTTGGGTGAGGCTGAGCCTCATCTAAGAAGTTGGGAGTTCTGATGGAACTAAGCTCATTGTTGGTAGCTCATGCTGTACCGTCAGTAAAATCCAGTGATTATTTGACCTCACCTCTTTCTATCAGAGTACAGTAGTCCAACAACAGGTATTCCTCAAGTGGTACTTACTTCCATGCTGCAGGTGGCATGGTCTTGCTCTAATAGAGTATAAAGTTTGTGTTGTGATTTTTATACTCTGACTTGCCCTGAACCCTGTAACACAGATAACTCTAATGCCATAGAATTTGTCACAGCACAAAAGCTACATAGGATGTCTGAAACTATGCTTATCACTTTTACAACCCTTTACTAATATGTGATGAGAAATGATGAAATTTAGTAGTTACTCAGTAATAATTATGGATTTCTCAATTCTAAAGTTTATAGCTCCAGAAACTCAAGAAAATTACTAAGCAGTTATTCTCGTTCTTTAAAAGGTTAGCGTTTCAAGAAAGAGAAATGCATTTCTATTGCTTTTTACTTTAAGAGAACATCTTAACATGTCCCTTATCTTAAAAGTTAAAGCCACAAAAAGTTTCTTTTAGGGTGTGCTCCTTGGTACCTTGCACAGCTTTCATCTCTCACACTAGAATATTCATGTTATTTGCACTTGGCAGTTACTGTTTTCATTCCCTTGATATTATAAATAGAGTGTACCAAAATGATTCTGTATGAATTTCTAGAAGTCTCAAATTTCTCCAAAGTTTATTTTGATATAAGAAAAGGTTTATCTATCAACTTATGCCCTTCTTATATTTGAATTGCTTCTGCTTTCTTTTCTTTTAGGAATGAAAGTGAACACATATTACAATCAATGGCTGCAATACACAATATGTGAAATAAACCTGATGGGCTTTTGAAGAGGTGCCACATCTAGCTCAGTATATATATATATATATATATATAAATATATATATATGTATATGGAGTGTTAGTTTTCATTGGATTTATAGTAGTAGTTTCTCTCTTTTTTATATATAACATTATTTTGATTTTTTTAAAGTGATTCATACATAATTTTTCAGTAAGTCTTAAGTGCCTTTATATTGGCTTCTCCCTGTGTACCCTCAGGCAGCCAGCCCCCTGGAGTTCACATCTTCTGTCATTTGTGCTAGGATTCATTGAGCCAAATTACTTGTATTCTAAGATACTAAGATTTTATAAGTGTAACATATGAATTTGAGGAGGACACAGCTCAGGCTATAACATCAAATCAAAATTTGAATGTTTCTTCTAAAATTCAGGGGTTGCCAATGTAATAGTGTTAAGAAGGAGCCCTACAAAAGTCATAAGAGTCCCCTCCTTTTTAATGGGAACAAAACTCTGATAAACAAGTTAGGTATAGCATTCCTCTCTCTTGTTCTTCTACCTGCTTCCAAGTAAGAATACAGCAAGAATTACTCATGCAGTACAAAATGGTTACACTTGATCTGTAGCTTCCCTTTTCCCAGCACTGTGGGAAATACATGTCTAGTCTTTGAAATTACATTATGTGGCATTTTGTTACAGCAACACAAAATGCCTAAGACATGGCAGTTCACAAACCTCCCCATTTTTAATATACTTTTCCCTGAAGTATTCCGTGTTAGATATATTAAAAATCCTACATTGATACAAAAACACTCTGAGATAATACAGATAAGAAGTAATGTACCTCTATTAAAGGTTGTTGTAGTTTTAAAATGAGATATCCCTCAAACACTACAGAATTAAAGGCTTAATTATCAGTGGAAGAGTTTAGAGACTAAGTAATGAAGGCTCTTGCCTCATCACTAGCTTAAACAATTAATGCATTCACAATTTGATGGAAAATTGTGGGCAGGTGAAAATTTATGAGATGGAAGCTAGTTTATGTGAATTGGTCTTCTGGTGCGATATTTTATAACAGCCCCTCCCCCCAGTCCTCTGAGGCCACCATGAGGTCTGCAGGTTTTTTCCCACTATATATTTCCCACCATGATGTTCTGTTTTACATCATACCAGAAACCATGGCTCTATATTATTAGAAGTGAGACCTCTGACACCACAAGGCACAGCAAATCCTTCCTACTAATAATGTATGGATAATAATGATGGAATACCAAAAGAACAGAATGCTAGCAGGAATCTTCATTTTTAAAGAGTGTGCTGAGAAGTTTTCAGGTGGAAAGTAGGACTCTAACATGAATCAGGGTCACCTTCAGTCTAGAATTGCCAGGAGATAGACTTTCCAGCAAAGCCAAAGTATGTTAAGAAGTAGGAACTCTTGGCAATGAAATAAATGCATTTTGTATTATGACATGGTCATAACTCTTCCAGAGGCAGTGGGAAGAAATCTAGACTACAATTGCACAATATCTCCTACATTCCCAAGTTTCGAAGACTTGGTTACCAGTGAAGCAGACTTCAGAGTTAATCAGATCAGAAAAACAATTCACTGACATTAAAATTTGATTGACCATGGGAGCAGATCATGAAGGCATGTCCATGGGGGCTACATTTTGTTCCTAGCCCTCTTTTCTCTCTCATCTTCTCAGCCACAACAAAGTACACAGATTCTCTCTAGTATACTCTACCTGATCTCATGTTATGTCTCACCGCAATTCAGAAGCAACATAGTCAATTGACCATGTCATGAAACCTCTAAAAACATGAGCCAAAATAAATATTTCCTACCATTGACTTGATTTTCCCCAATATTTTGTCACGGAGCAGAAGTCTAATACAAAGGCAAATGACTTCATCTACAACAATTATTGTTAATTTACCTTTTCACAAGCAATCCCACCTGAAAATTTTCCTTTTTGACATGTCTCCCACAAGTGGCAAAAAGATTCATATTAATAGTTTTATTGTAAATTAGAACCTTATTTTAAATGATAAGACATTAGAAATAGGCTAAAACAAATATAGAATATAACCCTTTCATTAAGTAGCAAAAATGAACTTATCCATACAAATTATGAATATTTCCTTAAAAATAGGCAGTCTTGAACTCTCTGGAATTTGATAGATGATTTTATGCAATTTCTATATATTTTTAAAAAACTAAAATTGAACTGATTATAATTTCTTTCCTATTATATGCTGATGTTTTATTTATTTTTATTTTTTTGTGCTGATGTTTAATTAAGTACAGTTTCTTTAATTGTATTATCTTCTGCAATTATATCTTCTTGAAACTATTTACTTTCACATAAAGTATTCTGTATGCATACTTTTTCAAAATTGGTGTTGAGCTATGTGTTATGTGTTAATCTTAATATGTTATTTTCAAATGGTAAAACCAAAATTAACACCTGTGTAGTATCAAAGTACTATACACATAATTATATGCAAAATATAATACTGTAAAAATTATAATAGAGAATTGATAATTTAATTTATAGAAATAATGTTTTAGTTATTTTTATAAAGGTATCAAAATATTGCAAAAGTAATGCATGTACTTAAATATCTCCTTCAGTAAGTTTTCCCAAATGTTTACACAAATGTAAACAACATCAAAATTTGAAAACTAATATTGGCATACTACTGCTAACAAATTTATTTTATTAAAATTTTGCCAGTTAGTCTAATAATGCATGTTTACTTCCAGTCAGGACATTCACCTTTTGTGGAATTGTATCTCCTTAGTTTTGTCTGTAGTCTTTCATTAGTTTTTATTTGTAGTGTATTGATAAAATTGAAGTATACTAGACAGACATTTTGTACAATATCCTTCAGTTCGAATTTGTCATTTTCTTTTCTCATGATTAGATTGAGGCTGTGGATTTCTTTCTAGATTGTATGAGTCATGTGTTGTTCTCAATGCATTGTGTCTGGGAGATAAGATATCAAAGAGGTTCATCACCCATGATTGGGAATGCCAAGTTGAATGGCTAGCTAAGAATTGTGTGTTGGGATCACTGACCGGAAATTTACAAGATTTACTTTTTTAATAAATAAGCACCTCATGGGAAAGTAATTTGAAAGTATTAAATATTCTACTTGTTTTCATAACATGACTCATGAATTTTAGTATGCATATGTCATTCTTTTTTAAAGATTTATAGTTATTTATTTTTACTTCATATTTATGGATGTTTTGCCTCCATGTATGTAAGGGCACCACATTCATGCATTAGCTACAGAGGCTAGAAGAGGGCATTGGATCCCCTGGAACTAGTGTTGTGGAGGGCTGCTAGCTGTAATGTGGTTGTGATTAACTGAATCCAGTCCCTCTGAAGGAGCAGTCACTGATCTCAACCCCTTGGCCACCTCTCCAAGCCCTCATATATGATTCTCCTTGCCTGAAACAAATTTCATTATTCTTTGCTAAACTGTAGTTTTATTTTTCTATTATTCTTTCTACATTTATAAAGTGAAATTTATGTAAGAGCCATTTCCTCTCTCTCTCTCTCTCTCTCTCTCTCTCTCTCTCTCTCTCTCTCGTCATCACACTTATTTGTATCACTTTGATATAAACACTTAATATAATATTTTGTCCATCACTTAATTATTTGCTTGATGCTCAAATAGTCCCAGGTTTGTGGGTTGCATTTCATTCTAGTTGGCTCGTCTAACAGATGTATTTTCCATATTAGAAAACTTTTAAACAGTAGAATTAGTGCTGATGATTTTACTGATTAAGATATTACTAAGTAAAGGGAAATATCATTATTAATTTTAAATTGTGTTTTTCCAAGTAAATTATGAGAACCGAACAGGAAGAAACATCTAAAAATTAAGAAGTGATATAATTACAAGTTGTCATTCCTGTAATAAAGACATATACATTAAAGTCCAAACATAGTTTCCTGGCATTTATTTTTGGAAAGATCTTGAAGATGACAATAATCTGTGTTTAGAGTTCATGACAGCCACTGGGGGCTGACAGTGAAGATGGAAAATCAAAACAAGTTAAAGCTGTTTCATGTAAATAAGGTAATATATTAAAGCTTGTCTTAAAATTAATATTATTGTATTTTTTTAGTAATATCTTCTCAGAAAATAATCAAGAACTTATGAATAAGCTTATCTAAAATTATTTTCAACCCAGATATTTATTGACAATTATAGGACAAAAGTCTATTATTTGACTAGATACAACTGATATCTGATAAAGCAGTGTGTGAATAACATTATTATAGGCAATTTTAATTTTATTCATTTTTATATGACTATTTTTAAAACTTTTTATTTCATTTTTAATAAGTTTAACATGACTCACAAATTCATTTTTGATAGAGTAAAATATTTTGTTACTTTAAATGTAAAATAAAATATGCCAAAGTTTATGCCATGAAATGACAATTTGCATAAATATATCTTTATTATTTAAGAAAGGATTTTCTAAATATTATAAGTATGTTCATTTTCCTGGAGTATTGTCTTGATTTGGTGAGACTGATTAACTATCTGCATGCAATCAGAGCAGCTTTTGGGTAGTGAGAGGATTGAGTCACATGGTAACACCACATATCAATTTCAAGAAGTTTTTCTGTTGACTTGATAAAAATCTGTGCATAAAGTTTCTGGCTATTAATTATGCTGGAATCTTGGATCCTCTGAAAAATGACTCACTTGTTTTAGAATCCTTTTTTTCTAATAACAATGAATGTCTGCAGCACACACTTAACTGTTGTGTGGCAAAGGCATAAAAATGAGCTGTTCTCTTATGATTCCTGATGACTCTTCTCTGTGTTCAGCTCTCGCTTCCCTCTCTCATCCTCATGCTACAACTGTTATCTGTAATCAGGAGCGAAGGGATGGATGCACACGGCAGGCTGTCACCTGAGTGATTGCAGCATTTAGACCTCCTGATAACACTTGAAAGTAGGCAGTATTAAAAAAAAAAGAATCCTATGATGTTTTTATTTCAAAGGGCATATAATATACAAAATCATGAATGCATGAATTTTTCTTCACCTTCCATAAAAAAATCTACATTTCTAAGGTCATCTAAGGTGACCAGTTTAATTCAACCAATCTTTCAACCTTCCATTGCAAGTAGACCATTTGGCGATGTAATTCTGCAGACTGTCATGTTCAGCAATTGGACTGGACAGAGGCTTATTAGAGAAGGGCTTTCCCTTGATTAATCACAATCAGTTCCTATGTTCTGAAGAGCACTAGAAATTTGTGGAAATAGTTTTCAGAGACACTCATGCCACATGTTCTTATCAGAAGTGGTGCTTTTTATACCTACAAAATTAGAACCTGAAACTCATTGTATCATTGTTCTATGAAACTGACCTACTGTGCTATCCAGTTTCGAGGTCTATAAAGCCTACATAGCTTTTGTCCTACTTGCATCCTACATATAATAATCATACCTTTAATTTCAGAGTTTTCCTACCATTTATACCATTTGTAGTATACAAAAAATGCAATTAGTTCATTGGGCAATAAAACAATAAATTTTAAGATAAAGCATTTTAGTGAAATTGAATCTAATTTAGAATTATTTAAGACACCACAGTAGAACTAAATTTGTTTTGTCTTGGAATGAATCTATGATATAAAATTGATATTATGTCAGTCCAATCATTTTATAATGGCCACTCAGCTTCATTCTAAAATACCACTCAATGTCAGTTATAATATTAGTCTTTAGAAACTGTAATGAATCAGGCAATCTTTAATCACATTTATGTTGTTCTGTAACATGATTATAGACATAGCCTAGAATAGTTTCTATGAAATAGTGGACTGATATGAAATAGAAGTGGGGAAGCTTGACTCAGTTGAGGAGATGTCTGTAGGTTCCTGTGAAGGAGACATTATTTTATAGGGTTAAGAATACTTCTTGGGCTGGAGAGATAGCTTAGTGGTTAAGAGCACCACATGGCGGCTAAGAACTGTCTGTAACTCCAATTCCAGGAGAACTCCAGTTCCAGGGGAATCCGAGACCCTCTTCTGACCTCCGGGGCATTGCATGACACAGGTGCACAAACCTACATGTAGACAGTACATTCATACACCTACAAAAATAAATAAAATTAATAAAAAAATAAAAAAAATACTTCTCTATGGGTTGGAGAGATGGCCTAGCGGTTAAGAGAGCCAACTGCCCTTGCAGAGCACCCAGCTTCGATCTCTAGCACTCACATGGTGGCTGAAAACCATCTTTGGCTCCAGTTCTGGAGGAATCCGACGCCCTCTTCTGCCCTCCACGGCATTGCAAGACAGGGGCGCACAAACCTACGTGCAGACAGTACATTCATACACATAAAAAAATAAAATAAAAAAGAATACTTCTCTGAATTTAGACACCCTATGGCTCTAGGAAGTTTGGATTGTTGCCATGAGTCTTATATTTCACATCTGAATTCTAGAGACAAGAATGTCATCTGTCATTGTTGGAAAAATAACATGCTTTCTATGGTGTGTGACATGTGACAAACAATCAACAAATGGCTCTCTTTAGCTACAAAACAGAAAACATACTTAAATTTTCAGGTCACTAAATTTCACAGGCCAAATTAAAAATCAAAACTGTTTACATTTGCCCTGATTAAAACCACACTTATGTTGTATAATCCATCTCATTGATTAGAATTGCACCTGCTTCATAGAAGTTACTTTTTAGTAGTGTTATTATAAAAATAGCTATTGATTATGTTTTAGTAAAGCAGAAGACACATTTTGTTAAGATACTGACATGGGTTCTATTTCTGGGTAACCCATTACTAGATATTCCCCAAAAAGCAACCTGAGATGAAGTGATAAAAGAGTACATGCAGTATTTTTATAATTATAAGCCAAACCTTATGACATGGATTTCTGAAGTCCCAACTTGATTTAATCAAATTAACTAGCAACTTTCACACTAAGAAAAATTGCCAAGATCCCTTTTTAGTCATTGACTGGCAGAGGCTATTCAGATGGAGGGCAAGAATACTTTGTTCTTTTGATGCACTCTCTATAACCATATCAATATAATATGATGGAAAATATCTACTCCTTTTTGTTTTGCCAAGCACTTGAACCACTGATTGGATTTGTTATCCCTTAGGAGGGCTGTGTTGTGTAGGCTTCACTTCTTTTGTAATACAGCCTTAACTGCCTAGTTCATTTCCCAGTGGGTGTCCCTGTGTTTAACCTTCAGAGTTCTTAACTGTTTTCACACATTGTAAATAAGTCTCTGATACTCTCAGACCCAAGAGTATACTGACTCAGATTTATTTTGAGAAAGAATCTTGATTTTCCTAGAAGTAGCAAGATGGCTTTGCAAAGCCTAATCTTATCTCAAAAGTAAATATCATTCATTTTTAGCCTTATTCCCATATGCTCAAGGCTAAAGAATTTAAATACCAAAATAATATTTAACTAATGTTAAGGCTTCAACACATATCAACCCATTTTAACAAATTTGTTTAACTGTTATAGCTCTTACCTATCTTTTTTTTAAAATCACATTTACGGGCATAAGTTTAAAGATTAGTGTTGGTTGGTATTCTCCCCTTAAACTTAATATGTATGTGTATTCATTTAAATATGAATGTCCTCCATAGGCTCCAAGTATTTTAATACTTTCCCAGTTGGCGGTTCTCTTTTTTGTTTTGGGAGGTTTGAGAGGAAGCATGTCACAGAGGACAGACTTCATCCTTGCCCATTCCGGCTTCCCTTTCTCAGTTTCCTATGTGTGTTTGAAGATGAGGGTGCTCAGATTTATGGCCTGGCTGCCTCCCGCCATGCCTCCGCCATTATGGACTCTCCTTCTGGAAACATCAGTCCAAATATTTCTTCCATTTATAAGTTGTTTTGGTTATAGTATTTTATTACAGCAACAGGAAAGTAACTGCTACAGTATGATAGTATGTAGAATTTGTTCATGCTTTCTAACATTTTCTCTCTGTAGATACATATCATGTTCAGTGAAACATATAAAAATCACAGAGAATAGCACGAACAGGTAAATAATAAACTAGAATTTACCTGAAGAAAAGCTAAGCACTTGTGATAAACAAATTTGTGCACTTGAGATATGCAAACAGCAAAAATAGCCCAGCAGAATTAGAATTGCTTTTAGACCATAGACATGATCACAGATGTCTATAACCTCAGTGCTAGAAATGGGCAGAGATAGGCTGATATCAGGGACTTGCTGGCCAGCCAATCTACACAAAATAGCAAGCTCCAGTTTCAGTGAGAGATCCTATCTACTACACAAAGGTAGAGAGCAATTGAGGAAAACACCAACATCAACCTTTAGCCTCTACATGAGTGTTCATGGGTGCATGCACATGCGTAAATTACACAAAACATGAAATATGTTTTGAAAAAAGACAATAAAACAATTACTTTCACAATTTTAATTTTTTTTCCAAATGCATTCTGTTTGACACAAAAGACAAAGATAATATATTTATCTTAGGGTAGCATTAAAACAATCTCAGATAGGGGAATATGTGTGAGAGAACACACACACACACACACACACACACACACACACACACACGGTCTTCTTTGTTTCTCTGTGCAAAAAAGAGAAACGTTTTCCATTAAAAAGTTGAGAGCAATCTTCTATATGGACAAATGATAGAAACAGGCACTTCTATCCAGGGTCATTCCCTACGTGAAAGCTTGGTGCCTTTAGAGCTCAACTCTAATTTTGAGTCAATTACATCTATCACTAGCGGCTCAGTCAATTAACATAAGGTTTCTGCTGCTGTCTTCCTGACTGTATGCCCAAGGAAAACTCTTTTTTTCTTTTATTTTTTTCCTGATTCCCTCATGGTGTGTACTTAATCAAATTAACTCTAAATAGAAAAAAGTTACATAGAGATCAATGGGAAATGTTTAAGTATAAATCACCTGTATGTCCTGAGAACCATCTCCCTTTTGATGAAGTGTGAAAGTGTATCCTTCACTTATACCCATTTAGAATCCCTCCAGTGTGATTTTCCAAGTACACAGGAAAAGTAATATGAAAGGATAAAGGCAAAATTCTGTCTTCTCTAATCTATTATCTCCCAGACAATAGTCATCAAAATTTTGAAGAATGTTTAATACAATTATTCCCTATCTCACAAGAACAACCATAAATTTACAGGATATCATGTGACCATGATTTATTTTTATTTCTATAATTGCTATTGATGTAGTTTTAATAGATCAGGGAATATTGGGTGATTACACTTTGGTAGAAATTTAGTAATGATCATTTTGTGTTGCTTTTATTTTCATAAAATATGTTAGTATGTGTGGTAGTTTTCTTTCTGGATACGTACCCACATTCCCAATCCACCTCTGCGATTGACACTAATTGGTAAGTCTTTTGGCAGACACAGTTGAAAAACAAATGGTCACTAGACACAGAAACTAAGCAAGGCACTACCTGTGGCTTAGGGTTAAAGTGCAATGAGTCAGAATCTGTGCAGCCTTGCCTTTGTTTCCACTAGGTGTCAAGAAATGTGAACTGGGGATTTCTAGATTGTCAATTAAAATTATTCATGCTTACTATTCTAAATATAAATTTATCAAACTGTAGTGTCTCTATGTAGCAACTAGAACTAATGACATCAATTAAAACTTGCACAACTTCATGATTATCATAAACATTATATCAAGTTGGAAATTATTTTTCACATGCAATTAAGTGCCATTGTCATTAATTTACAGGAAATTTGCTAACAACATGATCTCTGCTCTCCTAGATACAAATTTCCAAGTGAGTAAGACAGGTTAAGTTGGCTGTTTCGAAAGGCACCACAAGGATGACCAGTCACTGCCAAACTGTGCTTCACTCTATAGGAGAATTTTTTTAAAACTGAACTCTGGGTCTAAGAAAAATTTCCCTCACCACATTGTTAATTTTTTGTTTCTTAAGAGAGGGAGGATTTTATTTGAGCTCATAATTCCAGGTCCCATCCATGTTAACATCAGTTCATATGATGACTATGAGGAGGACCAGGTTGCAGAAACAAAACAGCAAGACACATCACACTCACAGGTAAGAAGAGAAATTCACGAATGCCTACATACGCACTTGCTTGTGCTCAGCCAGATCTCTCCATTCTTATAAAGGGCAGGACCCCTCGTCTCTGGAATGCTGCCACCTGCAGTGAGCTGGGTCCTCCCAATTAACTTATTAAGACAACCACCCACAGGCATGCCCACACTTCAACCCAATGTTAACATTCCCTCATTTAGATTGTCCAAGTGATTCTAAGTTGTGTCAAGTTGACAACCCAAACCATCACATCTCCCATGGCTGTACTAAATATTTCTATTACTCTGGCTAATCTATCCTCCACTCTGCAGCCCCAGTCAAAATTCAAATAGATAATTTCACTCTGGTTGGTAACGTTAGATCTATATTTGGAAAACCAATTTACCATGACCTACACACTACAGCATCTTTTCCTCATAATGAGTTCCCCAATCTTTCTGGCCTCAGCCTAAATCAGAATAATTTTGCAACACCAGGAAAAGACAGCTGACAAAGCCTGGAGACATCTTTGTCAACAATGTGAGTGGTAAAGCAACTACCATCTAGTGTGCAGAGGCCTGTGGTGTTACATAACATGCCAAAATGAATGACAAAGGTCCCCATTTGGAAAAAAGCAGTCTGTTTCCAAGCATCAGTAGTGTCAGGACTGAAAATCCCCAGCTTAAGCTCACTTTCTCAGAGAGAGTTTATCTGACCATCTTGAACTAAATTTGGTTATTTTCTTCTGCTGTTCTTCCTAGTGTCAATTACAACCTGTCATTGCTCTTTGCACAGTTTCAGTAAACTCTTTGTACCAGGCTGGAGAAGCACAACATTTTCTAACTGACATTTTTGAATTTCATACAATATATTTTTATCATATTTACATCTCAACCCCATATGTACATCTCCCTGCTACATCCTGGCTGATTTTTATTCTTTCTCTCACTCTCCACATATAGAGTCAAAGTTGTGTTCCCAAATGCCCTTGGATGTGAGAAATATGTTCACTCAAGCATGATCAACCAACCAAGAGTTTCACCCTTAAATGACACAATGGCACCGACTCTCTCCTCTCAGCAGCCATCAGTTGCAAATACTTCCTCAGGTATGGCTGGGGTTTCTTATCTACCTCCCCATGTCCATACTGGGGTTTTGTCTGGCTTGAGCTTATGTGTAACTTGTGCATGGTGTTATCATTGCTGTGAATTCACAATATTTCTGCCTCTTTTTCCACAATGATCCCTGAACATTGGTGGGCAAAAATTTGATATGTGTCCTATTTAGAGTTAAGCACAAGGCAGCCTCTTTTTCTATGCATATTGTATAGTTGTTAGTCTCTAACACCATCTGCTACATAAGGAAGTTTCCCTGTTGAGAGTTGAAAGATGCATTAATCTATGTGTAAACTAATAAGCCATTAGGAGTTAGCTTAATACTATATCTAGTTAGCAATTGTTAAGACTTGTTTTGTGTCCCTGAATGAGATATATTTTAGATAAGTTTACATGAGCTTTTGAGAATAATGTGCATTCTTTGATGCTTGGGTAGAATATTTGGTAGATGTGTGTTCAGTCCATTTTATGTATGATATAATTGAATTCAGGTATTTTTCTGTTTAGTCTTTGTGCAGGTGATATCACTATTGGAGAAAGTGAGTGGGGTATTGTAGGCAATTACTATTACTATTACTTTTTTTAATTTTTTTATTTTTTAACAAATATAGACCCGTGCTCCCCCCTTCTCCCACTCCACTAGAGCTCATGCATTCTGCCAAAATGCTTTTTAATCTCTTTCTAATATTCCTCCATGAGGAAGTTGACTGTTTTGAGCGAAAGTTCACCCTTTCAGTCAGTTCTTCGATTCAGTTCTTTCTGCTGTTGGTGGTGGTGATCTTGTTTCCAATATGGAATCACTCCCAACTGCTTTGGAGAAAATCTCAAGGGGCCATGCACAAGAAATACTTACCAAGTAGCATCCTCAGATGAGGGGTACCATTTGTCGTTGTATTTCTGGGACTGTGTTTACTTCACTCAGCATGATTGTCCTCTAGCTCCAGCCATTTCCTGCAAAGCTCCTGATTTTCATCTTTATTTACTGCTTGCATCTAGAACTCCATTGTGTAGATGTCCAAAATTTTTGTCATCCACTCACAGTTGACATGCCTTTGGGTTGGTTCCCAGCTCCTTGCTATGTGAAGAGAGCTGCCCCAATAAAACATGGCCGTGCATGATCTCTGTGTGGGGTGAAGTCTTGAGGGTACATGCCCCGAGAGGTATGGATGGGTCGGGTGGCACGGTGGCAAGTTCATTCCAAGTCCTTCAAGAGTTCTCCACACCTGCTTTCAATATTGGCTATGCGAGTTTACATTCCCACCAGCAAGTGGATGAGTGTTCCCCTTTCCCCAAAAACCTCTCCAGCATTGGGTTCTCATTTGTTTCTTGATCCTAGCCAGTCTATTGGAGTAGTAGTAAGATGATTATCTTAAAGTGGTTTTGATTTGTATCTCTTAATGATTAGTGATGGTGAACACTTCTTAAGGTGTTCTCAAGACATCTCTCATTCCTCACTTGTGAAGTCTCTCTTTCAGTTCTTTGCTCCATCTATTGAGTGGCATCGTTTTCTTTTTTGTTTTTTTTTGAGTAGTTTATAATATTCTGGAAATCAATTGCTTGCCAGATGTATCTGCAGTAAAGGTTCCCCTTCTCTGTGCGATTTCTCTTCACTTCCTTGATTGTTTCTTTTGATGTTACCAGAAGCTTTTGAGTTTAAATGAGGTCCCACTTGTCAATGTCAATCTTTATATTCTTGTGCAGCTGATGTCTGATTAGGAAGTCTTTTCCTCGCCTATGTCTTGTAGTCTGCTTGCCAACTTTTTCTTCTATGCCTTCCAGAGTTTTGATTTTCACGTTGAGGTCTTTGATTCCCTTGGAGTTGGAACTTTTGTACAGGGCAGAGGTAGGGTTTAATTTCATTCTTCTACCAGTGATGATCCCCGTTTTGGCCCACCACCACCTTGCTGAAGATGATGTTTTTCTGAATTGTGGTCTTCTTGGCACCTTGTCAATTATAAGATGGCTGAAACTTATGTGCTCAGATTTGGATCTTCGTGTTTGTTTGTTCCATTGGTCATAACCGGCGTTTTTGTGCCAGTCACCAGGCTGTTTTTTATGACTAAAGCCCTGGTAGTATAGTTTTGAAGTCTGTATAGCGATTCCAACCTTGTATTGCTCTTTTCCACTCAGGGTTGCTTTGGCTATTCGGGGGTCTTTTATTTTTCAAAATGAATTTAAGGACTTTTTTTTCCCAAGCCTTTGAAGA